>VXAX01004279.1:229427-271244 GCA_013399835.1 Leptocoma aspasia | reverse complement strand
GGGATGCGGGAGACCCGCCCGCGGTGCTCGCCCTGCCTGCCGTCGGCGGCAAAGACCGATGGTAATCTACAGAGATCCCGCGTACGAGAGCTTTACGCGGGAACAAGACATGGGGTGGTGAACAACGAGCAGCCCACGGTTGCCGACTGGGATTTTGCAAAACTTTGTTACTTGGTAGGCAACTTTCAGGGCAATCTGTCGCTGTTGGTGCAGGCTCTTCAGCACTTGTAAGAAGACTATGAATAAAACAGATTCTTTCAGTGGCTTTCATTCCCTGAAATGCATTATTGCAAGGGAAAGGAAGAAAGAAAGAAAGAAAGAAAGAAAGAAAGAAAGAAAGAAAGAAAGAAAGAAAGAAAGAAAGAAAGAAAGAAAGAAAGAAAGAAAGAAAGAAAGAAAGAAAGAAAGAAAGAAAGAAAGAAAGAAAGAAAGAAAGAAAGAAAGAAAGAGAAAGAAAGAAAGAAAGAAGAAAGAAAGACCCAGAAAATCAGAAAACCAGCCACCTGGATAATTGCCAATATGTCTGTCAGGAGGAAAAAGAGCTTTTAAAATTGGGTTTTTGGAAGATATTTTGCTGATTCAGCTTTACCCATTTAGAAATTTTTAAATGGAATTTAGAAGCTTACTTGCCTTTGCATATCCTCTGATGAAAATGATTGCTCATGAAAAGAAAGTTTAAAAAATTAAATATAACCTTCAATTCATTTATTGAGTTTGAGTGGATGCAGTGACTTGCTTTATACTCCAGAAACAAAGCAACTCACTTGGTAGCTGGGTTAATCAATATTAACTTAGGATTTGCATAAGGAAACTTTAGTTTAAGTCCATACTTTTCTTGCTTTACTCTACATTTTCTTGCTGCTATGCTTAATGCCCACAATTAGAAAAATAACCCTTTGTTATAAAATAATATCTTTTCTTGTCCCTTCAAAAATGAGATCCAAGTACATATTTCAAGATAAAATCAATTTGTAAGAAGAGACAGTTTAAACTTTTTTCTTTTCTTTTTATTGCAATAACAGGCACTTGTGAGTTGGGAAGATACTGTAATATCTTCTGTATAAACCAATTTTGTGTATGATTACACAAAATCTTCCATCTTTTCCCTATTTGTATGACTTGCCTTCTATTTCCAGTCAATTTCATCTTGTTGATGTGATGTTTCACTGTTTTCTAATTAAATGTATTATCCTTGTTGTTCCTTGGATGCATTACACCATTTGTCTATTATTTTGCCATCAAAATAGATTTCAAATCCAAAACGGTGAATACAATTTTTACGACTGACTCACTGCTCTAGCAAAAAGAATGGCTTATTTAACACTCTGGCAACTCAAATGACTCCTCAGTGGTGAAATGACTCATGCCTTGCTCCCAGATTGCTCTGTATGGAAACAGGGGTCGCTGTTCGATCAGAGGCAGATCTGTTTCTGCTGCTGCTTCTGTGGGTCCAGAAAAGCCAGAGAAAGCAACAGTGAAACAGAACGTTTGGTAAAGGCGATTCAAGGTGGGGAACAAAAACAGGGTTACATGACTCTCGTGTTTTAGCTGGCAAGGTTTTAGTGAAGGCCGATCCTTCAAAGAAAACCAGATACTTTCTTTGTGTCTGATTTTGCAGATTTTCTCATATAAGCTGTCCTTTTCCTATAGAAGAAATCACACTGACATCACTGTGATGAGCGACGTCCATAAAAAATTCAAGTGGGTGAGGTTTTCCTTGACCCTTTGTTTCCTTAGTACCAATTGATGACATATTCATTTCACAGCTAAAAAAAAGCTGTTTCAACTTGTCTAGGAGTGAAATATTTCAAGTTTCTTTCCAAAGTGAATTTAAAAAGTCTGAGAAATAATAAAAAAAAAGGATGGAATTGTTACCCAGCTTCTTTCAGTGCTTAGCTTAAAAAAAAAAAAAATACTAGTTAAACTGTAAGGGATTTTCCTTAAACATGAAGTTTACAGGACCAGGGGAGAGATCAAGAGTCATTCCTTAATTGTGACTGTAGCCCAGAGGAAGGCTCGTGCAGAGCTGGGGGTGCCTGCATCCAGATCCAATAGTATTTTTAAGGTTGGGAATGAAGTGATTCAGTGTGAATCTATCTGTGTGGAAGAGGTGGTTTTATAGAAGGAGATGGAGCTTTTCTTATCTTGGCCCACCAATACTTTGAGGAAAGACTTAAAAATTCACATTCAGTAATGCTGTGTTAAAATAGTTCACTATTTTCTTTTTTTTTTTTTTTTTAAGAACAAGAGTGGTGAAAAGTGTTTTTGTCATTGGATTTGTGAAGTATATTGCAAAAAAGTATATGCAGTGTGTCCCCCACCCCTCCAAACCAGGGGTTTTGTCTTTTAAACTCTTGCTTGGAGGAAGAAGAAGAAAATTTATCCTCAAATTTAGGTATCCATGCAATGCAATCTATATCTTGTACAAGATCTCCATATACAGTGTTAACATAAATTGACACATGTATCACATTTTCATAATTGCATTTATTTAGTTCACAAATGCACCAATGATCTATTCCTGCTAAAATAACACTTTGAGAAAATAATCTAAGAAACCACAACACTAGTAGTAGTAAAACAGCCTTTAACCACAATTTATTCCACAACCTTGCAATTTTCCAGCAACTGGAAAGAAACTGGATGTTTTGTGCCACACATTATAAGTGAATAATACTAGATTTTGGAGGGGAACATTATTTATTACTTGTTATTTCAGATAAACTAACAGCATATTAGACATGAAAAAAATGCAGCACGGGTGGTGCAAACCCAAATAACAAATAACTCGCTAGTTTTTAGACTACCTGTGCTGGTTGCTGTTACATCCTACCCTCACAGTTGGGCGTCTTTATTGTCTGGGACTGCACATCAACAGAGAGCAATCTTCTGTGATCCCAGACAAAGCCTAATAAAAAATGGAAGGGGAAAAAAGAGGGATTTCTCAGTTTTGAAGGTTCCCCCTGCCTGTGGCAGCAGGCGGGTGGGAGCCCTGGTCTGTCACTGGCCGAGTCACCCCTGGCTCTCTGGGCACCACAGAGAGGATCTCTGTCTGCTCAAAGCTCCTCCAGGAGACCTCATCCTGCTGCAGTGTGCAAACTAGTCTGAGGGCAGGAGCTGACAGGATCATTGTCATGAATTTAAGTTGGATAAACCCAGGATTTTGGACTATTTCTCCAATCACTACAGAAAGAAAGCATGAGAAATTTCTCTGTGAGCAGGCATTTGGACTTCCAGTCCCCATGCAAATCTATTCCATGTCCAGCCCAAGAATGGTCAAATGAGCAAAAGCAATTTATGTTTCCACATTGAATCTGGGTTTATTTTAGAAATAGAAGAACTAGTTCAAGCTCCATATGGTGAAATTTGATCCTTCACCTATTGCAAGAACCACACAGGTTTGGAAGTGCTCCAGAAAAATACTTTAATTGCAAACATTCATTCTTCTTAAAGCCAAGAATGGGTTTCAAAATGCTGGGATGCTTATTACAGGAATTATGTTCAAGGCTTCTTGGCTGTATGTAGCTTTTCTTTTCAGAAAGAGTAGAAACAATGTAGAGATCTCTTGGCATTTGCTGTAGCAAATCATACTGTTGCCTCTTTTAAAATCCTCAGTGGATACTCAGCGATTCGGTGTTGGAACTTGTTTATTTCTTTAGACTTCATACCATCCATTTATAATTTACCCTAAGGAGCTCAGCTCCACCCTACTCAAACACTGCCTGTGAGTTTCCTCACTCTAAATTGGTTTGGGTTTTTTTTCCTTCCTCACTTTAGCTAAAGGCTCCACTAGTTACAACATGCAAAATGACAAATAAACCAATAGAAAAGCAAATTTCGTGTTCAAAAATTGCACGGTGGCCAAGAGCAAATAAAAGCTGAATAAGACTTGATTGTTATTTATGACAGAAGTGATATGGAGATTAATGCATCAGAAACGTAGTTCTACATGATAACAAGCTCTGTAACGCATACTGTAACAAACAAATAAAATGTGAGACTAATCATCCAATTCAAGTAAGCAGAGGAGAAAGCCCTATTCTGCACATTGATGTGTTTTTCTGTATTTTGCATATCTCTCCTATACATTAACTGAGGTACTGAGTGAAAAATAAACCCTTGGAAATTACCTTTTACTGTTTGTTTTGCAGGATTTGCCCTTTCTTTCTCACAGGGTCTCATCTTACGATGTACAAACAAATTTAAAAGTCAGCTCTTGTGGCTTTGCCCAAGAGTTTGCTGAAAGTTTGCTGTCAGCTCATCAAAATAAAGGTGCAGTAGGACATATTTCCTTGCTTTGCCAGCTCCTGTTGCTTAATCAGGGGATTAGGGGACTAATTAATAAGAACAGAGTACAAAAGGGAAACACTATCTCGGTAGACGTTCTAGCTTGACTGAGTGATGGGTTTGGGGCTGAAGTCTAACAACACATTACAAACACCCTGATGTGGTCACCAGGGAGCATTACTGAGGTGCTACAAGAACCATGAGGAGCAAGGAGATGACACAGAAGATGAGTAGATTAAGTCGTAGAGTTCAAGTACTGATGGAGATGCTTCTGGCTGTGGAGAAGTCTGCAGGACTACCCTGCTCAAGGGGTAGGCATGCTCTGTGTTTACATGGGAATATGGGGATATCGTCGTGGTCCATACATAGAAGAAAAGACTCTTGACGACAATTTCAGAAGGCTAACATGATTTATTAAAATGACTCCATAATTCTAGTATTTTTCTATATCTGCTCAGCAGAGAGCATTCCATGCTCCTGCTGCTGCTTCGTCCAGGAAAATGTGTCTGAATAGTTTACAATATCAGAAAGATAAAGTAATTTCAGTTCAGTCTCCTCATAGGTAGGAGGAGGCCAACCAATTCCATGTCCTTGAAGAACAGACACAGATATTTTGTTTACAGAAAGCTTACACAGAGTAAAAGACAGCAAAAGGATGTTCTCCCATGGGAAAATGATCAGAAGGCTTACACACAGAGAAACTTATAATATGTTCATAGCAACATGGGGATACTGTTCTTGTACCACCATCAGTAGCTACTCCTCAGTACCTACACGTGGATGTTTGTAATATGATGTTGGAATCCAGACTGCTCCAATTTCTCCCCTAGTATTTCCTTCAGCTCTCTCTAATATTTAGATACCCATTTAATATTGAAATACTGTGTTCGAGGGGTTTTTAATGCCTCCAAAATATTTTTTTGCTGGAGAGAACTAATATTTTCTGAACTTTTTATTGTTTACATCGAGACAGGATTAGGCTTTTTCCTCCAATCTCTGTTATTTTGTCTTTATCAGCACCAAGCATCATCTGCCATTATATTGCCTACTTGCTCAGCACCCAGAGATTCTTCTCCAGAAGTTAGCTAGATTTGATGTCATTAGATTAAACAATACTGGTTATTTTTGTAACATCTACACACCCAGCCACCTTTCTGCTTGGCTCCTCCCTGGCAGTAGGACCTTGTAGCCTATTTTTCATGAGCTTGCCATGGGCTCATTGGACACAGCAACATTCACAGAAGAAAAGCATGGAGGAAAATTCTTTCAACTACTTATCAAAGAGTATTCAAAGAGCTTCTGGTGGATGGTCGTGAAGGTAGAGTGAAAGCAAGGACACTGTGACTTTGGACTAAACTGTTCATTTTCCAGAATTTCAATTACATTCAAAGACAAAGGATTTCAGCCTCCTATCGGAGGAAACACACAGCTCTAATGAAACACTTGCAGGCAGCAAATTAGTTGCCCTGTTGGAAAAATAAAAATATTAACTGAAATGCTTAATGTGGGAATATGAAGTCAGCATAACAGGTCGCTCAGATAATGGTGGGTGTTACAGCTTTGTGGCTGTTTCAACAAGAGAAGGTGAAGTCGGCGTTTAGCACCTCCCCTAATCACTGTAGGATCTGCATGTGAAATACTATGACTATTGTTATGTCCCCCCCTTTCTTAGTTTTATTTCATACCTGGAATTCAAGGGAAAGACGGAGTCTTGGTTTCTAGTCCTGGACTGGAAGCACACTCTGTACCATAATCTCTTCTTTTTCCAAGAGACCTAGGAATAGTAATTTTTTTATCATACATGCATTTTATAACATGTTTCTGAGTGTTCATTGGCATCCCTAAGGCTTGGCAACTCTGAATGTGGAAAAAGAGGAAGTGTTTGATAAACCACTTTAAAAAGCCTCACTAATACTGTGCTGGGCCTCAGTTTAGGCTCTCTCTGGCTCTGGGACAGGTACACAGAGGCACCATGTCCATCTCCAAGCATCCAGAGGGATCAGGCCTGGGTTGTGTGCATTGCACTGCTGCTGAGCAACCAGGCTGAGCTTTGCCTGTACCAGCTTACCTCCTTGGTCAGCCCATACCAGGCTGGGCTTTGCACAGCCCTTGGGACTATGCTCCGTGAGGAATTTGGATGGAGCTACTCTGTGAGTGTTGGGAAAGGTAAAAGGGCTGTTCTCTGGGAGGAAGCCATGCCATACCAGTTGGCCTCTGTGATGAAAAATGGCCCCTGCCCTGATTTATTTCCCAGTTTAAACAAACTGAAAGACAGATTTCACTCCAAATGTATGAAACACATTGCATTTTCAAAATCTAGTATCTTAGCTGTTCTATTTTCTGCTGCTCTGCTAGCTACTGAGCACCACGGTTCATTGTCCTGCCTCTCCAGCAGCTTTCACCAGGCTCACCTCTTATTAACAGACTATGTCTCTGGTTGCTGGATTTCTTCAGAGATCACTCAGTGTTGTTTCATAAAGGAGAGGAAGAGCATTTGCACTCTTAATGAATTTAGTTGTCATCACTTGTCAGCTTTGTGCTCTGAGGTCTCTCTTAGGTAGCATAATTACTATTATATTTATATATAGGTAATTATAATCTGGGAAGCAGTCCAAATTCTGCTTTTTAAGTAAAATTGGTGAAGCTTATTTGCAGTGACTGGAACCCCTCAGTACACAGCAGCCTCACTGGCAGCACCACAGCGGCTGTGGGAGGATGTGCCACGTGAATACCAGAGACCCTCTTTCCTGCTTAGTTACAGCCAGGAGTCATTTCCTGTTCTATCTGGCATGCCCCAAACCAGCCTTATCTTCAGATATTCTAGCCTGAACACTGTAGTCAGGAAAAAGGACAAAAATTCTCCCTGGTTACACAGGCTGGGGCAATGGGAAGCTCATTGGGCTGTCAGGCATGTGCTCCAACTCCACCTCTGCTGCCAGGCTGATGTTCCCTGTACCCACAGATATGGTTCTCACAGCCCTGAAAGAAACAAGAGTCACACAAGATTGTTTCCACAGAGCAGCTTTGGTTTCAAATCCCACCATCAGTCATGCCACAGTAATGGTTTCACAGGGCTCTGCAGAGCCAAGACAGCACCTCTCCCACCCTGCCTGCTTCTCCTTAACAGTTCAGTAGTTCAGGGGTTACAGTGGTAGTACTGGGCTGATGGTTGGACTTGATGATCTAAAAGGTCTCTTACAACCTTGATGATTCAATAATTCCTGACCTGACCTTCAGCTATAAATGCCATTTTGATGATTTGAATGTCCTCAGGGGCCCAAAACACATTTTCAGGTGAAAAAAATCCTCTGGGAATATCTCTAACCATTCCTATTGGAGTGTGCAGCATCACCCTTAGCTGCTGCCTCTACGGTTAGTTGCACCTTCTGCCATGTCATGTTAGAGAAATGCAGGGTGCCCTTGGGTTTTGCAGGTGGGTGAAACACTGGGACTCATGCAGAGAGCATTGCTCTAACATTAGAAAGTGCTGATCTCCATTTCCACCCACAGTGGAGAAAATGAAATATTTTCTGAACTATGAGGAGGCTGAGAGACTTGGAAGTAAAAGTGTTCCTGCAGCTGCCACTGTCACTGATGAAAAAGGTTGTCAAAATTGTCTTATTCTGAAAATTTTAACCAGCAGATCATGCTGTCAGCACAGGCTGGGGCAGAGAAGAGTCCTGGGGTAGTCATGGGACATAGTGCTGGAGTGCTGGGATGCTGGACTTCTGATGGGTGAATATCACTGGGTGCTAATGGGTTGCTTCTTGGGAAAGGGGATGAAGGGAAGACTTTTGGTCATGTTTGGAAGAGGAAATTCTCATATTCTTTCTTTGCTTTATCACCCAACTGCATGCTGTATAAACCTGCAGATGCCAGGGATGTGTGAATATTTGGGTTGCTGAAGGCATATTGCCCTGTATCTGTGTTTTACTGTTCTACAGCCAAGATTGCTTTCTGTCCTAATCCATGATCTCCATTATTTTATGGGTTAAGGCAAGGGTCTCTTGGAAAGTCCTTGCCTTCTTCATATACTGTAACTTTTGATCAGATGGTTTGTTCAGCCTCAAGGCAGCATTTTTCTAAAATACAGAAGTGGTTATCCTTGCTAATCCATTGGTAGAAACTTGGTGGCTATTAGAGTCCTTTCAATGAAACATCTCTTCTCAGGTGAGTTCTGCAGTGTTGCTCCCCTGCTCTTGTGCAGTGGAGTGCTATTGGTGTCCTCCCAGGTGAAGTATTCCCAGGAGGAGGATGTCAGGAGGATCCTCCCCCTCTGCTCAGCATTGGGAAGCCCACACCTGGAGTGCTGGGTCCTGTTCTGTGCTCCCCTGTACAGGAGAGACATGGACACACTGGAGACAGCCCAGAGAAGGGCCATGGAGATGATGATAGAGCTGGAGCATCGCTCCCATGAGGAAAGGCTGAGTGGGCTAGGACAGTTCAGCCTGGAGAAGAGAAGGCTCAGGGGGATCTCATCAGGTTATACAGGTACCTGAAGGGAGGGTGCAGAGAGGACAGAGCTGGGCTCTTCTCAGCAGTGCCCAGTGACAGAGTCAGAGGCAATGGGCACAAACTGAAACACAGGAGGTTCCCTCTGAACATCAAGGAAACACCTTCTCACTGGGAGGGTGACTGAGCACTGGCACAGGCTGCCCAGGAGTCTCTGTCTTGTGGAGTGTCTGTCCTTGGAAATACTCAAAGGCCATCTGACTATGGGCCTGGCCAACCAGCTGTATATGACCTTTTTTGACCAGAGGCTTGGACCACGTACTTCCAGAGGTCCTTTCCAAATTCAGCTATTCTGTGTTCAAAACAGGACAACAAACAGTGGGAAAAAACCAGGATAAAACAGGGCAAGGAAGATAGAGCGAGGTAAATTACTGAGGCAGAACAGAACAGAGGAATGAAACTGCCAGGAGGGAGCATTGGTTAGTGCTCCCTTTCTTCTGGCCCCATCTGAAACCAATATCTTAGGACTTACTGAGATATAAAGCTGCAATAGAAACTGGTTGCAAAGTGGAAAATCACAATAATCTCACAATTTGTCAGGCTTCCTACCTGGTACTGAACTTCTCAGGATGGTTGTCATGGGTTGCAGTCAACCTGTGCCAGGCCATCCCATCCTCCTGTAACACTGAGCTAGTGAAACCTGGAACTACTGGAAGAGCTGCCCAGTATCGGCACTGTCACTGCACTTCATCACCCAGGTACAGAGGCTTCCTTTGGATGTGCAGAGGAGATGGCAGGGTGATCTTAGAGACATGGCTGCTCCTAATCAAGCATTTTTCTGTGGTTTTCCCTCTCCCTTGGAGTCTGAATCCCAGCAAATGGAACTGCTTTGGGGCATGAGCTTGCAGTACTAGAGTGGTTGATCAGAAGCAGATGGCACATCAAACACATGGAGTGCTGGGTGGACCTTCCTGGCAGCCCTCACTGGTGGTGTTCATCTAGACTGTCCCGTTGTCCACTGACAGTTTTGCTAATTGGGATATGCTGGGATGTGATAGTCACAGCTGGCATGATGTCTGCTAGCAGGTCTGAGCCCAGTTTCTTTGCTTGGGTTGGATTGCCTCTGTATTCCTATAACTAGCAGTATCATTGCAAGGGTTTATCTGATGCCGTTGGCTTATCTGAAAGCCATACAGACCTGTCCTCTTCCTCTTGGTGTTGCTCGAGGCTGGCTGTGCAGTGAAGACCATGCCCATGGGTGGGGGGCCATGCCAGGGTGTATTCAGCACCTCTTGGGCTGAGCCTGCGAAGCACCAGTGCTCACCATGGACCATGACCAGGCTTTCAGTGCTGTGGGAGCCCTGACTGCCCTGAGACACAATCTGACTGAAAGGTGCAGGCAGACAAGACCCTCTAATAGGTCTTTTCCGTCTCTGGGGTAGGCTTTGCCTACACTCACAGGAAGAGAGCAGCTTGAGCCATACTGGGTCTGATGAAGGAAAATCATCCCAAACTGTAAAAATGTACAGTAAAATGTAAAGTTTTGAGGATTTGAAAAATTATTTCTAATAATTATTCACACAAAAACACACAGACACCGAATTACATGAACTTTACTGCCTTTGCAAAGTCAATCTTGCAAGAGTATGCCAGAATTAAGGTGAGCTATACATGCTATACAGACTTCCGAAGTACACGTCCTATGGGAATTTGTTGCAGTTTCTCAGTGTAGCACTTGTTATACACTATGGACTTAGTAATAGAAAGGATTTTAGCCCTCTTTCACATTTAGTTGAGGCTTTTCTGGCTAGTTGTCTCCATTCTTGTTATAGACACTGTAGATGACTCTTGCTGAGGTTCAAAATGTCATCTAGTGGGAGATGAGATGTGTTCCAGAAAATGCTCAGTAACCTTTGGTGTTTTTCTTCAAATGTGGAATGTAATGGACAAAAAATCAAGAATACAAAAAATTGAGAATAAGCAGATCAAAGATCTCCCTGGCTTGTTACCCTGTGGCAGTGACAGGTCCTGCAGAGCAAAAGGAGATGACAAGAAAGTGCTGGTGTTTTACAGAAGTGCTTACAGACTGCAACTGTTTGTGGTCCAAAGACCTCCTGAGCAGAAATAGCACCTTCATTTTTAATAGTGCCAAATGGATTTTTCCTCCAGGAATTTGACTGATTGCTTTCTGAACTGTGCAAACTTTGGCATCCTCCCACAAGCTGCTGTGGAACTTCAGCATTCATTGTGTGAGAAACCCTCCTCTTCCTTCCCTGTAGCATCTGCCACCTGCTCGGGGTTGCAAACACCCTCAGACAATGTTCTCTGCTCCCTTTCTTCATACTGCTCAAGACTTCATGCACACAGTTCTCACCCCCCCAAAAGTTATTTATTTTCAGCCATTATAATGACTACAGTTTTTTCTGTAACATATTTTCACAATTATATTTGCCTTGAAATGGGGGCCCAGAACTGTGCATCTTGTTTTGATTTGCAGTAGCTTGTTCAGGTTTTATCTCTGCACATTGAAAGCTACAAATGGGTTTGCTAACGGGTTTGACTTAAACTATTCTGTCTTTTATCATCTGCAATTTCACCTGCCACTTTATTGTCCAGTTTCTGTGTATTCTGAAACCCTTCAGCAAATGCTGAAGTAACTTTTGTGTTTATTATTTTGGCCAGATGCATATAGTTGACTGACTTTACTCAATATCTCAGAAGGTCTATTATTCCTATAACAGCTCTATTAAACATTTCTTTGTGGATTCTGTAGAAACTGGTTGCTCAGAGGAGCCACAGCATATGTCAGTGTAGGACTCCAGCTGGGACTCCCCTTCCCTGTGAATAATGCTGGTGTATTCCTGGGTTTTGCCAATTGCTTGCTCACATGAAAACACTCTCTCTTAATCCATGGCAGCTATTTCACAAGCTGCTGTTGAAGGATTTCCCCAATGCCTTTTGAAAATCAAATTGACTGTATCTTTTGGGTTTTGGTCTATTAACACCAGTCTGTTGATGGTTTTAAAGGAATCTTATAGATATGTGAGTCATGATTGTACCTTATTTATCCACAAGATGAATGCACCCTATTTATTCACATATCCACACGACCAATCCTTTGCAATAGTTACTTGACCGAATTTTGGAGTGGGGAAAAAAGATGAGTCCTCAAATAGTAAAAGCTTTGAGTGCTTTTCATGTTTACATATATTCTTATCCAAAAATACTGTCCGCCTTCAACCAAAAAAACCCCTGGGAATCATGCAATTCATCTTTCAGCCACCAGGTAGAGGCAAAAGCCATTACAAAAGAGCCACCCTGGTGATAAAACGCCTATTTCCAAAACAGCAGTCTGATTGACATCAAAAGAAAGCTTCTGACCAATCTGTCTTCATGGCTCTTAAAATAGTCCGGCCAAATTCACATATAAAAATTAATTTTGAATCTCATTAGCTCTGCAGTCATCTACTTAATTAGAAAGCCATTGCAGTCAATCGGTATGAAGCACACTCTAATTATCCCTTTCTACTCAATACATGAAAAATTAATAATGCTAGAATTGCTCTACCTTTTAATACAATGATAACAACACTTGAATAACTGTTTGGTCTCTCAAAGAGTATCCAATGAAGCTCTTTAGAAGGAGGAAAGGAGGTTTTTTTTCTTTTTTTTCTTTTTTTTTTCTTTTTTTAGGAATATTTAATGATTTGCCTGTAAAGTGTTTTCTAAATCACAGATTTTTTTAAGTCTGGCCTTCCAAAAAGAGTCATTAGAAAAGGGTCAAAATATTTAAAGGTATTAAACGTTAGATATCCACAACAATGTACATATTATATTCACGATCTTTTCATGAGTTTTTATCAGTTTTAATTACATGGAGCAGAAACATTAGCAAACATAAGTTAATGGAAAACTAGGACAAAGTTTACATAGATCATTTATTCTCTGTACAGGAGGAGCATCAGTCCTGAACTTTCAAAGACATTAATCTTTTCTGAACCTTATATATCACCTCTACCTATTATCATTCACATTGCAGCAGCTCACTGATCCTCATGTGGATCAGGACCCCATTATACCACAGACCATGCACATATAAGCTCAAATGAGAGCACTGATAATACATGTCTGTCTTGGCAGAGCAAGGCTGTAGATATTCAACTGTCCCCCATAATTACAGCATAAAGAACTGCTCACTCACCATCAACAAAAAAAAAAAAAAAGGCAAATCAACCCAAAAACTCAAACCACACGCCCCCTGGAACCCAAAGGGTGTAAATGATGGGCCTAGGCCCACATCTGAAGGGTGCTGTGGACACCCTGGGATGGGGATGTGAGATGTGACTACACACGCTGCTGCAGGGGGTCCCAGCACGGCCACACAAGGCCATCTCTGCCATCCCAGTGCAGCGGGCAGCACTGGGAGGTGCACGTGGCTCAGCAGCACACTGGTGGC
The DNA here is from genome assembly GCA_013399835.1 of Leptocoma aspasia. Taxonomy (NCBI): domain Eukaryota; kingdom Metazoa; phylum Chordata; class Aves; order Passeriformes; family Nectariniidae; genus Leptocoma; species Leptocoma aspasia. The sequence continues at coordinate 258,049 of VXAX01004279.1, read as the reverse complement.
ACTCAACAGGGTGACACTGCTATTGAAAAGCAGCCTCTGCATTTCTTTTCATGCTATTTCCCTGCCACCATAGATCCCTGAGAGCCTGGGATCTGGTTACCTCTCTGGACCATGGTGTTTCAGTCTGAAGCCCCAGAAATGCATCCTGTTCCATCAGCTGGTGATTGCTCTGGGTGTGCCTTGCAGTGAGAGACCAGCTGGCCAGGCAGTCTTTCCAGTGTCCTCACTGTGAGGTGTTTGCAGCACTGATGCACCCTGTTGAAACTTTTTTGTAATCTGAAAGCTACACAAGGAAAGCAGAAATTTCTTTTTTGTCTGATTCCTTAGGGGGAACAGACCAGAGAAGGGCAGGATGATCCAGCACTTACAGGCTTTGGCAAAAGAAGATACAGGCTATATCTGTCTTTACAGATGAATGAGCGGGGTGAACACATGATGATGAGGAGGAGGACAAGGAGGAGAAGAGCTGCTGAGGAGTAGGAGCCATTTTTGGGACAGCCTGGGAGGCAGAGGAGAGTGCTCAAGGTCCTTGACAGCTGAGGAGTGAGGTGAAGCAGTGGGAGCCTGTGAGGCTGGTCCTGGCTCCCAGGGAATTGGAGCAATGACACTTGTGAGGGGTGGGGTCCTGGAGGAAAGATGGTAGAATAATAGCAATATACAGGAAAGGCAGCCTGGAGGAAAGACCTAAATTTTTGCTTTTTAGATTTTCTGAAACTTTGAAATCTTAGTTAAGTGATTAATAGGATTGATTGTACATATAAAATCCTTTACATATACATCATTGACCAATTTTGGGACTAAGTCTGGATCCAGCCATCCCTAAACTCTCCTCAAAGTGGGAGTTTAGAATGCACGAGGGTCCTTTCTGAACCGCAGGACTCAATGGGAGAGTCTCCTGAGAGTTTTGTCTTACTCTGTTCTCTATGCAGCAAATAGCCAAGTGTACCTTGCCATTGAATTTGTTAAATCACTGTTGCATTTACTATCAAATGTTTTTTAATTGATGCTTTATATTGTTCAATATCAACAAAAATATTGATACTTCTTTGTTTCAAGTGAAGTGCATCACTCCATCTGCAACAAGGTGTGCCCAAGTTCTTCACTGTACTTAAAAATAAAGTGCATATTTTCACATTACAGGCCTATATTGCCTGCCTGTCCAAAAATCAGCATGGATTTTATTTCTGTGCCCACTTTGCTCTAAGAGCAGGTGGTGTTGAAGCTGTCAGAGGGATGGAGGAGGAAAGCTGGAAGGAGCTGGGCACTCCTCCCTTGGTACACACATTAAAGAGAACAAATATTTGTCATTAACTTGTGACTCTTCAGCCTGAGTACGAGGAAGATTTATACTACTCAAAGAACTGTGTCATTAAGTGCTACTAATCCCCCAAACTTCCACTGTAGCAGGATCATGTTAGTTTTAGGGAGAGATGCAGCATGTCAGAATCTGTTCCCACAGGTACCTCATGAAGTAAGTTGCAAAGCATTTGATTTGGCTTGCAAGAAGAATCGAAGGAAGCCAGATCTCTGGGATCTAAACACACTTGCTCTGCTGAATGAGGAAAGCACTGTGCTCTACTAGCTAGATCCTGGCTCCTTCAGCATAAGGAGAACAGACACAGGCTTCAAAAATCTGTCCCTAATCCCCCTGCTGCCTCTGCGTGTGTAGGTTTGTCTGCCTCAGGGCATCTCCAAATCAGGGTAGAGGAGGGAACCTGCTGTCCCACCTTCAAAATTATTCACACTGGATGAAGCTAACACCCACTTCATGGAATCAAAGCTCTGCTGCAGAATATGCCCATGGGAGATATGAGCACCATGGATTTGACCAGTGCTGTTAGGCACAAGAAACACTGGAGGGAGAGCAGGGATGGCTTTGAATACAATACTTGGTCAGTCTGTGACAGTATTTAACCACTCTTCATAAGCTTCAGGAATCTGTGCTCTCCTTTACTCCTTTTCTTATGGGAGGCAGGGTAAGAGGAAGGATAATTTTCCTGTTTTGTTTCTAACTAGAAGATGAAAGGGTGTATGTAGGCCATTCCATGGCACTGGCAGTGGATATGAGCTGAGTCCCTGAGAAGCTGTTGGTTGAATTTGCCCAGCTTTGCGCTGCTCGTGTGGCTGAGTGCAGGAGAAACCCAGCCAGCTGGCTCAGTGACTTCCTTATGGGGATAGCCCTATGCACTAAGCAGGTAAAGCTGAAGATCCTGAGGTCCAAGACTGTTCTCAAACCACTGCCAGTGCCCACAATCTCTGAACAGCAGAGAGACAACTTCTTCCAGGACAGATATGGGAATGGCAAAAAGCTTCTGGCAGCAACTGCAGGCAGGACACAAGTGTGTAACTGATGTCAGGTGCCTGCAAAAGCTGTCTGCAAAACTTGCACACTCTATTTCTTCTTTTTTTTTTCCCTGCAGATGGTTTATCTTGCACTCTGTGGGATTCAGAAAGCAGCACTTAGTTTTCTCTTTCAGTGGAAAGGTTTCCTGTGGGGAAGACAAGGCAGCTGTGCCAGTTGAGCAGGTGAGTGAGAACAGATCTGCAGGATAATCTTCTCAAGGGGTTCTCCACTTTTCCAAGAGGGCATGACCCTGACATCCTGCTTTCAGAAAACCCTGCTGAGAGGTGACTCAGGCAGAGTTTCTGCCCTAAAATACACAAAGATGGTAAATGGAAGCCTGGAAGGGCTGTAGCTCTGGAACGGCTTTTGGCTGTCCCTGTAAGCATCAGGTCTGTGGAGAGGACATTTCTATGCCAGCCTGAGCTGAATGAGCTTCACACTGAGCTGAATCAGATTTTGTTCAGCATCTCTCAGCCCAGCAGCTAACTGTGGCAAACAGTTAATAGCTTACACACAACTGCTGGTTGAAAGGTCAGGAATGTGACATCCTGGGGGATACACAGCCACCAGACACTGCTGGATGGATTCTTCATGGATCTGTGTTCCTCCCAGCCACATCTTACCTACTATAGCCTTGCCTATTTTCAGATATTGCTCTTCAAGGAAGGTTTTCATGCTCCTTCCATTGCAAAATGAGAGAAGTGTGCACTCCTGGGGTATAGGTCACTTCCTGCTAGTGCATGTCAGTTGGCTCAAATAATAGAAATTGCTCTTAACTCCAGTGATGACAAATACCAACACATCCAGGCAGATGAAGTAAATCATCCAGGCAGAGAGGAGTAAAGCAAAATGATGCTCCTTTATCCATGCTGGGTTTTTGCAGTTGACAGCATGTGTGGGTACTACAACTCCTCCCTCAGTAGTACTGTAAGAACTTACCTCCTCCATGCCGTGGCATGATGAGCAATCCTTTGAGGCCTTTTCACCTTTAGATTGTTGTTGGGTGGCTTTGAAATGGATAACCCCTTCATTTCTTCAAGTTTAATCTACTTCTGGAGGCAGAAGCTCCGAGGGAGAGGAGCTGGTACCTCCTTGCCTGTTAGGGAAGAGCTAGCCAAAGGCACGTGCAGTGAGGGCCAGAAGAAAGAGGGGCACGCTTAAGCAAAGTGCTGGTGAGGGGAGGGCAGCAGAGCCAGGAACAAGCTCTTGCCTACAGCACCTCTGGCACCTGGCAGCAGCCCTTGGCAATCCTCCTCGCCGTGCCTTGCCATCCTGCCAGCCTCTCCTGTGCCTGGGAGCAGTCTCTCTGGAAGAGAAGCTGCTTTCTTTGGTGTTGAGACTTGCCTTCCTTTTAATTATTTTAGCATTGCTAAAATAAAAAGGAAGTATTTGTGATGAAATCTTTCAGGTTTATTTCAGCCCTGACACAAGTTGGCTGAGTTTCAATTAACTGATTTATGTCAAATACTGCTCTGCTGTACCCACAGCTTACATTATCTATGAGAATGAAAATAACTGTCAGCAGCAGGTTTAAGCCAACTTATACAGGAACTGCTGGAAGGAGCTGTGTGTGTGTGTGCTGCCTTTCAGGCTCAAGGCTTTGGACTGGATTGCTGGAGAGTGTGTTTGCAGCGTCCAAAGCCACTTCCCCTCTGGCTGTCTCAGTGCCTTGGCTTGTCAGTGTGTCACGGGTGCTGTTTCAGCCCAGGGCTCAAAACCCAGATGATATCACACTCATTCCTGCAAGGACAAGGTGGTACCATCTTCAGCTGTGTGACTCAGCACCCTGGTGGAAGTGTCTTGGCTGGCTGACTTGAAGGAGAGAACTAAATCTTAGATGATGAAAAAGGACTTTTCCCACCTTGCTAAAAATGTTTAAATTCTTAATGAAATCTCACTTAATTATAGCCTGAGAATCCAACTAGGATCTTTCACTGGAGCTTACTGAGCACAGCAACTGGGCCTCTAGCAAGGCACACAGCATATAACACATGATATGGTTTAGACTGTGCATGTCCACAGCTGAAATCTCAGTTGTGAGGGCTCACTGGCAAAGCCAGATACCAGCACAGGAGAAGAGCAGCCCTGCACAGTGAAATGCAACCTGATGTGCTGCACCACGAAATCCCACAAGTGAGCAGAGATGTCAGCTTAACCACGTCTTCCAATACACCTTTTATAGCACCCAGCCAAACTTTATCCCTGGCTGACTCCAGGGGACAGAGAAGACTGTCTGATATGGCTGCTACCTCTTCTGGATCATCATCTGACAATTGCAGGCATGTGACATAACCATGAAACGGAGAGTTTTTGGTGTTAGAAACAGTTTCACTGTCAAACTGCCTTCAAGGACAGGCAAAAGACCTTTTATGAAGGTTGATAAAAGCAACAACAGATGCTAGTACTACTGCTAGTACTTGGATCATCAGACCCAGCTAACATACCTGTTTTGAAACTAGAATGAAAAGCAGAGGTTGGATTTTCATCCATTGCAGGCACTTAGCTTAGTGTTAAAGAGATGTGTGAGAGATTTAAATAATAGTACTACTGTGTCTAATTTCCAAGGAGTTCTCACCCTTGGCTGCCTCCTGAACTGATCTCTTGTCCAAAAATATTAGTAAGCAAAAGTGGCCTTGGTGGGGAACCTGGAAGAGATGGCACTCACTGGGGAATGGATTTCTGCTCCAAGTCACACACACTTCCTCACTAATCATTTACGTTAAAAAAGCAGTTTCCAGGGTACTGATCTGTTATCCTTTGCTTCAGAAACGCTTGCTTCTTCCTATGTGCATTTTACTTGATTTCTTTTTTCCAAATAGCCACCCAGCCTCAGCAGTGGGGTCGAAAGGTGTGCCCCAGGTTAGGAATAGGAGTAGTGGAGGGCTAGGGGTCGTGTGTTGGGAAGCAGTTGGCTGCAGCCAGCATTTCCTCTGATGCTAGCAGATAAGAGTCTTGTTTCCCACAGCCAACCAGATGGAAGAAATCAGAGTGCTTTTTTTTCCCCTGAGCTATAGCACTGAGTGACCAAGCAGTGGCTCCCTGCTCTTGCATTTCCTAAGACAGCTTGATAGAGACAAACAGAAAGAACATCAGTAGAAAGTTTTTCAGCCCTGTACAGGCACAAGTGCTTTGTCATCTTTGTTCCCAGAAGCAAAACTGCTGATGTTGGGGTTGCCTTCACATTTTTCCCAGCCACTTTCAGAGCTGTTGCCCACTTAGGCCTTAACAGTTGTGCAGCTGGGTGTAAAAGTTACCCACAGCCAGGTTAAACCCCAAAGAAAACATGAATAATTTTACCAAAATGGTAGTATTTCTTTCTGAACAGTCTGAACTGACTATTCATTTACATGAAGAGGGCAGCTAGGGCATGATTTTCTGTTCTACCTTTACCTAGGGAAGGCTCCTTGCCTGGACCAGCAAGTACGGGCTGTTTCTGAGGATGCTGCGAGCCCCACAGCAGCTGGCAGGGTGGGATAAGACTTCTTCCTGCAGTTTCTTTGTATCTATAGTGTAACTTTCCCATAAAGCAGAGAGCTACTGTTGCTTGCAAACTTGCATCTATTTAGTCTTTTGATATGAAAATCCTTCTCGCCATCTCTGCACTTCTAATCCCTTTAAAATATGGCTGGGCTTTTGGTTGCTGCGATACCCTCCCCTGGCAGGGAGGCCTCCTGCTCGCCCTGCGTGGCACGCAGCTGCTGGCACCGAGCTCTGCTGTCGCAGCTCGGGTGCTCCGTGCCCTGCAGCCGCCAGGTACCACAGCGCTGACCCGTCAGCCAGGCTGGGCAGGACGCTGGCTCTGAAAGAGAGATGGTGCGTGCAATCCTGAGCTCTGCCTTTTAGATTTAAAGACACTCAAATGCCAGGAGGAGCATTTCAGGCGCATGTTCAGGGAATTGACAGAATGAGGGGTTTGTAAGAACTTTTGTCCCCTTGTATTTAAAACCTGAGAAGAGGCGTGATGCGAAGAGGCGCGAGATGCCTGCTGCTGAGCTATAAAGCTTCTTTGTGCTGAATCATCCGGGCTAAAAAGAGCTCGGGCTCTCTCCTGCTAAGTGGCCAGTGACTGCTGGCGGACCCCACTGAGACGGCTTTTGTTAGCCAAGATCAGCTGCAGCGTGAGGTGTCTCGGTCCTTTCACTACAAACAAGAGCCACTGAGGGATGAATTCCGATTTCCTTCTTTTGCTCTACCGTGGAGTTTTCCACTTAAAGCTGCAGTCGTTTGGCTCTAACCCACGGCCGGAGTGCAGGTCAGCATGGGAGCACCATGGACTTAGTGTGAGTACACGTGGATGTAGCATTTGCAGGGTGTTTGTGGACGAGATGGGAGGATCCTGAATCTCTGAACTCAATACTCAGATGTGACTTTTTATTACCTTGATGACAGGAGAAATTAGTTGTGAGATACATGTTCATCCCAAAAAAGACAATAGGGCTATGTTCTAACCTCCCAACAAAGCAACCATCTTCCTCTCAACATGCTCAGGCAGCCCTTACTGTTGTAGGCTTCCCACTTTACTATAACTTAGTCATGCCTCAGAAAGCTTTGTGCAAGGGCAGGTTTAATTGGGATGGAGCAGTTGAATAGCCTGTTTCCATCTGTGCCTGCAAGATCAGGGTTCCTTGAATCCCTTGAATACTATCGCAATCCAAACAAACCAAAAGCCTACCAAAAAAAAAAAAAACTTTCAATACTCTCACATTTCCTTCACTTTAGTGAAATTCAGTGTTATGCACTTTTGTTCCCTCCTTTTTTGTTTTTTACTTCCAGGCAGTGTCAGGCAAAGATTGGACACTGGGTGCTTGTATCAACTGCACTCGTTGCTCTCCCGTCCGTAGCTTTTCAGAGGCAGGCATGGTATTCACCAGAATGTGTTGAGTCCATGGGGCAGATTAGGTCAGAAACATCTCCTGGTTTATTTGAAAAGTTGTGCTGGACATTTTTCTGAGTCTTGGCAAATAGGGCTGTACTTTGTATAAAGAATGCTCTCCACACCTGATTAGGACGAGGTTTAATGGCCCATAAATGGAAGCAGTACCCAGAAGATGAGATAGGTGCCCAGAAGATGAGAAAGTTTTCCTGTCCCAAGGCTGGATGTACTCAAAAGATTGATGAGCAGCCACAGTATAGCAAACTGAACACAAATCCCTATAGGAGGGTGACTCTGTCTCCTTATTGGCAGGTGAAGTTATTTTAAAGCAGCACCCTCATGAGATGGCTGTATCCAAGCTGTCTGACCAGCATGCAGGATATGTGTGTCCAACTTTGCAATTACTTTGAGCATGAGGGATGATGCCCTCATGTCTGCATCACATTTCCTGTGTTGCTCTTGAATTGGTGACATGCTAGCTCTGGATGTGCCTTTTGTACCTTTTCTGGTACCAACTACACTGTCCATCCTGCTCCACCCCTGGGAATTACCAGGATTCACTCCCTGCCCTTCATTTCCTGCCTCCCAAACAGCAGCACACTGTGTGCTGGCATCTTGGTGAGCTTCTCAGCCAGTTCCCATTAGCATCTGCCAATCTTGCAGCATTCACCTACAGTCTCCTGCCTTTGGTCCCTTCTGGTACCTCACACCCACCCAGTGCCATTCCTTTCTCATTCCTACCAATCTTCCCATTTCTATTCCTATTAGAATATTATTCTTTTATTAGAAGACAGTTAAATCTGTAAGGTTTTTTTTTCTGAATAAATTTCTGTAAGAGAGTTTTTTTTTTTGCCAGGGGATGGAATTAGCATTATGGACATTAAAAGGCAGGAAATGGTGTATTTTTTTTTTTCTTTTTAAAATCAACTGCTTCAAGGGAGAAAATAAGAAATGTTTTTGAGAACAGCTTTCCATTATATAAGAAAGCATAAGCTCCATTCCTCATTCTTACAACATCTGTGTTTATTAACCCTAACAATTCTAGAAACAAAACATCTCGCATTTTTCATGTAAGCCAGGGTAACAGAATCCACATAACCATCAAAGCAAGTGCAGGAGCCATATAGAAAAGCAAGGCAAAAAACTTTCTTTTATGCTTAGTTCTAAGCTCCATAGACCTAAGGAAACTGCCTGAAACTCTTTACAGTTTGTGTGTGTATGAAGACAACCTGGACCAGCCCTTTGGTGCATCCAACCCAAAATCTTGTTTCCAGCTGTGGCTGTGACAGAATCGGCAAGAAAGACTGTAGGAATAGGATAGACACATATAGTCTCTTCCTTTCTGTGTTCTCTCAGCCTATACTATTTTTCAGCACAGTTTATGTGTTAAGCAAAACTTAAAGAATTTTTCTCCCAGTAGTTTGTCCTCAAGCCAATTCTAGCATCTTCAACAGCCAAAGGCTCTATAGGTAGACTACTCATTGCATGAAGGGCTGTTCCTCTTAATCCAAACCTCATTCTCTCATAATTTCTTTGGATGCTCCTGAGTTCTTCTACTTGGTTCTGCCAACAGCCACATTCATCTGGCACCTGAGTCCAATTAATGGTCTTTGAAGAACCAGTCAGTAATAATTTGGTACTAAAATAATTAAATGGATAATTAAAAAGAAAAGTTATCTCCCAACATCCCGGAGAATCATGACGATAGGGTTATGATCTACCTTTTATAACCTGGTTTGGATCTTGGTGAAACTTTGGTGTCAGCTCTGTTTTGAAAGTGCAAGGTGGGTGTGTCTCTGGAAAGGGGTATCAAAATGGAAATCAGTACAAGTAGCAAAATTTATTTCCTTGGAAATAAATACTTCAGATGAGCTAGTTATAAGTTGGGATTCTTTTCTCTAAATACTGATTTTCCTAATTATGTTAAGCTTGTATTTCTTTAGAGACACTAGAAACATTTCTAGCTCTGATTTCTGTTATATGCCATATCTGAAGTCTTGTTTCTCTAGCAGACAGTGTCCAGCATGGCACATGCATTTCCCACTCTAGTGAATGCATTATGATGCTGATGTCCAGCAGGTGTTTCACTTAAGTGTATTTACCAATCATGCTTTATAGGGAAGATCCTTTTCCTTCTGGGGTTTTCAGATGCTATATCTCATTCCATGTTTTCTGCCTATAAACCCCTCAGAGTCCAAGAAAAGATATTTCTAGTGTTAGCAATTGTTAATTCAGATCAACAGAAATTCTGAATGTGCATAAAACACTTCTTCAGTCACAGAATCTCACATTGTTCAGTCCAAACTGTTCCTGCTTGGGGGTAAATGATGGGTGCCAGGCAGAGCACACCCCAAGCAGGAATGTGGCAAGGACAGATTGCAGGCTCAGCTCTGCCTGCAACAAGATCATTGGAAGGGCTTGAGAAAAACAGATGTTTATGTTGTGCTCATGTTTGGGTTGAGTGACACCCCCTGAGGACTCACAGTGATATCCCTTCAGTGAGGGGCTCCTCTGGTTTTTGACTGACCCTCTGTCAGGATCAGCTGTGCTCCACCTCTGCTGGAAGGGTGGCTGCTGTGACCCCAGGTCTGGAGGAAATATCATGCATAAAGAGAAATGGAGCACTAGTGGTAAGGCAGAAGCAAAGACACCCTGACAGCTAGGTACCATTGACTTCCAACAGGTTGGAAGTTACATTTTATTTAGACATTTAACAGAAAGCAGGTAATTAGCACTAAGGTCATAATCCAGCAGCAATATAACATGGATCACACTTGATGTAACACTTATTGTCAGAAAAACTCTGTGTACATAAGCCCAAGAGATACCATGCACGGAGTAAGCATGAAAGATTGCTCCCCAGGTGGTGGTCCCAGGAAACTCTCCAAATTCTGTCAGTAAGTGATTTTTATTATTCAGTTCCCATTCTTCCTTTCCCTGTAAACAATTTGATCTGGATGTAAACCCTCAGGAAATGCTATGATGGAACAAATGCTCAGGGCTGTGCAGAGGCCAAGCCAAACTCTACTCCAGGGGTGGCAGGACTTGGGGCTACCCATATGGCTGGCTGTTACCAGAGTGAAGGGTGCACAACTCCACTGGGCAGGACTCCTTAGTGTCCCTTTGTGGGACACACAGCTATGTCCAGGACAGGCACTTGTCCTCCACACTCGTTTTTGCTCGTTTTCCCTATGATTGACTAAAAACCTGTGTATCCTGAGCAGGAGCAAGCCTCCATGCAGGTGGCCACTCAGTTCCTCTATAGGTTGAACTCTGCTGTGAAAGGCAGATGGACTTTAGGCCCTTCTAGGGAAGCAGGGTGGAAAATCAGAAGATCTATAGCAGCTTGTTTTCTCTTTTAAATTGTACATGAAAACAAATAACTCAGTGCAGTGATATCCTTGGGGTTAATATGAGGTTAGTATCAAGGCTGTATTACTTTTTTCATCTTCCTTTCCAACTTTCAATCTGTAGTTGATTTACTTTAATTGGCAAAACACAGACATGGCCCAGAGGTGCTTCTGGGACTGCAATAGGAATCAGGTAGGGACAGTGGGGTTTGGTATATTATCTCCAAACATCTTCTCAATTTCAGAGCTGGAAATATGTATTCTTTAAAAGCACAGATCCTGTAGTGCGAAATCCATCTTCTGCAGCAAACCTCCCTACCAGGAAGCTCTGAACTATGTCACACCTCAGATTACTTAGTGGACAATCAATCCTTGAACTTTTAGACCACCTTCTATTGCCTCTAATATTAAGGCTCAGCCCAAGCTCATCACATTCAAACTAATTCCCATTTAACTGCTGTGGATGGTGTCCTGTACATTAACTTCCCAAATGCTTTCTGTGTCAGTTTTAGCTTACACCAGCCTTGCTTTCCTGGATCATCCCTTCTCTTTGCTGGCACAAATGTCTGTACAACAGTGACAGAACAGAGCAGCCACCAGAACAGGGTTAAAGCAAAACTTGAAAGAAAGGAAAAAAAAAAAAGTTTGTTTTAACATGGATCAGTTCCTCAATCCTGTGCTTCATATTATCAAGAGCGCGTGAAAAAAAAATACAAATGGACAGTGAAGAGCAAATGATGCATAAAAGGACAACCTAAACTATAAATGCATGGACATGATCAGACTCAGTCACTTGGCTTTGAACAATATAAAAATCTTCTTTAAGCCTTCAAGTATTTTGTAGCTTTAAATAACTGGTTCTCCTCTCTCTGAAACAATCTCCAGAAAATGGAGAATGACAACAGTGGCAGAAGAAAATGGGACCAGTACTCTGAGTATGAGTATGGAGTAAGCAGCTCTCATCTGAGTGCCCAGCCTCATTCCTGGCTCCCTGAGCTGCCCAGGAGACCCTGGAGGGCCAATATGTCATTTTATTTTCCTGATTTCTTGCAGCCTCTGGAGAATAAAGCAGGACACTGCTCTGTGCAAAAGAGTGAGAGTGTAGAGGCTGTGCCAGGTAATCCTGGGAGATGTGTGTCCTGGCTCAAACACACTGCTTGGACTGGAGCAGGTTCATTCCACTCTGAATTCCTGCCTTCAAGAGAGCTCCCCAAGGGGATCAATTCTGACCTGCAGCAAATAGGGACAGAAGAAGAAAGCTCCAACAATGCCATCCAGCCCCTCACTCCCAACAGTCCCCCTGATGCATCATCCACTGCCCAGATTTCCTGTGGTGGAGGTGTCAAGGATGGTGGCTCTAGGCCCACTGCGGGTACACGTTATTCTTTGGTATCTGATTTTGACTATTTGATTGGAAACAAAGGGAAGTACTAAGCTGTCACCTGCGAAGTGTCCTTGCCAAGAGGCCCAGGTTACCAATGCTACTGATACTGAATACAGGTGCTGCTGCTGGGAGCTGCTCCTTGTGAGTGCTGGCACCCAGGGAGCTGGGCTTTGCTCTTTCTGAGAGCTACCAGCAGAGATTCCTGCTGGCATTAGGCTATGAAACACAGCTGTGTGGTATTGCTGAGCAGAGCGTGGGAGGAAAGGCCCCTGTCAAGTGTGGAGTGCTCACACCCAAAGCAGGGGTGTTGAGCAGCCCAAAACCAAATTGACCTTCACTCTTGCACAGAGACTACACAAGACCCTCCAGTTTCTGAGCAGGGCTATGCAGCCCTTTCCTCAGACCAACTGGAAAAATTACTGCAATGCAAATCTTCTGGAGCCACAGAGTCCTACAGCTCCAAAAGCAACATAGATTTGTCAAAGGTCCCAATCACTCTCAAAGCGTAAAGAAACAGGATAGAGATAAATACAGGGGAAAGACAGAAATGTATGGCATGGCTGCTATTTTGGGATATGAATTTACCTTTTAATTAAAAACAAGGTCTTGAAGCTTAGGAAGAATCTGCACTTAGTTCTAGATCCTATTTCCTTGATGCTCCTTTCATTTACAGAGTAAGTTGCAGAAAGGTGTTGTTATTTTAGACATGAATATTTTTTATTTGAGTGTTACTGCCTACCAGAGACTTTGATTTTTTTTAATGTTGGCTAATTTTGTGTTTTGAGTAGGAAGCTTCAACTTCACACCAGTTCTACACAAGCCCTTCTGCTATCCAGCAGTCTGGGCAAGACAAACCTGTAACCAAGACATTCCTCCCTTAATCTCTATGGCTTTATCATGATTTTATTATTGCTCACCTTACTGTGGACTTTGAAAAGATATGGGGAGTATCTGAAGTAGTTTAAAACTATTTAATCTTTTCAATATCTGGGATGCAGGCAAGTGTCCCTATATATCCACTCAGCCCCCAGTTTTGCTTTTGCTTTTGCTTTCTAACTGCCGAATGAATTAGGGAGGGCAAGGCCAGGCGAGCTGGCTGCAGTGATCTCTGTGGGGAGCCAGCTTCCTCCTGCCCCTCAAAATGCACTAACCACCTGTGCCCCCAGACCAGATGCCTTCCCAAATCCTCAGTCCCTGCCCAAAACATCTGTGCTGTTTGTCCTGCACCACCCTACTGCTCACAAGAGAGGGGACCCCCATGGGCACCACCCCATCTTGCCCACACTTATGGTGGAAGGGAACATCCAGGCAGCATCAAGGCAGGAAAAGTCTCTGAAAAGCAGCAGAATTAGCAATGTCTTGCATGCCAAAGCAAGTCCTAAGGCAAGCAAAGCAGCAGCCGGGAAAGATAGAGACCCATTCCCAACATCCCACCTTGTCCATCCCTCCACCTCAGCACAAGGTGGGAGGCAGTGGGTAGCTCCAGCACCAGCACCCTCATCCTGCTCCATGGCTCATCCATCAGGAGCAAGGAGGAGGATTAGTGCTTGGTATCAACGTGGGCATCTGCCTGCCTGCCAGGCTTGCTCTTTAAAACAGGCTGTCAAGCACAGATAGCTGTTGAATCAATATGTGCCTGGTAGCTGTTGATGCCACTTCTGCCAGCACAGGGTGGGCTGAGCCACTGCACACCAGGAGGGATTCAGGCTCTGAGAGAGAGGATGCAGCGCTGACTCTTCTGTACCCACATCAGATGACTGTGAGAAAGCAGTCAAACAGGAAGACTTCAGTGATGGTGTCTCTGCGTTACCGCTGCCAGTCCCCCCTCCCAGTGCCAAACATGAATATTTGCCAAGCACAGAGGAGACTGGATATACCATGGTTGGTCAGTTCTTTGAATGAGATGTAAAAGCAGGGCCCTCCACAACCAGCCTTGACAAATCCTTTCCACATCCTGAACAGACTATGAAAATCAGCTGACATCCAGATTGGTGTCTCCTCTTCTTCTGGGCAGCTTCTCATGTCCATCCCCAGGCTGCAAATTGCTGTGGGTAATAGCTGTGACCATTCATCCAGACCATGGCTGCCTACCTGTGCTTGCGTGGAGGGCCCGGTGCTCGATGGTCCCATTGCAGAGGGGATGTCCGGCTATTTGGAGCTGGTGTACTTGGTGACAGCCTTGGTGCCCTCCGAGACCGCGTGCTTGGCCAGCTCTCCTGGCAGCAGCAGGCGCACGGCTGTCTGGATCTCCCGGGAGGTGATGGTGGAGCGCTTGTTGTAATGGGCCAGGCGGGAGGCTTCTCCAGCAATGCGCTCAAAGATGTCATTGACAAAGGAGTTCATGATGCCCATGGCCTTGGAGGAGATGCCGGTGTCAGGATGGACCTGCTTCAGCACCTTGTAGACATAGATGGAGTAGCTCTCTTTCCTGCTTTTGTGACGCTTTTTATCACCCTTCTTCTGGGTCTTTGTCACGGCTTTCTTGGAGCCCTTTTTGGGGGCTGAGGTTGACTTTGCTGGCTCTGGCATCCTGAGAGCTCTTTTGCTGCGTCTTGGAGCTCCTTGGAGAGAACATAAAAAAAATCTCATTCTTTTTCAACCTTCTACAGAATAATTGTACTACAAGACGAGAGAATCTGAGTTGGAGGCAAGCTACAGCTCAGAATCTGAGACAAATACCCCATGACCCTGCGTGAGCATTTTTGAACTGCCAGCAAGAATTTCTCTGGTTTGTGTAGGGCTTTTTGTTGTTTTCTGTTTAAATACCTACAATACTGGCCTTGTCAACATCTCTGAACACAAGTCTAATTGGTGTCTACTTAATAAATATGAGATGGAGCCTGAACATCTTTCTAAGAAGAACACTGCAGTTCCAAAGAAAACACTAACTGCAGCATGGATTAAATAAAATCTTGCTGGATAGGCCCAAGACTGTTGTAAGGTATTACTGCAGGCACCTTTACATGAGACTGGTGAAAACTACTTTATGTGGTTTACAATCTCTAATAAACCCTTTTTATTTGCATGTAGATAGAAGTTTATTTTGAGGGTGCTAGCATTTCTGTGGCTATTGACACCGTGCTTTCCAGTGAAATATAAAAAACAATATATTTTTAAGCTATCTGGCTGAGCTACAGGAATATATCAGTATTCACATTTGCTATCAAAAGATACCAGAGAGTAGAAAAGCTTAGAGGAGGTGGCAGGAATCACCTGGCCAAAAACCAGAGATGTGGATAGGAGTCAAAAAGCAAAATGTTTTCAGGCTACATGTTGATGGAAAAAATAGTTTCCTGCTTTTTGCTTTCGAGAGAGCAAGCCTTTGCTGGACAGTTTACACCAGAGATGCCTGATCCTTCCTCTAAGTTTTTCTTCATTAGGTCACAACGTGCAGAGCCATAACCTGCAGCTGACTGCTCTCATCCAGAAGTGCAGTAACAAAAAACCAGTATGTAAACCCATGAAAAAACTGTGTGCCTCCCCTACACTACAAATTTACATGTGCTTTACTTCACGGGCCAAGGGGAATAACTGTGTTGCAACCTGGAAAATGGTTTCGTGTTTCAGAGGACACTTCAAATGCTCCCTTGAAAGACAAGGCTCCTCTAGGTTTTGCTGGAGAATAGGCTTACAGCATCACCCCAGGGCTTGGATTTTACTGCTCTGCATCTCCTTTGAAGATGACCTAGGAATTACAGTCTGCTGGCCAACAGAGACTAGGAGAGAAAAAAGAGCTTCAGGGCTGATGGCACATGGGAAAATGGATAGAAGTAAACAGAAGAGAGAAAGCTGGGATGTAACATATGGTCTGCACACCCTGAGTATCAGAGAAAGACCTAAACAGTGCCTGTGCCAAGGCAATAGCTGCATGCTCAGCCCTGCCTCTCCTCCTTGGGAAGGAGGAGATGTCTGATTTCACCATCTGCAATCAGAGCCAGATGCAGCAGCACTGCTGCAACCAAAGCTATAGGAAGTTCCCGGTTGCTCCCTGTGAGAAGAGACATTTTTGATCTGGATTATGTGCCCACCCACACCTCAGTGGATTCCAGCTCCTGCTTCTGAATCATGCCTGGAACCTCCGTGGCTCCAAATCAGCCTACGGGAGGCTGGCTCCCGCCTGCAGCGAGCACCAGGGCACCGCCGGCTGCTCCGCCCGACGAGGCACCAGGGCTGGGCTCTGGGACACACACGCTCTGGCAGCCACTGGGCAACGGGCAACAGGGGCACTTCAAGCAGAGCTATGCCCAGCTCCAAGGGCAGGTTGGCATTGCTTGGGATGCTGTGGAGTGGGCAAGAAAAGGTCTCCACCACAGCCTTCCAAAACACCCTCTGGTCTAGACGCACTAAAGCACTAGTGTCTTTAGAGTTGGGTTTCTGCTCCAGAAAAGCAGTTTCTTCTCCAAAGACATGATTTTCATGGGCAAAGTTTTTGACTCTGCCACTTCATGTCCTTTCTTAATTTTTTCTGGCATTCTTCCCAGTGGTGGCATTTGGAAGTGCTGGACTGCCCCAGAAGTTCTGGACACATTTCAAAACTGACACCTGCCCCCTTAAACACAACATTTTCTTCCTCTGGTGAAATCACAGATTTTCTTCCTTTTTTTTTCTCTATTTGGGAAGCAGTATTGGGAAAAGAAATCCCCTACTGCTCTGTTTGTAGACTTGAAAATATGCCCTTTCAATGGAAAATTATTTTTCTACATGAAGAAATAACTGTACACTTACTCTTTTCTCTTTTGAGCTCATATCCTGACTGAAAAACACAACTGAAAAATGCTAATGAGTATTTCTTAAGCATTTTGAAAAGTATGTCCTTCTAAAATACATATTAATTCTTAGTGCACTTCTACTACAGCTTTAAAAAAATGAATAGAGAGCTCAACAGGCACATTTCACAGGGCTCCAGAACAGGTCACATCTACAGGACACCTTTGGGTACCACAGCATGGATCCCGCTCCTCTCCCGTGTATGGCTGCAATGGGGGAAGCAATGATGCTGAAGTTCAGAGATCAGCACAAAAGCTTGTGCTTCTCTCCACCAATTTCTTTGCAGCTGACTGTTTAACAAGTAAATAACATCTTTGAAAACAGGTTGTGTTCTTTGTGGTTTATTTGGGCAGTGCCTAGCACGCAGAACCTGAGTGCATTTGCCAGGTGCTAAATAAATAATGTTAATAATGGTCAACAGTATCACCAATCCTTCTGTCAACAGTGCCACGCAACCCACAGCAGGTGCTGCTCTGGTATAAAGACAGAAGTAGTAGGATTATTCCCAAAGTGTGCTTGTGGAGAGTTTGTTGAGGAAAACAAAAAGGTGACCTTTAAAAGAATGGTTTCCTGTTATAAAAATAGTTGCATATCTTTGTTACCTTAAGGAAAAAAAAAAAAAAAAAGAGAGAGAACTGGAGAGAGAACCTGAAGAGGTTAATAATTATTGGTTTTTATTTTGGTAGTGTTGCCAGCATGATTGACTTCTCTACTGTGAGGTAGACCAAGCATTGGGTACAGGTTGCTCAGAGAGGTTGCAGGATCTCCATCCTTGGAGATACCCAAAATCTAACTGGACACAGCTCTGAGAAACCCACAGTGGCTGACCCTGCTCTGAGCATGGACTGGACTAGACGTTTGCCAGAGGCACCTGCAACCTCATCCATTCTGTGACTTTTGGAGACTGAAACTGGGTAGAACACACTTTATGAGCTGTGTTCCCTTGACTGACATTTCCCATGGGATACTGCAGCCTGAGATTCCTACATGGACCCCTAGGAAGAGATGGTGTCCATCTCCAGGTCCAAGCCACTGAGGTCCATGGGATGAAGGGTATAGCCATGCAAGAGAAGGCACTTTTAAGCAGCACATTTGGAAAGTTTCAGGTTTTTGAGGAAAATATCTGGGAACATTTTTTTCTTTATGGCTTTGTATGCTCTAAGTTAAATCAGTTATCAGTGCTGGCAGTTTTTTCCTTCCTCAGAAAACCAACAACAAAACCAACCATAGTAATTTTTCCAGCCAGTTCCAAGCAGCAGCCTGACTGCTGCCAGAAACCAGAGTGGTACAGAGTGACAGATACATCTTCCTTTGTGTTGACACTCCTTTGTTCAGCATCATTAAAAGGAAAGTGAATGGAAAAAACATATTCAAAGATACAAATCACCACAGTCTCTCAGAACTGAAATGGGAGAGGAGCCCTGCTGAGAAATCCCACATGGAATCTGATGCTGTCTCTTTTCCCCAGGCTTGATATATCAATGGAGAGAGACAAGCAGGGAAGCTCCTGCAAGATTTTTGTTCATTTTTGGCCTTGCTGCTGAGTCTGTAGGACCAGTGCCAAGCTGCTGCTAGCAGTGTGCATGGGTAACCATGGGTGGACTATGAGCTGGTCTTTTGGACCTCTCCTCATGCAGGGCTGGAAACAGCACTTGGACTTTTTTTACTTTCTTTTTTCTTTTGAAAGCTGTCCTTGCTATGATGAGCTCTGGGGCATCCACTGTATATCCACATGCCCTTTCTGTAATTTCCTAGTCAACCATAAAAGTTACATTTCTAGAATCAGCATTTTGTTCTTAGGAGGTTTTGGTGACAAATTAAACATTTGTAGGAAAAACTCAAGCTCTCATCTTTTTGTCTTTTGGACATCTGAAATTCTGATATTTGTTAATCTTCTGATCTTCTACTTTAATCCTTGCTAGAGCAAATGAGAGCCAATGGGCACCTGCTGGTAGTTCTGCCCCTTAAATAGGAATGTCCTGTCTGTTCTGTCCAATTATTGCCCCTTTCCTCATTTTTGCCTATTATATAAAAGAAAGAACACTTGGCTTTATTCCTGCATACCAAGAAATACTAAATGAAAATTGCTGCTGCTTTTTGTTTAATTTACTTTGAAACACAAAGGGTAAAAAATTAGGGAATGTTTCCACCAAAAGGAAAAGGCTTTCTAATGGATTCATCTGCTCTGAAATGCTTGTAAGGTCTGGTAAATATAGTTTACAAATTACAAGGTGTAAATGACTGTTATTGGAAAAGAGAATTTCTGCAAACTGCAAATCCTCTTCCTTTTATTATGTATGGCCATCTACTATTATACGAGAACTTGTTCATCTGTCAGGTGTCATTACACAGCAATAGTTGAGAAAACAAACAATATTTGTGATTATTTGGTAGCAAGCTCTGCCTCAGGTATAAAGCAGATCAGAAGCATGATGAGTCATTGTGAGACACTGGTGATGTTGCCTCGTGCAAAAACTGACAGTTGTATTTTGGTCTGGAAAGAATTTTTCCCTTGGTATGTTGTCTAGCATGTGATGATGAGGTAATATTTGCTTTGAAGTAAGCAGGAGGATAATTTCCTAGAATAAGGTAAACTAATCTGAAATGCCTGATTTCCTCCAGTGGTGGAGGGGTGCAGAAAACAGTTTTGACATCCTAGGTTTCCTCCCAAGTAATCCAGTACCAGTACTAAGACCCCATCCTCAGTTCCACATGCTCTGCTGCACTTTTTATCTCTGTTCCTGTGAAGTTTTCATTTAAATGGCTACCTTTCAAAGTTGGATTTATACATGCAGCTTTCTACTGAACAGAGGACTGTGACTACAGGTTAAAACTGAAGATGATGTCTACTCACTGACAAAGAAAGAAATGCTACAAACTCAGTCCCTGACACAGACCCATGATGCTCACATAGATCTTCAGATTTCTTTAGAACAAATACAAGCAGAACAGAGCACTGTGTCCAAGCTCTTTGACTGACACTTATCTTGCTTGTGTTAACCCATTGCTTGGGAGTTCTGTACAGAATACTACAGGAATCTTTTCTGTTCTATTATATAATTTCAGTTTATGATTTTTAGAAAGCACATTTTTAATCACCAGTAACAGCTGTAATTTCTTGTGCTATTTCTGCCCAAGTTGTACCTCTCAGGGCTGTAGGGGTAGCAATCAGAGATTTTGTATTATTACATACAAAGTAAGGAGCAGGACCCTGCATCAGAGCTCTCTGCAGAGAAGATACATTGAAATTTTAAAGAAAGTAAAATCTTACTCATGAGTCAAGTAGAGCAATAAAGAGACAATGTTGCAAGAAGAATGACTGTCAGGAGACTAAATACTGCAGTCCTTATGCTGATTAAAAGAGTCTGAAATCAATGGGGATTTAACACAGATCCAAAAGCACACGTACAATGTTTAGAGATGCTTAGCACCAACAGCTGACATTGATTTCCACTGGAATCCAAAAGGTTCATTACTTCACAAAAATCAGACTTCATATTTTATCAAGGTTTTGTTACTGTTAATAAACAAGTACTTAAAAAAGCTTTGTTATCTGCTCTTTGTAAGAGTGCTCATGGTATACTTGCTTTGGGATAGCTCCGATCCACATGCTTGAGCAAGTATCCAATAAATACAAAAAGGAGAATGATGTTTTCTATGGATCAATACCTGTTACATGTATGTGGGGTACACCCAGTACCAGCATCTGCTACAATTACACTCCAGTCAGCTTTCCCACAGAGTGTCAGGGTTTCAGAAAAACCTGTGGGAGTTAGATTCCATAATCCTTGAGGGTCCCTTCCAACTTGGGCCATTTCATGATTCTGTATTATCACAACCACCTTCAGGAAGCCCAACAGAGTCCAACAGAGAACACAAGCAGGCTCACTTCCTTCCTGGCGTTTTATCAATAACTCAAAACAGCACATATAAAATGCAGTGTGAACTTCCTCTCCAAGTTTTAGAATTATCAGGACTTTTTGCTTCTGCCACAGATCCTTTCCTCAAGGAACTGCCTTCTTTCCCCTTTGTATCCCACTTCAACTCAACTGGAGCCACTGGGAGCCAACCTGTCAGCAGCAGCCCCGTGTCCAACAGCAGGGCTTAGCTCCCATCCTCAGACTAACTCAGCAAAATTTCTCTGGAGGTAGGGAGAGGTCAGAGCCTGCTAACCCTGTAAGGGCAGCTGATGTCCAACTGGCCTGAGGCAATCCTGCTGGGCAGGAGCAAGACATCACAGCACCTCCACTGCTCAGAAGCATCACAAGCTCTACATATCTTTTTGGTGGTTTGTGAAATACAGGCTATTGGAGATGGGTGTGAGAATCAAAATCATAGATGACTGGGGTCTGTAATACCAATGGAAGAAAGGTGCTTTACTTAATCCATGACACCCTATGCCATCGAAAATAAAAACTGCAGATTTGAACTAAATTGTTCTATAGTGTATCAAAAATGAAAATAATTTGCTCTCTAATCACATCATTTCAATTTCTCTGGACAAGGAGAAGAACAAAAACTCACTAAGGCTGCTATACCTAAATAACTTCTACAGTGGAGCCATGGTCTCTAAACCAGTGATGACAATAAGCCTAAAGAACTGCTATCACATTTAAGCAAACTATTTTTATGCATTTTATGGAGTAATGGAGAATTATCAAAATTCTAGACTATTTTCATAAGTGCTGAAAAAGGCATCCATTAAAAATGTGCTAATTCAGCCATTCAGCCAAAAATAGGAGAGAAGCTACAGCCCAACACCTGCAGGCTGTAGGGAGAGAGTGGGTGGGAGAGGGAGAAGAAGCCTCCCCAAGAGATGAGAGCTGCTCTGAGTTAAGGTAGATGTCATGTGGGAACCAAGGCAGACACATGCAGCACCTCTTCCTCCTACACACCCCACACCCAGCCTTTAACAGGTTCCTGTAACCCTTTTCCAGTGCCACAGATAATTGATGTAACAAAAGGAAACAAAAGCTGAGATTGTACCCCAAAATGTGTACTTTGGCCAAACCACACTGACTGAGAATAATAATTTGGACATAAACCCATGCTGAAGTGCAAAGCTACGTGCCCACATTAGGCTGAAGACCAGACCAAGGTCATTAAAGCTTTTATGAGTGATGTGATGGGTACATCACAATGTAGGGGTGTACCTATGTAGTTACCACATATTCTCAATGCCATGGGTAAAATAAACTCAGCAAAACCTTTTAACAACCTTCAAGGTATGCATATGGGTCTAAGGCATGTATGCTCAACAGACCTGGACGTTACCACCATCAAGTCTCCCCCTACATGGGGAGAAGGTGTCAGGCAAAGGCAAGATGTGTGCAGCTCTAATCAATCATGACCAACATTCCCTCTAAATGAGTCTCTCACTTCAATCATCATTTCCCAGTTACGTTACTCACATTTCAGCAAGCCTTGAAAATGGTTTCAGAAAAAATAGCAGAGAGCATGCAATCAAAAAAGTCAGGGATATGTGAAAGCTGCTTTATCATGGTGGTAAAGTCTGGGTGCCTGGGAACACAGACTGTAAACACAGGAGGTGGGGTACCAGACAGGTATATCCAAAAGGACTGCCATGCCACAAGCTAAAGGACAGCAGGTGGCACAGCATCTGATTTCATTGCTACAGGATCCTGAAAATACTGTAATGTGTGTATTAATAATTAATTTGGCATGGTAAAAGCAATTTTACTGTAAAACAGAGATGCGTGACTATTACCGGAGCCTGCAGGGAAACAAAGATAAATGTCCTTCCCCAGACTTGCATCATTCAATAACCAGATTGGGAACACGATCCAAGACTACTGACACTTTTTTTCTGCTGCTGCCACCAGATCACATTACCACAGGCAGAGAGTCCTCTGAGCATTAGAGGTCATCTTCTGTAGGAAACAGGAAAATGGAGAGTCTGTTAGATGGAAGGAGAGGAGAGAAGCAGGGCTGGGACAGCCAGCTCTGGCAAAGCTCCCCTGAAGAGGCAAGCTGGCTTTTCTCCAGAAACAGACAGGGGCAAGCACTAAAGACACAAGAGTTATTGAAGGTAAAAGTAAACTCTGAAATAAGAACTGACAATAAACCATTTAAAAATGTTTATGAATAAATTTACACTGGAGATGAAAGGGAACCTCACATCCTTACTTGGAAGTGGAAAGAAATCCATTCCTTCCATATTTCAAAGACAAAACTTCATATTATAAAAATTCTAGGAAATGGCTCCAGCATAGCAAGTAACTGCTCTACATTAACGAGGCAACATTCTTCTATGGTGCTGTGCTACTGAAGAATTGTTATCAAAATGCACAGATGTCCTTCACTTTGTACTTCTCTTTCCTTTATTCTTTTATTTATTGTTCCTTCCTTCTTTTTCTCACATCTATTACAAGTGCCAGGAGGTTCAAAGTCCCAGCAGGACTGCTGCCACCTGGTCGGGTCTCACATGTAGTATTCGTACAGAGACTAACACAGTACTTTAAACAGCCACAGGGTTGAAAAACTGGCAGCTCTCCAGAAACTTTAAAAGAAATGGCTGTCAAGTTAGCCCATGCCCAAATTCCACAAATTGCTAGTGAGTAGAGTTTTAATTTACCTCTAATTTGTGATAGCATCATTATCGCACGAATTTAGTGTGCCAGTCACTATGCTGATGCAAACTAAAAAACACCATCTCTGCTCCAGAGAAATCAAGGTGTAATTGAGGATACACCAATATTTACATCAGGCAAGGATGCAAAGAGCAATGTAATGAAGACTTGGTTGGAACCCTAGACCAGCAGAGAAGAAAATGGGGGCTGCTGGACAAAATGACAGTGGTCCTGGGTGGTCAGTAGCAATTGGAACAATTAAATCTAAAGCTCACTTTTCAAAACTCAGAAAGGTAGCAGGTTTAAAATGCCAGGGGAGTGCCACATTAGCTGTACAATACTGTTATTTTTAAGCATCCTTGGCTCCATCCTCCTATATTCACTTTCCTCCTGAGCTTTCCATGTCCTTAGTTTCTCCTCTGCTTTAGTCCAATAGTCTCCCAAGCTGTTTCTTCCTCAGATGAAGTGCTCACCCTTTGCTCTTCTCCCTCCCTGCTGGTGCCTCTTCCAGCACACTCCCTCCACAGAGCTCATTAGTGCCTCTGCTTCCAGAAGCATATCTTTGCAGGTGACTGCTAAGTCCTTTTCTTGAGTTGTGTCCCAGTTGCAGCTGCAGTTGAATAAGGAGGATGACTGGAGCTGGGCTGAGGACCCACAGTGCAGGAGAGGAGATAATATGGGGTTAATTCTGGCATGTAAGAAAGAGGAGGGTGGTACTGGAAGGTCAAGACAACTGCAGCCTCCATATCTTCAGGGCAGAGCTGCTGCACCTGCAGTGCATTTTAAGACAAACACACGAAGAACGAAAACAGCCTATATTTATATTAGGTATGGCCAGAGAGCTCCTTCCTGACAGGATGTTCTCTGTCTCCCATCTTGTAGAACCCCACTTGTTACTCAGTCAATTTCCAGGTTCCTCAGAGGACCCAAAGAGGACTTCTGCCTTTCTGTCAACGTGGAAGAAACTTCCCTTCCCTACGCTCCCTTCACTGATATTTAACAATGGTTCACTTCAGTCCTTTAAATTTTCTCCTTTCCTTCCTGTTCCTTGATTCTACCTGCCTTTGTGATAGAGAAATGAGGAAACTCTTACCAAATGCTCTCCCTGGCCTCTCTTCACACTAGGTTTTATCTTTAAGTGCTGAGCTCCAGAATACCTTCTTTTCTGCCCTTCCCCTACATCATTTCAAGAATTTCTTCAGAAAAAATGTCACATGCTTTTCTGCTCCAGCTTTCCAGCGTAACTCATGTCCTCTTTGTAACTCCCAACAACCTGGGGTGGTTCTGTTCTCCTACCCTTTCTTCCATTGTCTCCTGTACACACTACCTACTGCATTGCCACCTCTGTGTGTTGTTTTCATTTCTACCATGCAATCGTCTCTCATGCAGTATTTTCTGCTTGAAAATACTGTCTAAAATATCAGTTTGCTTCATATGATCTCTCTCCCCACAAGAGACGGAGTCACACAGGTTATACAAACAGGTTATAAGGACAGATCTGATGTGCCCAAAAGCATGTCTGTCTTTCCTAACTCTGTCTAATATAGGCACTGCCTCTGACAAACTTTGCCCACTTACACCCTTGATCATTGTGGCTAAAAGCCCACAGTTTCCCCCTCAGCACATACCACCTGCAGTGATTACCTGGGTCTTCTACCTTCAGCTGATGGATTTCAGCTCTCCAGGTGACACATCTCATGTCAGAGATGTGCTCTCTGCAAATGGAAATGCTCTATTCCATGGCCCTCAGGTAAAGGCTATCTTTTAAAAAATAACACAGAAAACCTTATTGCATTGGACCACCTATGTATTTTCACCAAATTCAGGAAAAAACCCTGACCCTATTTCATAAGAAGTTTTAAGGCTGGTTTGAAAGATAAAGAATTCCTACTCCAAGAGGGTCGATGAAATAATATGACAAGGGTGGTGATTAAGTCTCACCACAAAGGAAAATGTTGAGTTGATGTAGGTGGCATATAAAACACCCCACTCTCTTTATGAGTCAGGTAACCTGCCAGAAAGTGGAGGTGGAATCCGTGGGATGGAGCTGTTTTCATTCCAGCCAGTTAGTAGTAAGCTCTTTGAAGAACAACAAAAAAAGTAGTTTAAATAATAAATTATATATTTTTAAATTAAGACTCTTACCTAAATAGCAAAATCCAACAATTGCCCTTGATCCCCAATGATGGTGTTTGTAGTCAGTGACAGTCAAGAGAAAAATTATTAAACAACTCTTCCCCCCATCCTCTGAGATTAATGTAGCATTTTTGGATTATGCATCTATTCTTCCATCTCCCACCCAATGCATATGATCCTGCAGTCACAGCTCTCTCTCCCTCTGGCTCCAGAAAAAAGGGAAGCTGACAAGCTGAAATCCCAGTCTCACCCCACACAGAACCCTTTTCAGAGGAAGAGCTCAGCTCTGCTGAGAAGAAAGCATTTCTCTTCCAATAGCTGCACAAGAGTGGCTTAACAAAGGCATAAAATGAAACAATTGGGGGAAAGAAAGAAAAACGTTTGTGAGGTCTTCTTTTGGGTCAGTCCAGCATCCAAGAGATATTTCAAAGATATGGCAGTGTCCCTCACTTAAAGTCTTTTCATTTACAAAAAAACCCCTGAAACTGAGAAACGTAAAAAGGATGTCATTAGGTCCTTGAGTTCAAGGGGCTTAAAGTTCTCCTCTGGTACTGTCAGTGTGAACACAACATCTGATCTGTTCACAGTGCAGCCTGAGCAAGATGCTTTCTTAAGTACACATATTACTTTAGGATTTAGGAATTTAGGAACATTTCCCACATACTTAATTCTTCAGTCTACCCAATACATATGTTTGAGGATGGGCAGGAGCAGTGTATTTCAGGTGCTAAGAAAGGGATGAAATAGGATCAGACTATCAGCAAGAGTAATTTCTTGCTTTCAGCTGAAGAGTGAAAGATGTGGAGTGGAAGTATATGTATACATACATACATGTAATATTAAAGTAAAATATATGTAAATGTAAGGGAGGAAAAGGACAGTGACCAAAGGAACAGCTCGGAGAAGAAATGCCAAGAGGAAGGTAGAGTTAGGCAGTGGACAGAAGTGAGATGTCAGAAAGGAGAGAGCAGGAAGAGGTATAAAAAGAATGACACAGAGGGGGATAAAAAAGAGATGTAAGAAGAAGATATATGAAAGGGAACAAAAATGAGACAAAAGACATGAGTGGACAAAAAACAGAAGAGGAAGGTAAAGTAATAAGCACAATGCTTGGTAAGGCAGAAATATTTAAATATAAGTAAGGCACAGAAAAGAGAGACTCATAAGAAGGGTCACAACAAGAAAAAAAGACCTTGCGCAGCAGAGATGGGAAACAAGAGGAAAAAAAAATCATCTGCTAGTACAGCATTTCTCAGAGTCACGGGTGAGAGGTGCTGCTGTCCCAACAAGGGGTAGAGGCAAACGCTAGGAAGTGACAGGCTAAACCCAAGGAGAACAAAGGATGACGCTGGGAGAAGATAATGATACCCTTGTACTAGGTTGCTGCATTTTGTCTGAAAGAGAAATCACAAAGGTCATTGAAATTGCTGCTTAAATCTTACATCTGATACTCAAAAAAAACCTCTTTCCAATACAATCATTCTTCCTTCTCTGTCAAGGCTGGATTAAATTAATTACTGTACACTCTACAGTGTACCTCCCTGCTGGGGAAGAAAACCCCAGACACTATTCTACTCAAAGTAGACCTTAGTGTCTGGCTCCCTTTGCCTACAGAGACTTCTGTAGAAATCTTTCAGTAGACAAAGGTAAATTTCCTGCAGCTCCAAAATCACCATGATGGATTTGGCTATCATTAGTAAAATGAGAAAAGAAAGAAGGAAACAGGGGTAAGCACTCAGGAAAAAAAGCTTTTTTTTTTGTTATTATAATTAATTTACCCCGTACAGAGGAAAAGAAATAGCTGCCTGTAAATAAACTGTCACTCCTTTGCACATCAAACAATAGGAACAAGAGGGAGTGTGTGGGAAGTACATTCATATTATCAAATTCTTTCTGATATTAACATGTTCAATATAATGAAAACATAATCAGGAAAATAACATATTGTAACACAAATACTATGGAGGCTACAGAGAAAAAACTCCAGAAGATCAGTGTTCCCAGGGTAGCTCCAATCTGAGAAACCAGAGCTTTATTAGTAGTAACAGGAGCAACATATGGAGATGAATGAAACCATGTTTGTAAATGTGATCTGCAATTGCACACTCTCATTTGGCTTTCCCTTTCCACGATCTGACTCAGCCTCCACACTCCCCCATCTTTTGATTCATAAATTCTTGATCTCAAAAAATGAAAGAGTTAGAAAGCCAGCATGCAAAGGGCATGAGATCACGTGAAATACAAGGATGCTGGTGAGCACAGAACGTGCCATCAGTCACTACCCTGCAAATGGACAAATCTGCGGGAGATAAGCAGTGGAGACACGGCCACCCTCTCCAGGGGCTCGCTGGAGGACGCCGCGCAGCAAACCACAGCTCATCTCCATTGCGCTAGAGGCGCATGCTGAGGTAGACAAATCTATTACAAAATTGTATAATATTGCCTATGCTGCACAGCAGCCACTCGGTTAGGCAGCTCCTGCATCACCAAACCCGTGAGACTGGAGGTGAGAGGAATGAGAAAT
This sequence comes from Leptocoma aspasia, assembly GCA_013399835.1. Classification (NCBI taxonomy): domain Eukaryota; kingdom Metazoa; phylum Chordata; class Aves; order Passeriformes; family Nectariniidae; genus Leptocoma; species Leptocoma aspasia. The sequence continues at coordinate 230,081 of VXAX01004279.1, read as the reverse complement.
AAAAGGGTTTCGTATGGCATATACTCCCTGGATTTTTTAGGCTATGGGAAAAAGATCAGGGTTAACCACAAGCAACACAAAACACAACAAACAGTGCATGAGCAATGGTTTACAGCCCTGTACACTTACTAAATATTTAACAACCTCACAGAGTGCTGACACAGTGGGGGTCTGTATACAGGGTAATCCCTTCTTTCCCTGAGGGCCCGGGCTCCTCCGTGTGTGCGGTCGGGCTGCAGACGGCCAGCCCAGCCCGTGGGCACCGCTGGCCCACTGCAGGCAGTGCCCGGCTGCGGTCCCCAGCCCTGCCACGGCCGTGCCCCGGCCCAGGCTGCGCCTTCAGCCCCCGGTTAACCGGAGCGCACTGAGCTCCAGCGATACGATTCCTACAATCGCAGCAAAGCACTGGCGAGGCTCACACCGTTTCGGTGCATTNGGGCACCTGCTGCCGCCTCGCCCGCAGCGGCGCCGCGCTTTGTCCGGGCTGAGCGGGCGCGCCCGGCCCCGGCGGCGCCCGGCCTGGCTCAGCACAGCTGCCGGCGGCTCTCGGGGCGTCGCCTGGCTCCGGCGGCCTGGGCACGACGGGGAGCGTGAATGAGAGTTTGCTCCGATTTCCGAGCAGGGTGAGTGCCGCGCCGGCCGTCTCGGGGGGAT
>VXAX01004279.1:175606-227294 GCA_013399835.1 Leptocoma aspasia | reverse complement strand
GAATAATGATAATAATTTTTTTGTGTGTGTGTGTCCATACCTTTACGTACTAGCCCGGCGCCACCTCCCTGGGGCAGGGTTGCGTGCGGGGCGCGGTGTCTCTCGCCACCCTCGGACGGGGACCTTTGGGAGGGGGTTGGCGTCTTTTGGTCCCTCCGTTCCCTTTTGTTCGGTTCCCCCGGGGCTGGGAGGAAGGGGCGGACCGGGAGGTTGCGGCGGGGCCAACGGAGGTCTCAGCCGGTGGCCCAGCTGTCCGGGCGGTTGCGACAGACGGGACGCCGGTCCCGAGCGCGCAGGGGGTGTCCGGCTGCTCCCTCCCTGCTTCCCGGGCGAAGCAGTGGCCTCCTCCTCTCCGCGCCCCTCCGGCACGGAGGAGCCGCCCTGGGCTGCGGGGACAGGCGGTGGCATCGCCGCCACCAGCCAGGAGGCACCGGCTGTAGTAAACACAGCGCATGGGGCGGCGGTGAACCCGTTAAAGGTCACATCGTTGTGTGCACACGCAGCCCGACCTATCTGGGCTCCCCAGCTGTTGTCTTGGGGACGGTGTGGTGGCTGCCGGTGCCTGTCGCTGGCAGAGCGGCGCTCCCGGCCGTTGGCTTGCTCGGCGGTGTTCCCCGGCTGCGTGCTGGGATCTCCCTTGGCGAGGGAGCAGCAGCGAGAGCTGCGTCACACCCTCCTTTGCCTCCTCCCGCCCCCGGCCGGGGTGGCAGCTGGGTGGCATCCGATTTAGCAATAAGAGCTGGGAATGCAGGCTCTGCTGTGAGGTTTGATTCCTGAGCGGTAGCTGTGCCTAGCCGAGTTCATGTTAAATAGCAGCCAGCAATGTACTGATTCCTCAGAGCATGCAGTGTCTGGATGCATCTTGGTGTGGAGCAATGAGGCACGGGAGTGTTGGAGCAGTAGAAGCAGAGGGATGCTGCTGGAGAGCTTACTCGCAAGGAGACAGAGAGGATGGCATGGTAAATGGCTGTTTTGCAATTCAGGCTGTCAGCCTGGACTCCTGCAGACAGGTCAATAGGTATGTGTAGATTTTGTGGCCTTCTGCGTGCTCCTGTGGGTCATCGCTGGGCTTGTGTGCCCAAATGGGACAACTGGGAAATGACAGCTTTTTGTCACGTTTTTGTGTCTTGCCTTGTTGCTGCAGCTCAGGAGTTTTAGATGAGTAGATGTGGTACTGTTAAGCTTGTGTGATTATGGAATGAATGATGGACAAGTTCACAGTATCACATTTCCAGTGGTGGTTGAGATGTGGGGATGGGGAGAGGAAATATTTAATAAAGTAGGGCTCTCAGATCCCTGTGCTTTGCATTATCTGGCGGTATCCTGCCTTTGCTTTTAACACGTCATAAATAGTTTCATTCCACAGAATTAGAAGTATGAGCTTAACTATTTTTTTAATGCTGTATTTAGTTAACAAATACCACATCTAGTTGTTCAGAAAGGGAGGGCTTTTTTTAGTCATAGTCTGTGTTCTTCAGAAGCTGACAGTTAAGCTCCTAGCTCTGAAACTGATAAAATACAAAATTGGTGTTGTTATGGCACTGAATTGTGCAAAATTCCATGAAAGCCTGAGTTATGTTTCACTGTTTTTTATATGGTGGCCACAAGAATGTTTGGCTCATCCCTCTGCCCTAATAAAGGTGGTTTTGGGCTGAGATGCCAGACTGTACTGAAACGAGCCATGTCGTGCATCCTGCTCTGCAGGTAAGCTCTTGGAGATGGTTTTGGATGGTGGTAGGTGTGACTAACCTGAGTTCAAGTATCAGACTGATAGGTTTGGTTTTGGTTTTTTTTTCTCATTTAACTGTGGCACTATTGGGATGTGATCTGCTCAGCATGTCCTTGGTCAGGGGGTGGCTCTCAAGGAGCCTGGGGTTGGCGGCTGCTGCTGTGTTGGATGTATATGTGCCATCCTTGGCATGGTACAGCTTCTGCTCTGGGTGAAGGCGTCACCCAGGCTTTGACCTCCTGCCTGACACCTTGCCAGCATCCTTGTGTCCTGGTGACCTGACATCAGTACCTGTGGGGGGGTGAGGGATTAAGGGCAGCAGCTGGGAGAAGCCTGTCCTGGCTCTGCTCTTTCATGGGACCTGGTTTCAAAGAGACTGGTAGAAGGGAGATCCCAAATGAGGAGGCAAAATCAGGTGGCTGACTGGCAGCTCTGCTGTCTTTCCAGATGGCAACTAATTCCCAGTGATTTACAGCAGAAACTGTTCTCTGCCCCTACCCCTCCTCTTCCCATGAGTGATATTGAAATGTTATAGGAGTAGAAATTCATTATGAGGATGAATGGCTGGAGCAGTATTACGTGCCAAGGAGAGTCGGTGTTGTTTGAGACCTGGGGGCGCAAAACCCCAGCTGGAGTACTTTATTTGGGCAAGGGAACCCTTTCAGTGTCTGCGAAGTGATTAGTACTGCTGTTAAAGGTCAAGTAGAGGTACTGGGTATGAAACATTGTCTGTGGATACATATGAAGTACATGCATGTGATACTACATATATGGTGTGTCTTCAGCATCATTCTGGTACTTGAGTATTCAATCCTTAATACAGAGACTTCAAAACTAGGGATAGGCATTAACTGTTTAACTCCCAAAGTGATCTGTTGGAAGAATAACAAAGATCCCATTTCTCCTTATTTTGTCTGCTGAAAATTCAAATTTTATTTTTTGACTGTATCCCCACCAAATGTATAGGGACTCTTGAACACCAGTCTGTGCTTTGTATAACATACGGTCCCATTAAAAATTTTACAGTGAATAATTCTTTTATAAGGAGTAATAGATCACATTTCCTGATGTTTTGTTTTTTATAGGTCTGGGTAATAAATACTGTTCAGGAAGGCTTGAGTCAAGGGCAACATACACCTCACTTATTTTTTTGGATTAAAATTATGTAGCTATTCAATGGTTTGTTGTGGTCTCTTCCTCCCTCTCTTACCCTGAGTATTTATCAGGCTTAGCAGCGATACTCTTTAACTTCAAAAGTTCTGAAAGCCCTGGCTATAACCAAAACATTCCAGTATTCTGTTCAGAGAATTCCGTCATCTTGAATTGGAGGCTGTCTTGTCCAAACCTGTGTCAGGCCCAAATAAAGTGTGCAATTTTCTAGATTTATCCTGTAATGCTGGTTCTGTTTCTTTCCTACACAGACTTTTGCAGCTAAAGAATAGCTGCATGGCAGCATCCATGCTAGGAGGAGAGATCACTTTCTCTAATGTGTTATTTTTATGACACAGTTTGATCAGAGGGAAAGCTTTGGACAGTAAGTGCTTAATCAGGGTTTTTCAAAACATATTTTCTCTCTGCCCACTGCCCTTAACCTGGCAGGTTAATCCATGAAATAATCTGTGCACAGAAGTACAGACAACAAATGTAGTGGTTCAGTTGTAATGTTGGGTGCTTTGAGATTTTTATCTGTTTTGGTCTTTGAAGTTTCTGAACATGCAAGTTTCCTTTTTGCACCTTGTGTTCATTGCCATTGGTATAGGACACACACTCAGAAACCAAAGAAATTAGGCCTTTACCTAGAGGTCAGAATTTACTAAAAGAGTTATAGTTTAGTTGTGAACTCTCCTTAAAATTTAATGACTTAGTGCTGCTTTTTGTTATGACATAAGAAAATGAAGTAAAGAGTCTTTGAAGCTACTTCAGACTTCATAAATATTAACAGGCTCTGCAGTCTTCAGAGAGAGTAGGTTCTGGATGTTTTTTTCACCTTAATAGTATGGTTTCATTTGCACAGTAAATCTTCTTGTCTTGACTAAACTGAAAGAGCAGTTATCAAATGCAAATCAGGAATAGTGTATTTGTGGGTGTGAGTGCTCTTACTGTGTTTCCCCTTCTCCCCTTGTCTCTAACACCCAATCCTTTCTTCTGGGGCATGCTCTGGGAGCAGTAAATTTAATTCCATGGCTTACAAGACCAGATCTTCAGAGGTGCTTAAGTGATTGAAAATGCACATTTTTTTGCTTCTGAGGATAATGGAAGGTAAAGATTCACAGCTTGTTGACTTGCATTGAAAAAATCCTTTCTATTTGCATCCTGGGTCACTATATATGTTTAATATTTGCCTGTGTTAATGAGGAAGAAAACCCCACAGGAAGTGTTCTCTAAACATGCCTTGAAAATACTCAAAATTTTCTCTAAGTTTGAAAACTAATTTGCATTTTAATAAAACCTGAAATTTTAGCTGAGTCTTTAGCTGAGATGTTTGATTCCCAGCAGCTGCCATCCTGTTTGTGTGGAGCAAAGATAGCTGTGAAGTGTGGAACTTGGGAGCAGCAAATTCCGTTTAGTTGCACCTTCCTATAAATCCCAGGTTAACGCAGAAAGTTTTCTGTGATGGTCCATGAGGAACACTTCACCTGTAGATACACATTAGATGAAGTTTGATGTATTCTTTTAAAACTTGTTCTAGGTGTCTCATCAGTAATTGAAGAGAATTTGTCTTTTTATTTCGCAGCAGCATGGAATGGCTGAGGTTAGACAGGACCTCTGGAGATACCTGATCCAGCCCTTGGCTCAAGCAGAGCCAGCTAAAGCAGGTTGCTCAGGGACAAATCCAGATGGCTTTTGAGTATCTCCAAGGATGGAGACTCCACCACCTTCCTGGGCAGCCTGTGCAAATTCTCAGTCACCCCCACAGTAAAAAAAGTGTTTCCTGATGTTCAGAGAGAACTTCCTTTGTTTCAGTTTGTGCCTGTTACCTCTGCTTCTGTCACCGGGCACCACTGAGCAGAGCCCAGCTCTGCCCTCTCTACAGCTTTTTATATACATTTATAAAATCCTCCCCTTGAGCCTTCTCTTCTCCCAGCTGAACAGTCCCAGCTCTCCCAGCCTCTCCTCGCAGGAGCGATGCTCCAGTCCCTTTGCTCACTATCTCCAGTATGTCCATGTATCTCTTGTGCTGGGGCTCTCAGAACTGGGTACAATGCTACAATTGTGGCCTCACGTTTCCCAGTATGCTTTCAAAATAAGAAACTTCTAAAGTAAATTGTGCATATGTTTTTTTTGGATGCAGGTCCAAGAGGTCACTTCAGTGCTGTAAATCACTGATGCAGCTTCTGAGTACTTCTGCCCTTCCATAGGAGATGATGTTCCTTGTTTAAAACACTTCAGCATTTTCCTGATCCCATCAGTGCAGGCTTTGACAGCTCTTTTGACCTGTGATTAAGGGATTTATGAGTAGGTTTGCTGGCTGCACATGCCTAATAACCATTGGATGCTGAGTCACATGGGGACATGTTTTTGGGGTGTGTTGATACAGATTCCTGTCTGAAACAGAGCTCATTGCAGCTTATAATGAATATGTGCTCCCATTTGTGAGGGCACACTCCTGCTGTGGGCTGGTTTGGTTCTCCAGCAGCCACCCTCGAACTCTGTTGGGGCTGACCTGCCTGGCCTGTGGGCACCTTCTGCATAACTGCATCTCCCTGGAGGTGAGCAGCTGTCCTAGACTAAACTGAGGGAAGTCTGGGCTCTGTGTGTGTGTATGGGTAATTCTGTAGTTGATGTTAAATACAGAATTTGTAAACAGGGGCTTTATTTTTAGGTCAATGGGGTTTCTATTTTTAGGTGATCACTTCTAGGTGGAGAATAAAGATGTTGGTGTAATGCTGCTAAGACTGGTCATGGACAGGAGGGAGAGAGAAGAACAAGGAAAAGGCATAAAGCACAAAATATCACTTTATGCTTGGGTTTTGCATCAAACTCCTTGAGAGGGGATGCTCATTTCTTTACCACTAAGTGTCCCCTCCTGTTGATGTTAGTATGTGTGATTGGTTAAGATAGGATTTTTTGAAGGTTCTTAAAGAATATAGCAAAATCATGTGGAAAAAGCAGCTGGCAGTTGCTTGCCTTCTCTATGTCCAAATACAATGGTTAATAGGCACCTTTCAAATTTTCTTAGTATCGCTGCGGAAGTAACTTCACAACATGAGAGGTCTGTACTTACTTTAATTGGAAGGAACAAAACCATACACTTCAGGCTGGCCTGATGCATGCAATTAATGACTGAGTGCAGTTAGTTTCCAGCTGCTAAAACTGTCTTAACAGATCTCTTGACAGGACTACCAGCAGTTTGTATTGGTATCTAGCATTACTAATGCTTGGCATTTTACCATGTCGTAAAAGCTACTTGTTCCTTCAATATTCATGTCAGGTATCAGGGTTACTGACATACAGAACACATGAAATTCACTGGTTTGGAAACTGACCAATTTTCAGAGATCAAAAATTAGTACCAGGTTTTTCAGTGAAGGATACACAGGCGTCTTTAGATACTCTCAGGGCAGGGTTTAATTCAGATGCTCTCAAGGCAGGGTTTAATTCATAAACTAAAATTTGTCATTAACTTAAATGTTGAAAACTGACTTCTTAAGTTAGAAATGTGTATGAAAAAGCTGGCTTTTTAAGAGACTTCTAGCTTTAGAGGTACCTTCAGAAAAAGGTCCCCCAGCCTCTCACTATGTATTTTACTACCTGAGGCTCCACATTCCTTCTACATTCGGAAACTGGTTTGCATGTTTTTCTTTCTTTCTTTCTGGATCGCTTCTCTGCATTCCCAGGTGTGCACAATAACTGCTTTAAAATACCTTGCTGCACTTCTCAAGGTTAAAAGCATGTTGTAATTCCTGGGGAAGTGTCACAGGGCTACAGAGAGGTGTGCAGATTTCTAACTCTCAGCAGTTTTTCAGGAGTGTCATAGCCGTAGGGGTGGGGAAACATGAGGTGCCTGGAGAAGGATCTCTTAAAATGTAGGCATTTTTTGGACTTCACCTTGAGTAGTCCCTGCTGCTGTGTTACAAACCTGATGAGGATATCTTTAATTTCCATGTTGTTTTTTAGAGCCAGGTGATGTCTGTAGCTGTACAGCTTCAGGGACCCACCTAGTTATGTTAGGACTGATGAAGGTGTCTAAACCCTAAGTAATTTACTGTAATTTGCTCCAGATCAGAATCCGGGGAGCTGTATGGTATTCCCATGACACTTCTGTAGTAGTGGGACCAGTACCAGTGTCAGATTTTGTTCCAGGTATGACCCAGAAAATGGGTGAGTTTATTCTTTCTGCATTGTCTGGAGAGAATGGGATGCCTTAGAGATCTTAACAGCAGAGAACAGTCTGAAAATACCTATAACCCCATCCTGGGAGTGCAGGGAACAATGGCCTGGGTTCTTGAGCGTTTTGTGAAATGCACAAGTATTGCAACGAGATAGCAGGTTGGAACAGGAAAAAAACAATAGCATTTAAACACCCAAAGATGAAATGCTGTGTACCCTCAATGTGTTATTCCTTGCAGTTACATGGCCCCTGATGAACAGGACCTTTACCTGGTTGAAACTGAGTCAAGATGATCTGTAATCCACAGTCCTATCCCTGAACTCATTTTTGTGTTAGGGGCTTTCTTCATCTTCTCTCTTGCTCACCTTTTCCCTTGTGAGATCAGGAGTAATGCCAGAGGAGTCGCCTGTCTTTAGCTGAGATGTTTGATTCCCAGCAGCTGCTATCCTGTTTGTGTGGAACAAAGCTGTGAAGTGTGGAACTTGGGAGCAGCAAAACATCCAAAGCATCCTCATGGGACTTACACTAGGGTGGTCTTTGGACTGATGGGATCATCAGATAATAGTAAAAACCATCCATGTAGGCTACTAAGTCTTGCATTGCCCTGCAAGGATTGTGTCGTTGGAAGGAGCAGAAAAAAGGGCAATCTGTCTGAATATATCCTTTATGTAGTCTGACTTTTCAAAGCATTAAACCACTTGCAGGTGTTATTACAGTTAGATTAAGTTTATAATTCTTTGCACTTCTGCAGTGCTTTTATCCAATATCTCATGCTCCTTTAAAAGCTAATCTACAAATTAACTCAGAAGATACCTCCAAGTGTCCGAGAATACTTTTTGTACAAAAATGCTGTGTGACTTGGTTTTGTGTAAAGCCCTGCCTGGTCTCAGCAGTTCTGTGGGATCACCTGTGGTTGTGCAGTGGGAAATGCCCTTCCCAACAAGTCCTGAGCACTGTGGTTGGACACGCTGATCCTTTCAGAGAACTGCCAGCTGCTACACGGCGCTGTGCTTCAAGGTTTTCTTCAGATATAAGAGCTTCCTGGAAACTTGCAGTAAATAAAACTAATGTCAAGAATTTTCAAAACACTGCAGAAATGAGAATTCTGTTCTCTTCCAGATTATCTGGAGCAAGCCCTTTTCTGTTTGGAAGAAATGTTCTGAATACAAAAGCATTTCATACTTAAGAAGGGTCTCGGCCTATTTTGGAAGACTTTGTCTTCCCTCGCTGGCAGAGTTGCTTATGTGACTGATGATTGTACATGCATTCAACAGCTCCTTTTACTTTCAGGCATGGGAATAACCAGCCAAAGTGGGATAGTTCTGACTTCCCCAGAAAACTGTATTAGGCAGTATTTTTACAGCATACACTTTTTGTAAAGCTGCTTCTGCTTCTTTCCTGTTTCTTCCGGTAGCAATCTTTCCCCAGTTTGAGGGCTCTGCCAACAAAGATTCCCTCTAACGCTGGATCACTTATCCCTCTTGAAAATAAATGAAGCACAAATACCATTTCTTGGAATATTTTACAGGAGGAATGTGGAGCTTTGTTTAGCACTTTGATTTTGCTTGGTGAAGCTCTCTGACCCTTGCAGTCCTCTGTTAAAGGAAAGCAGGGACAGTATATCCTTTTTGAGTACAAAACAATTAGCTGACATTTTCAGTCTGGTTTTCCTGGTGCATTGCAAGCCTGGCTGTGTCCAATGTCCACTTTGACTTTCACTTGGATGTGTACAGCTAACCTGGTTTGAGACACTGCAGGGATCTATTCAAAACTCATTTTGTGTTTTGTTGTTAATACTTCAAAATTGCATAAATATTTTTTTCTTTAGCAATAAGCTCTAAGTATTAAGCTGTTGTCTGTGACTCATTAGTCTGTTGCTGGTGACAGTTAAATAATGGAAAATCCTTCCATGCAGTTTGTATTCCTTATTGTCTGAAGCAAACTACAGCTGTTTGTTTTACCCTGAAGGAGGCTTTCTTCTCATGTGGCTGGAAGTTCATTTTAACATCTGAGAGCTAATATGAAAGTACAGCACACCTCATTCATTGAACAAAATATTTCATGAGCATATTTAACTGTTGAATAGTTGTGTTAGATGAGTTTTGAAAACACTATGTAGACTGACACAAAACCCAGTGTCTGTTTCCTTGGTTTTTTTACTTCCTCTTCTCATTTCAAAAGCTCCAGCAGAACTAAGTGTTGGTAGTTACACAGAGTGATGTTTTCTAGAACTTTTTTAATCAGTAGTTTAGTTGCTATGGGTTAATACTGCATTGTTGTAAAAGTCAGAAGAAAAGTTGGTTCAAGACTCATATACTTACTGGAAACACTATGAAGGGGTTTGACCTTGAAGATAACTGAACGACCACAGATTGCTCATTATCTGAAATGAGACATGGGAAACTGTGTTTAGGAAACAGATGCATTGCTGATATTTCTGAACAACGGAGGAAGCGTCAGACATGAGTTCTTGAGGTAGATTAGCTGCAAGTGTGCAGGTTTTCTTTCTTATGAGTTGATAACTGGAATAGCTTATTTTTGTTTTTAAATAAGGACTTACTAGTAGGTTTAACTTTTAAAGTAAAAGTTGTTTTGAAAAATGTAGTCATAACAAGCAATGTGATTATAGTCCTGTGTGCACTCTTGTGTAAGAATGCCAGTATGAAGTAGTCTGACCTCTTCTGTAGTCTTGTTAACGATATACCAAATCCAAAGACTTTTTTTCCTGCACATATGTGAGGTCTTGGTCAAAGTTCTTAGTGCTGGTTATATACAAATCAGACCCAGTTTTCTGATCTCAATGTCAGTTGTGATTCCTGGGCACTCAGAAACCTTCACACTTACTAGGAAACAGTCTTCTAATTTGGAAAAACTTGCTTTCGTGTCTCTGGATTGTGTGCCTGCCTCTTCTGAAGGAAGGGTTTTAGTAAGGAGAGGTTTATATTTTGCTTGTTGCAATACATCTTTTGAAAAGCTTGATACCACAGCTGGTATGCTGTGGGGCATCGAAGTTGAGTGCAGCAGTTAAAAGCTAGAACAGTTGTAATCCCTGATTAAAGCTGCTGTTTAGTTTCTGAAGCTTTTGTACCATACAATAAACAGAATGGTTTTGCAGGGGTATCCATAGGAGATGAACTATCCCTTCACTGTGTATTTACAGCTTTTCTTTTCACCCTAAAGACAGCTGGTTACTGTTACTTGTCAACTCTTGTTCCAAGACTAAGGTGTTGTTTAGAGCAGACTCCCATTTCCAGCCATCCGAGTCCCTCCTCAAGTTTAGTGCTTCTACCTAGATCCTGCAGCTAGATGGAGGCTCCAGATGTCTGTACCAAAGACATCCAAAGATACCGTCTTTCTTTTCGTTTTTCTTTCCCGTCACCAAATTTGATGTTTTGTAATTTGCTTTTGGGCATATTTTGCTCTGGAGATCCCTGAAATATTCAAGAATAATGTGGTGTAGCTTTTACTTTTTTTTTTTTTTTTTTTACTTTTATGCCAATCATGTAAGCAAATCAGAGGCTAGTGGGAGTTCAGTACTAGCTGGTGGTTCTATCATATTCTGCAATCTTGAGTAGACTTCTGACATTAATGCAAAAAGTTTCAGAATTCCAAGTTTCCATGACTTTGAGAGACTGTATCTGTTAAAACATTTGTGTAGTATAAACAAAAGGCTTGATACCCCTATACTGGAACTTGAACCTGACTTGTAATTCAACGTTTGGGATCTTTCTTGTAAAGTAAAACCTATGGTTTAGGTTTTAAAATTCCAAGATTTAAGTATGTGAATATTATTTAAGTAATTTGTAATAAGTTAGAGCTGTAAGAAATCCCAGTTAAGAAACTGACAGAAGTGCCAAAAATTTCGCTCTCTGTCTTCATTTATATCCATCCCCACATTCTTTAGGGAATTTTCATGAGGTCTTTGGAGGTCTGTGGGTGGTCTCCAGGCTTCAGCTGGTGACATGGCATCTCAGTTTTAAAATGAGGCACCACTGGCTTCTCTCTGGCTTTGACTTGGAAAAACACACTATTTTGTTGTAGTGGTTGGATGAAGAAAGGTGGGATCTCTCCAGAAATCTCCTTTCTGGACTGAGGAAGCTTTGAAATGGGCACAGCTGAGGTGGATGGATGGCTGCAAGGACTATGGCTCCCTGCTCCTTGCTTCCCCACCCGAGACACGACTGCTTGAAGGACACACTGTGTGTACATGACTCTCTGCCTCACAGTACTTTGACCTTTGGACCTTTATCTTTGCCAGCTGAAGTGTCAGCATGGCATAAATAAGTCAGATCAAGGAGTGTAATTCTGGCCCTCATCCCAGCCTTAGAGGCAGACGTAAATGCCATCCTCTAGCTGGCTTTTAACTTGTTTGGTCTGATTGAAATGGTGACTGATATAATCTTATTTCTTTTCCCTTGGTTTCTTCACTTTGTTACTAAACTCTCTCCTGCTATCTTTGTGTTAATTTAAATCTATTTCGAGTCTGGAGGCTCAACATGTGCCAGGTTGCTATTTGCTGTCATTGGCTTTGGATTATTTTAGCAGCCTGACAGGCTTCACATTGTATCTGTGACATTTTGAGACAAGAAAGTACTGGGGGTTTTTTGTAATAGAGAATGCAGAAAGTATGATAATTTACAGTGCTTTTTCAGGCTTGGTTAATAAACTAAAAAGCTGATCCATTAAGTGCAGACACCACTGGATTCATGTGTTACCCCATGTTTGGGATCAAACGGACCAATCTGGCAGAGATTTTTCTTTTTTCCTTTTCTACATGTTCAGTACATCTCGTGTTGAAACCTGGTGGAAAGCTTGCTAGTACAGCTGTTTCAAGAGAGGAGCTGGCTTCTCTTGAGAGAAATGCCACTTAGCATACGTGTGTACTTTGGTGGTGATGCTAACAGCAGGCTCCCCCTTTGCAGAGAAGTGGAGCTGGGTTTGTTGACATGCCCTGCTTTATTTAAAGACTTGCTCTAAGATAATCTTGTTCCAGTTGTTTCAAGCAGCTTCAGAAATGTAGTTGCTAACTCCTGTGCATAACTTTTTGTTATCTGCAGTTATGAGGCAACAGAATATAAGAGGCACCATGAAAATGTTAATTTTTTACAAATATGACCAAATTAGTATGAACTGGGCAAGCTTATGGTAATAACCTCAGCTGTTTGGTTTATTGTTAGGAAGAGGCTTTGTATCTTCCTTACAGACTTATGTAAAGCTTAATTTCTGTTTCCTTGAAATTATGGAATTTTTTCTTTAGTTTTCCTTAGCTCTATTCATGCTTTAGGGAGACCTCAAAACTGCTCACAGAATGTGGCTGTGCACCTCTGTCTTCTGTCCCTGTTCCTGTGCCAGCCATGCCTGCAGCCATGTGTGTGCTCCAGGCTGCTGACGGTGGGCAGCTGAGCTGCTGTGTGTGTGTGTGAGTGGGTTATGATTGCTGGCTGGAGCTCCTTTCCAGCAGTGTTGACTGCCTTGAGTGACGAGTAATTTTGATTTTGTTTCGGAAATGAAATAGGTTTTGTCAACTAATAAAATTTGGGAGAAAATACAAGAAACTTCAGTAATTTAGTCTTTTTCTTTTCTTTCCCTCCCTCCCTTCTCCATCATTCTTTCTGAGGTTATTCTACTTCCTCATGGGCTGTGGTCCCAGCTGTAACTGTTGGTGGGGTGAGGGGATGTACTTTGCTCAGCCTCACCTTTATACTTCTCCATCAGTTGCCTGTTTAACTCTCACTACTGCTAAGCATGTATGGCAGCCTTTTCCTGGGCTGGACTGGTGTCCATCTTCAATCCTCTTCTTAGAGCAGTTAGTGGTATCACCCAAATTGGCTTTTTTGACAGCAGTTGATACTACAGGCAGAGGTTGTTGGGAAAGAGCGTGGAGGAGATACCCAGACAACAGCTGTTTCTTGGAAAAATCAGATTTAATAGCAAAGATTTCTATGGAGTTTTGCTGTCCAAAGCATGTTAAAGTCAACATGTGAAATGAAAGATCTGCACTTATGCAGAAGACCCAAGCAGTTTACTGAACAAAAGAATTAACTTTCAGGATTGTTGTTCTATTCCTTAGGTATCTAGTTTCTCACAGGACTGTACCCTCAGCTCCCTGGTATGGCTATACTAGCTGGGGGTTTGGTTTGGGTTTTGTTTCTTTAAATATTTAGGATTTCTACTGTAAGCATGGGGACAAAGAGCAGATATTCTGGCTACTGTGGGAATGATGCAGTTTGAAATGAGAGAATAGAGGTTTGCTCCTGAAAGGAAGATTACCTTGAGCAGTAGGGCTTTTCAATCTGGAGTCTGCCATTTCACTAGGTTAATTATTTAAACAAGTAATTGCAGTTCAGATATCAAAACCGTATTTCGGGTACAGTGATTTCTTTCTTTTTCCAGCAAATGTAACAGTGGTGCAGTTGGACTTACATAAAGGGTTGCAGTCAGAAGACATGCAGGAGGGGTCTGTGATAACTAGAGACCAAATTTGGTGCTTTCCTGTGTCACACAACTTCCTCTGCTATTTCCTAACTCTTCTACGTGGAGTGAAATATCTCTCTCATCTTTTGACAAGCTGCGTGGGTGGAATGAAGGAGGCTCTTCTCCAGACTGCTGCTTTCCAGCAGAGCTGCTGTCAGTCTGGTGGGAACTTGACCTTGACTTTTTTACTCTGTGGTAAGATTTCAAGGAATAGTTTACATGGCTTTTACAAGTGGCTGTGTAGTACAGACAGTGCCAGAAATTAAGCTGATTCCTGAAGCCAGATGTATTGTATAAAACTTGGTCTTTCTGTGTTACTTCATTTAACTTAGTCTGATAAATCCCATCTTTGTTTGTTGTGTCTGTCCTTTTACACATTATTTATGCAAGTTTTTACACAATATGTTATGCCCCTTCATTTAGAAGTTGACATGATGAGTAATTATAATACTGCAAACTTGTGTAATCCATGATGTATTTTAACTTTTTTCCCCCTTCCCTCTCTTGTGTACTTGTAGCCCCAAATTCATAAGCATTTTCAGGTTTTTGTTGGGAGAAAGGGACAAGGAATAGAATGAGCAGCAGCTCTGCTTCTTGGATGGAAATGTCTGTGATTTGGGAATTATACTCATTCTTTGTAAGCTCAGGGCCAGTATATAGGAAGGAAAGAAAAGATTCTGAATTATAGTGGTGGTTGTAATTGGCATGTGCTAGCTATGTCTTTATAGTTTTTCATGAAAAAGCAATGTTATATTTAACCACAAGGGGAGAAGTTAAAAATCTTTACTGCATTAGCATTATTTTTATAACTGCATGGCAGTTGGAGAGCTACTGGTGTTTGGTAAAATGCTCAGTTCTTTTCCTCAGCCGTGTCTTGTCTTTTGATTTTTGTAGTCACCATAACTGAAACGCTTGAATTTTTTGCAACATTCACATTTCAGAAGGTTAATGAATTCTCAGATCAGCAGTAGGGTAGTTAAAACTTGGAGAAACAAGTTACAAAGTGTTGTACACAAAATTTCTGCATCTTGGGAATCTTTCACTGAAAACTTGCATCTGGATGGTTTCATGTTAACTGGGTACTCACGAAGTTCTAGTGTTGGCATCTACTGAATTGTCTCCCTAAATTGAGGGAAGACCCTCAAAATAGACCATCTTGCTGTGCTCTGGCCCTTATTCTTGTTCCCAGTGAGGTACCCTGATAGGTACGTGATTTGGGAAGTATGAACCTGGCCCTGTGGTTTCTTACTGTCAGAAAGGTGGGGGTTCACTTTATCACTGCATATGTAGCACAGCAGTTGTAGGCCTGGGGTCTTTTGCCTATTAGCTTGAATAATTCCTTCTGTGTGGCCTTGCTGTAAGTGAAGTGGCACTGCACAGGAGGCTTGGCGCTGTGGCTCAGGGTCAGTGTTGCTCAGGTGTGCAGAGGTTGCTCGGGGCTGGGCCGGGGTTGTGCTCTCAGCCGTGCTCGTGGGGCACACGCACACCGAGATCAGTCAGGCTGTGCTCGGTGGCTGGGAGCTGTGTCCTGCTTCACTTGGGTGCTTTATACACACAGCGAACAAAAAGGAATGCATAGACATTCTTCCAAACTAGACAATGCTATGTACCTTTGCTCTGTTTTTATAGGTTGCTGAGTGAGCTGTGATCAGACACCCTGAGCTGATGAGGTACTTGGTTCTGAGAGCCCTCTCAAAGAAATACCTGCTAGGACCAAGCCAGTCTGTGTAGACCTTGGAAGGCTGTTCTCAAAGAATCTTTTTTTAAGCTTGGATTGCAGCTCATTTCTACAGTGTCTTTTTTTCTTAGCAGTACCTTCATTCTCTGATTTATCTGTAGTTACCCTCTGAAGATGATGAACATGCTGTTGAGATGATGAAAAACCTGGCATCAAAGAGGTTTCATTAACTTGCTCTTTTTTACCTTGAAGGGATAGAATCAAAATTCTTCAAGGCTGGCAGGGCTCACATTTTTCTAAACAGTCAGTGATTACCTTCTTAATAAACTTATTAGTCTACATAAGATGCTCCTGCCAGTATATGTGCTTCTGACTTTAAATATTTCTTTTAATGTAGATTGTAGAAGACCAGCGTTATTCTGAGTGTTGTGTCAAGTTAGACTTCTTACAGTTTCCATTTGAACAGTGGAAGAAGAGATAAATGCAGTGATAACTTAATCTTACCCTGTGTTAATTATGTCCTGTCCTTCTCCCCCATTTGTCACCCCCATGTCTCTGTTTTTATAGGCAGAAGTTGTGCTTGCTTAGGGCAGCACTTGTCGTGTCCCCAGCTTCTTACCTGTTGGAAGCCCATCCAGTTCTGAGCTGCCTGAACCTTCTCGTATGCAGAGGCTCTTGCTAAGCTAGTGATACTCATATTCCTGTTTTCACCCTCAACTCTACCCTGACTAGTAGGCTAAATTTAGAGCAAGGAAGCAGAAAAAAGCCTTTTGTCAATGCCAAGCTGTGATAATCTCTTCCCTGTCCTTCAGAGTAGGGACTGAAGCTCTTGCATCCAATTTCTGAAATGTGCCTTGTGGCAGCTTCATAAAAACTGTCTTTAGGGTGAAGCTTTGCAGTTGTTTAACCTCATTTAACTGCAGGTGGCTCCTGTAAAAGGATGCTTTCTCCCTCTGCCCACCACCACAAATGTTTTCTGTGTAGGAGTAGCAAAATCTCCCAATAGTCTGTGCTTCCCCGAGTGAGACTGCATCCCTGTCTGCTCTCATTAGACTGACCTTGCCAGAAAACAAACACAAAAATTAGTTGCTCAGCAATGAGCTGATAAACTGCATGAGTGATCAAATGACATTAATTTCTGTGGCAGAAATTAATGGGATTGCTTCCTTTGGTGTCAGCATGTGATCTAGTGGGCTTCAGGCTTGGCTGAGCTCCTCTGGGACTATGATGGGAACACAGCAGGGGAGAAAGGAGGACCCAGTGGGCCACCAGGAAGGAAGAAGTTTGTGTCAGCAATAGCCTTTATCACAACATGCTAACCCTTACACAGGCTATCTGCCATGGCTTGGACTGGTGGCTCCTCCAGTCCATGCATACTGCTGGAGATCCTCTCTGCAGGCAGAATCTTCATGCAAGGCTCTTTGTGCAGCTCTTCTGGTGGCATAATCGCTTTTCTTTTCTCCCACACAGGTGTCCTGAGGAAAAATGAGTTTTATGTTCCTGTCCAGGAGTTAAAATTCTCAATTTACAGTCAAATTAATTTAACAAAGCTTGCTAATTTTAGGTTTCACAGTGAGAGACAGAGGTTTCATGATGACAGACAGAAGTGTGTATGGTGGCTCTATGTTAGCAGAAGAGGTGTTAGGGTAAGTGGGGAGTTAAGGACAAAGTACAACTCCCACAGATGCTCAGTGGAAACAATTACTGCCTTTTGTTCTTTGACACAGTGAGGTGTGACCTGGGTAGGTACATATGTGTGGTTTGGGATTTTTCTTTTTATGAACCAGTCCACCCACAATTTTCCAGTGGTGAAGTCAAGGCCCCCAGTTTCAGCTGTCTGGACCCTGAGCAGCAGCTCCCCCTTCTCCATCCTTCTGTGGAGGGTCACTGGTGCTGCTGCCCCAGCTGACTGAAGGGCCAGTCCCCAGGTGCTTGAGGGATTAAGGTCTGCAACTCTACAGAAACGGAGCAGCTCCTTTTGAGAATGTCTGCCTTAACATTTTTGCCAAATAAGTGTGAAGAACTGTCTGAGGAAGGTACAGAAGAGAGCCCTACAGCCCCAAGCCACCATGTTCTGTGTCTCCCCTCTTCCCCCAACCCTTTTGTTTGCAGCAGCCAAGCTGAAGGTTTTGAAGACAAGTCACTTTTACTGTGCAGTCCTGATTTGTCTCCCAGGGAGCTTCATGTTGTGAGCTGAATGACACGTTACGCTCTTTTGGGGAAAAAAAAGATAGATTTTAGCGTAATGCATATTCATGAAGCTGCATAATGGTTGCTGTGACAACCTCACCAGTGGTAGTCGAGATCTGTATGTTGAACTTTATCTCCAATCCTCATATTGAACCATAGAACATGTTACACAGCTTTCCACTTTTTTCTTCCTCCCCTTCTCCTCCCAGTGGACAATTTAAATTGTTTGAGTTGATGCTTCATTAATAGCTGCATCTGTTTAAGTCTGCAACACCAAAGCACAGCTTCCTGTTGGTTTCCAAACTATGTTAACTGAGTGTTGCTTCTGCTGGGAGTCTGTTACACAGAGGAAGTGATTCTGGTGGGATTTTTTTGTTCTTCTCTCTTCAAATTTACAGGCATAATAATCCTGAGTTACTAGGCATAATGTTTCTTCAAAGGTAGCCTGATAACTTGCATCTATCATGAAAAAACCCACCAGAGTCCATCCCCCTCGTCTATCCCTGTCTAATCTAGTCTGTTGCTAGAGTTTTAAGGACTCCTGACCCTGAAAGGAGCTTTTAGTAGATGTTACTCAAAACCAGAAAGGAGTTTGTTATGGGTATATTATGACCCTGAAGTCAAGGGTGATGTAATTGGAAGAAGACTTGACCAGACTGTGACGCTGAGGCAGTGAATATTATTTCAGGATGAACCTGTTGTGATGAGTGTGGAGACAGCTTGGTTTGAAGATTTCTTTCCTTGTTTGTTGATGTCAGAAATTGAGGGCACTTGGGCAATGCTTGTAATTTTCAGAGAGTGTTTGTAAGCTGCTCTTGGCCAATCCAATTGAACGTTTGGCCCAAAGTACTGCAGTCTTGGTTTCCAATGACAAGTGATGACATCATTCTATACTGAGAACCTAAAATCTTGTATTGTCCTGGATGAGCTCAGTCTCATGTTGGGGCTGTTCATGAAAGGGCAGCGTTGAGTGTCAGTTGAGCCTCTTCTGTGTGCTAAATATCTTTGTTGAGTTGAGCTTAATGTAAAGTTGTTTTGAAAGGTGCCAACTTCACCTTTACAAAACCACTCCCTGTTGTTCAAGAAGAGGTGCTGTGGGTAAAGTTTGGCTTTCTTCACAGATGTGAGCCTTCTGGAGACTAGTGTGGGAGAAGTCTGTGCACAGGGGGAAGAAAAGTGTCCTTTTCTTTTATCCTGTGCTCTAGGATGACCCTGCTTGAGTAGGGAGGTTGGACCAGATGACCCACTGTGGTCCCTTCCACTCTGACCCATTCTGATTCTGTGAAAAGCTGAGCAGGCCAGGAGCTCTCTAGTGCAGTTGATCTTTCTCTGGTTAGTTTCTTAAATATTAATAAGTACAAAATGTTCAGAAAGTGACTTGAAATGAGATTTCATTCATTAAAATGAAAAATCGGGGGGGAAAACCATGTAGCAGGAGGGAACTTTTTGCACAGAACATTATGCAGAGGACTCTGAATCTGTATTAGGCTTAGATATATTCACTGTTCCTTCCAGTTCTAGTTAGACATGTCTAGGAAAGAATACACCAAGCGTAATTTTCAGTGTATGTGGATCGACTGAGTTTGTCTTGGGTTACTGCTCTCCTACCAACTCTCAGGATATTATTAAGGAGCATTTCTGTGTAGAACTAACGAATACCAATCTTGATACTTTCCACTCCTCAGTTTCCATATCTCTTCCTCTTGATAATACCAAAATGTCCTGGTGTTGACAACAATGTCTGTATTTGTTCAGCCACATACAGCCTGGCTTTTCTTGAATACCAGGGCTCTTACGCTGGACTTCTGCAGAAATGTATTTTGAGAATGGCAGGACAATATGAAGGAGCTGGAATGTAAAGATGAGAACTAGCAGTATGCTAGATTTGCAGGTCATCTCCAGCTTTCTGGAGAAAACAACTTTTTTCTAGCAAAAGGAACAGGGGTGCTTTGAAGGTTACTGTACTGTGTCATAGTCTTGTAGGGGCTTTCTGACCTAGAATGAAATTCATCCATGATGTTTTAAGTGGTTTCTTTGTTTGTTTCCCCTCAGGCTCCAGACTAATACTTGCTGAGGCAATGCTGTTTGACTTTGGGTAGCAGGTTTGTGTTTTGTTAACAGCTAAGGAAAACTGACTGAACCCTCTGTTGTGAAGCAGAGCCCTTTTTCTGAAAAGTGCACATGAAGATTTAGCTGATCGATCCCTGCCGGGTCTACCAGGCCACAGACTGTACTTGTGTAAAAACTAAATGCAACCACAGAAAACCAAAACCTGTGAGCTACTTGTAGGAGACTCTGGGGTGAGTTCAGGCAGGTTTCAGACAGCAGCAGTGCATTGGGTACTGCGCTTCCCTGAGTTCCCTCTGCATCCCCACCTCTGCCACTTCCATGGAGGAATAGAAATGGGGTAGCAGTGGCACGAAGGAGTGGGAGGGTTGTCCATAGGAGCACATCTCATAAATAAGTCCCTCCAGATGGCGGAGGTGGCTGTCAGTATTCCCTGGGAGCTGGTTGTCTGCTTACTGGAGCGTCTCTATAAACGTAGGCTGGAAATTTTCTTGTAGATCTACTTATGATTTTTATGTGAAGGTTCGGGAAAACTTGATTTTTGTGTTCTTAGTATAAATTTGGAATGTGAGTGTATGTTGGTTTTGATTTTTGAGTCTTGGTATATTCATTTAAAATAAAGGCCTCACAGTTGTTTGAGGGGTTTCATATTAGGTCAAAATAAAAGCATCTCTTCCCTGGCCCTCTCTAAAAGGAATAAAGTTTCAGGCTTGAAGGATTTGCATTAGCTGGTACATATTAATGGCAGTTAAAAAGAAAATCTTTAAAGATTGTTTTAACTAGGAGGTTTTTTTAAGCATGGAAAAAATAGACCTTTTTCACTTGATTATTGTCACGTGTCTGACGTTGTTGGGAAATGGCAGTGTTTAAAATGCATGGAGTTAAAATACTTGTATTTTTATTAGAGTGTTATAGTATTTGTTAATGGTTAGCTTGAAAGCAGAGTGAGATGTGGGTCTGCCTTTGTGCTGTGAGCTCTTCATGTGCAGAGTTGCGTGGTGGTTTTGATGTAGTGGGTATGGGGAGTTACTAGGAACAGCCTGAAACTCACAGCTGAACCAGCTGAGCTCAGAATGGCTCTTTGGGTAGGGATGGGTCCAGGATAGATAGCTGGGAGGAGGTGAGGGATGAATAGCCATGATGGTGAAGCAAGTGTTTCGATAGTTAGTTAGTTAGTTACTGTATTTTACAATAAATCTAATCTAGATCAAATTCTGGTCTTTCGTTTTACAAAAGCTTCCCCAAGCTTGTCTAAATTTGACTCAAGTCAGTTGAAATACAGAATCTCCAAGAGTCTTTTTTTCCTAGTGAAACTGCCGAAATGTCACCATAAAAAAAAAGTTGCTGGTTGCAGGAACAGGCTGCTGACATAAAAAGCCTGTCTTAGATCCAGCATTTGGCTGGAGGCCAGATAATGAGTTTTCATAGGAGCTTGTTGGCAAGCTTACATTTCTGCTTAGGTTAATGTAATGTAACTGTAAGTAATTTGGGAACCTGGTACATGCAAAACAACTTTTAGACAAAATGATATTATTATTTTTAAATTTTAACTGAGAGGATATTTTTATAAACCAGCTTCTTGTACTTCAAGCACTTCAGAAATGCCTTGGAGTGTGGTTCTTTACTATGTCCTCTTCTAATGGTTAACCTACTGAATAATCATTTAAAAATACCCTCATGACATACCTGTCAATTCAGAATTTATGCTGACTTCATTCAGTGGAGTGATTTAAAGAATGTTTGCATTTTTAGAAGGCTAGGTGGTAACATATATAGGGGTAAGTCATCAGTTTTGTGAGTAAAACAATACTGTAAATGTGTTCATGGGTAATCTGTTGGCCAGGTTATTCTGTGACGTAGGGCTGAAATACATGAACCATCCTAGGATGAGAAAGGAGCTCAATTTCCCAGAATGGTGCCCATCCCTGGCAATTATGCCAATGGACCTTTTCACTGTCCTTGTGGCTTTTTCAGTCTTCATTCAAAGCTTGATGGTAAGGGTTGGAGATTGCTTTGTCTCAAGATATTTTTGATGCTTCTCATTTCTTATGTGTGATAAGGGAATGTGAATTTATACTAAGGGGAAAGAAAGCTGAATTCTGATCTTGAACCATCTGTGGAAGTGCTGGATATACCAAGCTATAAAAGATGTCCAGATCCAGCCGTGTCCTTTGAGGAGCAGTGGATAAATGTGGTTTTAACAGGAGAATGCTGAGGACTCCTGTTTCTGTCCAGCACAGCAATACTCATCTGCAGTAACTGCTCCATCTCTGAGAGGGATAGAGAAGGAATGGGATGCATGCTTGTCCTCCATCGTTATGGGCTGATGGCTGCCAACCACTCCAGAAAAGGAATAGCAGTCTTCCATGCTTTATTATTTCCATGCACTGCTGTATCATTAGCAGTGACAGCGTGGATGATGAACAGACAGGATTTGGTTTACAGCTGCTTTGCTGTAGGTCTCTTAGATGGTATGTAAATCTGGTTGAATGTAGATGGAGATCATTGTGATGGGAGAGAGAGCAATACAATTGTGCTGGTGCTTATCAGAGGTTTAAACTTCCCTCATACCATTTGTTCCCTAGTTGCTATTAATAGTAGGGCCTAGAGATATTTCTGGATGTGATAGCTGACAAGTTTCTTCATCAAATAGTCAATGAATGAACAAGAAGTGTTTCTATTTTAACAGAGCTCTGACAAGTAAAAGAACTTCAAAGAAAAGCTGTTCTTAGAAAATAACCTTGGTGTGAGTTACCACAAGTGTTTTTCTATAAGTGATAGATTAAACACAGGGTTGAAATTTTAAGCATCTCTGATAAAGGAAGAATTTTGTGAGGTGTTTTTTTGGTTTTTTTTGCCAGCTGTACTGTAAGGGGTTTGTATTGGTTTAAAACTTCTGTGTTTAATTGAGAGGTGCTAATAAACCTTGGCAGAGGTGCAAACTAAGACATATTTGAAGGGAATGATCTGGTTTGAACTTGTGTCTGAATTTACCTTTACACTTTCATCTCACACCATTGTCTGGGATGATATGTCATGAAGCTAAGCATGACTTCTAATGAAGAGGATGGGGGTGCTGACGTTAGAGGACAAAAGGGTAGTACCAGGAACAAGTGCCTCAAAATAAATTTTTAAAAATCCATTTGCTAGAGCATGGCATCATCCTCCAGATGAATCTCTGTGCTGAGATAATTGTGGCTGTTTTTTTATAAACTGACAGAGCAGGAGCTTGCTGGAGTGACAGGATAAAGGAGCTAACTGTTGGGCTTGGCTTTTTTTTTTTTGAAGATGGAGTTTGGGACCTTTGGTACAGAGTGTGATTCATTGAATGGGACTAGTTTGGCAAGTCTGGTTTAAATCAGAAATTATACAGTGCAGTGTCTTGAAAAGCTGCCACTACAATGAGTTTATGCACATAAATTAAGCTTTCTTCTCTTGTCTTTTAAAAATAAAAATGCTTCTCCTAGTATAATTTCAGGGGTATACAAGATTGTCAGTTGTGGTAATTTTAAGGATTTTGGCAGTGTGTTTGAATGTGATTTATGGTCTGTTTCAGCTGTCTAATCTTCAGTGAAATCTTCTGCATGGATCTGTCTGTGGCTTTTTTCAGTAAACCCTTGGTACTTTCTGTTTTGTTAGCCTGAGGTCATAGTGAGATATGATAGCATCCTTGCTCTTTTGCTCTAGTTTGTCTGGGAATTTAAAAGTTGATTGTGAAACTTAGTGGATTTTCCTGTCTTTCATTAGAAGCATCACAAATTGAAGAATGTTGACTTATCAGCTAAACTTTTTTTGTTTCAAGTAACCTGTTAGGAACTGACTTCCTAATCTTTCTCTGGAGTGCAGGTTGTTACTTTCTGCCTATTCTGACTTGCTTTAAAAACTGCCAGGAGGGAGGGGCCGTGATAGTCTGGACAGAAGGTAAATGATCAACTACTGCAAACTGAACCAAGCATCTGTTACACTGTGGAAAAAACACCTGTTCAAAAGCTAACCATGTGTTTCCTCCAGTGGCAGGAAGGCAACTGAAAGATGCTTGGGAGTAGTTAGTGATAAGAATGTGTGTATTTAGATTTATTGCAAGCTTTCTAAAATATTCCTGATTTCTTGATCTTGCAGAGACTCCAACCGTCATGTTAAGGTAAAGCAGAAAAGTGCAGTGCTGAACATGCTAAAGAAGTTGGACAAAATAAGGTTCAGAGGTCACAAGAGAGATGAGTTCCTTGATTTAGCAGAGTCTCCAAATGCTTCAGACACTGAATGTGGAGATGAAATCCCGGTGAAGATACCTCGAACGTCAGCTCGAGACAATGAAGAGCTGAGAGACCCTGTAAGTACTCAATTTAGGTGTCATTATATTATGTTACATCGTTTTCAGGCAGAAAAATAACAGAAAGTACTAATTCTTTATCCTTACATTATGGTTGTAACACTTGATTATTTGTGGGATTATTGAAGATTTGTGGGCTAGGAAGTAACTTCCCAGTAATAGGCCTCCATTTTGTGGAAAGATCAATTAATTTCTTGATATTAGAGTTCCGTGTCACTTCTAATTTTAGATATTGTGAGTTGACAGGTTTGTTAACTGTGGATGTGCTTCTGAATGCTCTCTGGTTTTCATTTGTTTTCTTGAATTACTAATGAGCATATGAAAAAGAAAAGGCAACTTTTCAGTCTGAGGAGCTCAGATCTGCTCAAATGACACTGTCCAGGACTTCAAGGATGAGACTTCTGATTGTTTCATTAGTGTTGGAGGGTCACACCATCTCCTGCACTGCAGTGTTGTAACCAGTAGTGCTTCCATGCAATTAGAGCCGGTTTAAACCTGTGAGGGCGGTGCGAGAGCATTTTGGTGCTGGTAAGCAGAAACACCAAAGCAGACCTAACTTTTTCAAAGACACTGCTTCAGGAAAAGTTAAATATTGGTTAAAAAACTAAAATAAAATCCTTCTTTAAGTGTTAAAAAATGGCTGTGGATCTGTGAGCTTGGAGTGCTACAGTGTTAGTTTAGATTTGTCTACATAATTGTATTGTAGAAGTGACTTGGAATTCAGAATTTATATCACCCTATGAAAACTTGCTGTGCAGTTTTTATCCCCAAAATGTAATCAGACTGTTGTCTGAAGGCTCATTTCTAGGAGCGTGGGGCTTGCTCACAGGAAGCTTTTCAACTGTATATGCTTATGCACCTCCTTTGGGGTTGGCAGCTTGTTTCTAGTTCTGTAGCTATTAGCTCTTTTAAATTTAAGTGGGCTTTCATGGTACTACATACAGTCCTGCTTATAGAGAGCTTTTTTGCCAGAATGTTTTTCCTATGATCATGGAACAAACAGGTGGTAATGACAGAGCATGTTTTGGTCACAAAAAGTCTGTTATATGTAAATCCTCAAGCTTCTCAGACAAGGAAGTCTGTTAAATGCTGTTCCTTTGCTCTTGTTCTACTGAAGACATCTGTCATTTGTTAAGATGTAGGTATTGTGCATACTGGGACTAATCTCTGCTGCTGCCCTTCCAACGTGGTATTTTGTGAGTTTTTTATAGGTAAATACTGGCTTATTTTCATTAAACTTAAGGCTTTATGTGTTGGTATATATTAGATGCCTTTTGTATTTAATCAGAAGTATCTGGATGGCAGAGCCAGAGGCTACAGAAAGATCTGCCTTAAACTCCAGGTACTATTTTCTGTATTTCTTCAGAGGAATAGTGGCTCCTGGTTGATATGGAGGGTAGCTGAGGGCACAGCAAGGTAAACTTGTAGTTTGAATAGTTATAAAGCCTTAACAGCTACACATCTGCAGTTGGTCTCTGTTTTCTCAAAATGTTAAGTTCTGTGTGCTGAGAGGGGAACTTGTAGAAACACTTTGCTTTCTGGCTGATTACATACAGCACTAGGCTGTTGTGGTCTAAGTCCTTGGGATACAGCTGAGGGCAGTTCTTTAAAATCAGGGAGAAAGAGATGAAAGCAGAAATGGCATCAAACTTTTTTTGCTGCACTCCTGATGTTCAGGAGCTGCAAACCCAGTGTGATGCTGGAACAGCCCTCAGGCAGTAGCTGTGTTACAGATATGAGCAAAGTAAGCAAATTGGTATGAGGAAAAAGGGTCTGATGTATAGAGGATAAATTTCAGATGGGAATTTTGAGGGATTAATAGTTGGCCCTCACAGACATCTGTGCACTAAGCACTGCTGCCCATCCATAAAATGAAGGGAGAATCATCCCCTGTGCTGCAGAGGTGCCAAGAGTAAAGAAAGTAATGCTTATATATTTAAATCATTATTAAAGTAGTGGTGTCTGAGGTTGTATGAACAGTGCAATTCTGAATTATTTGTCTGTTTCATACTGAGATTATATAGTTGAGATGTGCCTGAATTGGTTTTACTTCAGTGTCTAAAACTCATAACTTAAATTGCCTGTACAGGGTGTTTTTCTTTTATAGGCTTTGTAAGCAACTTAGTATTATATTTCTATTACATTGTTCATGGGGAGACCAAGTCTTATTGGTTTCTTCCTGTTTAATACCTTTGGGAAACTGTTGAAAGCACATCAAAACCAATGCAAGTCTTCTGTGTAAATGGGAGTTAGGCTACATGTCTTTTCAGATAGATGTGAGCTGTACTGTGCTTCCCACTTCTGTTCCTTTATTCTTTCTATTGAAATCTGGGTACAGAACTCATGGTCTTGAAAGAGCAAGATTGGTGGCTTGGAACTGAACATAGGCATGCAAAATTAGGGTCCTAGTCCCCTTATCTGCATCTTCACTGTCAGTCATTCTCTAGACAAAGACTTCATCTCTGCCCCTCTCTACTTTCTTCCCCCTGCCCCTGTTTGGTGTATTAATCATTATGGAGGCATTAAGGAAAGATCTCTGTCTATTAGAACAGCACAGTGCAGTCTCATGAATGAAGGACCCTTCTGTGCTTCATGGGTTTACAGTGCACTTAAAAATGTGCCTCTTCTTAGGTATGTATCTGAACTTGACAAATGAGTGCAAAAACTTGATGCAAATGGAGGTTGCAGAGTAAAAAGCCTTGTCATAAAAGCTTGTGATTGCAGAGCCCTGACCATCTGCCAGGAAGAGCATCATCCTCTGTTGCACTGCTAGCAAATGAATGTTCAGTCCCAGGCCACAGATTGTGCAGTGGCACTTATCCCAACACTTCATTGCCTTACTGAAGTCACACATGTAAAATTCATACCCTGTGAAAAGACAGAAAGGATGGCCAGATGAGGTCATTTCATATTCTTTAAGCTGAGCTTTACCTGTTTAGTTCAATAATGAACATCCTAACCTGTGTTCGGGTAAAGCACACAGCTTTTCCTTTGAATCCTCAGTGGTTTCTGAGAGTTTTTGTTCAAAAGATGTTTTAATTTGAACTAGTTTGAATTCAGTTTACAGGCTGGCTGCTTGCTTGTGTGGGTTTCCCCCTCTCTTTTAAGTGCCCCAGCTACCAGATATGCCTTGAATAGGAGATACTTTCTCAGGTCCCTGTGGGTGTTTGGACGCTGTGATCAGGTCATTGCCAAGACAGCAATACTGGTTAAGAAATTTAACTCTCTGCTAAACATCTTTTTCAATTCCTGAATGCCTTCCTAGATTTCTTCCTTCGTTCCCTCTTTATCATAGCTGGTTGTTTGTTTTTTTTTTAGGGCAAGGGCTTTAGACACTGCATGCAGCACTGCTGTTTCTGCGTTGTTTTGTAAAAACAACACAATTACAAAATAGGTAGAGGGAGTAACCCGGTCCATTCCAAATCAGTTAGCATGTGATTTGTTGTGACATTAGAGATTGAGGTAATGTTGCTTGCTCAGTAATTAAAGTCTCCTTAATTCAGTGCTACCCTTCCTATTTGTACAGGACGGGAGACAAGATCCAGTTCTACATGCAGGTATATGAATGAGCATGTTGCAGAGAGATCACATCCCCTTCACAGAGAGAGAAAGTACAAACTGTATTTAAACCTGTAGAGGCTGGTGCTAACCTGGCACTGAGATTTACTAGTAAAGCTCTCTTGTATCTGGCATATTGTACTAAAAGCAGTCTAATCTACTTATGCAAGTTCCCTGCCAGTGTGCTAGGATTAAATCTGAGTTATTGTGGTACAGAAAACATTACTTTAATTTCTCTTGCAGTACAGCTTGGTTTTTCCAGACACGTCAGTTAAAACCTTAAATGCTGCTCTGTTGGTCATCTCATTTACAATGATTGGAAGGTATAAAGCATGATGCAAACATTAGAGTTAAGAAGCTAAAGTCTCTAAACCTGGCTAGCACTAGATTTTTAAAAATTTATGTAGAATGTAGCTGTGTTTTAGGAGCATGCCAGTATGGGTATGCTTCTATGAATAGCTACTAAGGATTAACTATTCATGCAGATGTTTTCATTCTTAAGCAATGTTGTTGAGTTTTTCCTTTTCTTACAGCAGGTAATTGCAGAATTCATGGGGAGCCCTTTCATAATTTGAAGTAAGGAAATGCACATGAAGTGTCAGATGAAAAACTCAGGAGCTTAGAACTTTTTGAGACAAGCTGTGTAGTTTGTGTTGCTGAAGACTTCCCCCCTCCTCTTTTTTCTTCAAATGAACCAAAGTTAAAATTTTCTATTTTAAACTACCTCTTCCCTGTGTTGTGTCCCAGCCACTTTCTGGGCTCTCAGGAGTGACTTGAGTGGATGATTTCGCCCCTGGAGCATGTTGTGTCCTCACTGCTCCCCATCCTTCGTGTTTGAGAGCTGCTTCTCTCCAAGTTAATGACAAACTTGGAAATCAGACCTCCATTTTGTTAGATATTCCTAGAGAAAAATCATCCGCATACATATGACGTTGTGGAAGGAAATTAGAAGCATAGAGTTGGGCAGTTGTGTTTCTGTGTGATACTGAAGATGTGCTGTGCTGCAGATGGAGAGGACAGATCCACATTGGCTTAGTTGGGAAGTGACTTGGACCCTTTCTGTGGCTCTGCAGTGGCAGCACACAGAACGAAATCTCAGGGGTTGCAGGATGAAGGGATTTTGGAGAGGGAGGGCAGAGAAGTCTCGGGCTGGGAAGTGCTGTTATGAAAAACCTGAACTGCAGATGGCTTGGAAAATGCTTTTGTGGGGAGATGTGGGTTTTAGATTTGGAGCTGGATGTGGCTTGGACAAGCAGCTCTGAACTCTGCTAATGGGTTACAGGCAGTCTGTCGTCATCAGAAATGTTCCTTTAACCCCTCTGTCTCTATGTTCATCTCAGGCGTTTTTCTGTCTTCCTAGGCACTGCCAGGTCTTCTTGCTCGTGATCTTGGCTACGTAATAATGATTGCCAACATTTTAAGAGGGCTCCTGTGTCAAATGCTGTCTAAGCTAGAGAGGCAGAAGGAAAAGCAGAAATCTGTGGAAGCCTTCAGGGCTTTTACTGTGAGTCAGAAACTAGAAAGGACATCTGTACAGTGCAGTGTAGGTAATCCAGCATGAGTCCCAGCGCTGTCCTACAGAGGCAGCAGAGAGAAGAAACCTTTACCCAGATAAAACTGGAATTAATACAAGGATTTTGTTAACTTGTGAATTTAGCCAGATATGCTAGCTTCAGATGGAGGGACTTCTTTGAACTCAAAGGCAGGCAGTTTACCTTCAGCAAATGTAGAGCCCTTTTTTCTTGTTTTCTTAGGTGTGTTGGTGTGGGGAAAAAACTTTGGTGAAAGAGACATCTCCTTAATGTTTCCCATATCACTGTCCTGGGCATCCTCAATTTTTCTGAGTGTTTCTAAATGATGTTCATAAAGTGTTGTGGTGATGCTAATTTTGGACATTGGGTGCCCCACCAAACTTGTGTCACTGTGTATCTTAACTATTTTATTATTACATGTTAATTACATTGTCTTGCTCCTAGTATTCTAGTGAGCAGCCTTACATTTTAATTCAGTGGATTTTTTTTCTCTTTTTTATTCTCTCTAAGTTAGAAGGTAATTTTAACCTTTTGTAGCTAGTTTAAAGATATGTACCTTCTGATTTTTAACCTGTCTCTGGATGTCAGGCTGCTTGGATCCAATGCTTTAGCAGATAAACATATTTGGAAACTCAAAGAATGAGTCCTGATACCACTGTCCCCAGTGCTATGCACGTCTTGCTCTTTCCTTCTTCCTTAGAGGCACAGTTAAGGTAACCTGGTCTTTAATTATTGACTCAACATCTCTGAGGAAGCAAAAGCAGAGCTGGTTCTCTAGACAGATTTCTGAAATGTAGTACATCTTTGGGTAAAATATCTTGAGTATCTTCAGTGAGGATGAAAACTTGAATATGCTTAGGTACTTGCTACCCCCTTTCTTTTTCCTGTCCTCCCTCACCTGGGGTGGGAACCAGCTGCTGTCAAAGCACAGGGCTGATGCCCAGAGTTCAGGCACATTCCTTTTGAATACAGCACCTTGCTCTTTGTCCTGTATGTGCTTTTACTTTTTTATCAATAAAATATTTAAGCAGTGGCACTGTATTTTCGGACAACTCCCTGTGAAATCCGGCGTGCTAGGAGCAGAGATTGTCCCTATGTGCTAGATGTGGGTATGCAATACGGAAAGCTGTGCATTAACACTTGGGCAGCAGTCTGTATTTAAATAACACTTCCCTTGTGCCTGCCCATGGAGTGTGTTGTAAGGGTGCTGCTTTTCAGCTTCAGCCACACCAGCCTCCTTGGGGCACTCCAAATGTCTGGCAAGTGATAGCACTAAATCTTGCAGCGTAAATAAATACAACCCAGCTCTGTAGATAAGAGATCGACACAGAGGTTAATTTGCATCCTGTGCTCATCTGAAAACAGTCTCCGATAATCTTCTGCAGTGGCTGGAGCAGTTGCAAACAGCATCTTCACTGCAGCTCCCTGGCTAAAGGCAGGAGTGATGAGGGAATGTGGGGCATGGTGAGGACGATGCTGTGCTGCAGCTCCCTGTGTGAAGACTGCCCTGGGGTCTGTCCCTCTCTGCTATGGTGAGATTCAGGCCAGCTCCAAAATGGGAAGTAGCCCAAGGCTGCTGCTGAGCTAACAGCTTCTGCTCCTCGTCAGGGCCAGGAGCATGCTGTGACAGAGTGCTGTGTGGGTGGGTGCTGCTTAGGGGACTGGAAATAGCATCTCTGCTTGGCGCTGTATTGAGCAAGCCCAGGTGGGGAGTTGGTGCTAGGTAAATGCTGGGCAGTAACTGCCTTCAGAGTGCTAATATGCCTGTACAGACAAATTCTGAGGTTTAAACTCAGCATCTGTTCAGTTCAAACAAGAAAACAGATGTTCAGTAGGTATTTCCACACTGTTTTATCTTGAAAGTGCAAATCAATCCCAACTGTGAAAGTACTTTGCTATCAGTAAGCTTTCTGCACATCTTTCCTAAAACACAGAAAATAGAAAATGTCTTAATTTAATGTCTCCTGTAGATTACTTGAATTTATATATGTATGTAATTTAAGCTGTCATGGTTCAATATATGCAAACTGCTGTTTGAAAGGAATACAGTTCCTGTATGTTTTCAGGGTTCAAACAAGGAGTGGGGAATTGTCAGAATACATAAGTAAATTCCTTTTTGTTGTGAGTTCATTTCTGTGATGTAGGCTTCTGTAATCTATAACTTTGGTTTTGAGCATAAGCTGCTAGAGAAACTCCTGTAATTCTCATTGGCAGATTTTTCATACCTGGTGGGGACTGTGCACAAGCACTGAGCAACCATTACCCAGAAGATGCCCTCACCCACCCTTTTCCCTGCTGTCTGAAAATGCCCACTTCATGAGAGAAAGAAGGCATCACCTGCCTTCTGCTGTGTGGGCTTGGGATTTTTCTGTGTTTACTTCATGGAGGTGGTGGCTGTCAGTAGTCTGACTAACTAATCAGATTGCTTTTTAATTCCTGCTTTCTGCAGTGTTTTCAGTATTCTGCTGAGTTCATTCAAGGGGTGCTGTAAATCTTTTGAGGCATGCAGTCTTCTGATTTCCTGCTCTCCTAACCTGCCAGGATGAGCTCCTGGGCACCAACAATGTCCTTCTGCAGTAGCTGGGTTTTGGAGGAGTGGGGAACCCCTTCATTGCTGAGAGACTGTGGTCTTGAAAATTACACATTCCATAAATGGATATTAAAATATGTGCTTCCCAGTAGCTCAGTAATTATCTAGAAAAGTATTACTTTTGCTGGCTTCACAATTTTATGTTTAAAGTGTGTAGCATTGACCTTTCATTTTATGGGAAGAGGAGAGGGGCAGTATAAATATGGCTTTTCAGTGAGCAGAAGAAGGGATTAAATGATGATGCAGTAGAACTGGTGAGGGTGGTGGTGGGAAGTACTTGTTTTCTGTAGCTTCCCAAGGTTTGTGGAAGTGTGTTCTGTAAACTCACATTTGATTAGCTTTCATTCACTTATTTTAGTAATCTGATGCTGAAAGAGGCATGTAGAGGTTGTTGATACTTGCATGTTTCTCACATGCTGGTTTCTGTACTGCCCCAGAAATCAGTTGATGTATTTAAATGACACACAAAAAAACCCCCGAAAAACAAACAAAAAAACAAACAAACAAACAAACAAAAAACCAAAAATTCAGAATCCTTCTGAACTTTCAGTATGTTCTGGCTTTCTTATAGGCTGGTCCAGGGACCATCATGGCTTCAGGAGTCCAGGATTTTAACAGAACAGAGTCTGACAGACTGAATGAGATCAAAGGTCACCTGGAAATAGCCTTACTGGAAAAACACTTTTTACGTAAGTATAAAATGCTCTGTGGAGAGGAATGGTTTAGGCCTTCTGAACTAATGTTTCTTTAACTGCAGAAGTTGGCATCAGAGTTTTGAGGTGTGCTGATGTGCACGTGGGTTTATGCTTCCCTAAGAAGAACTTAAAAGCATTTCCAGGGTTTCTGTGTCACTTGGGTATTTTCTTCCTTGTTGCATTCCTCACAACATACTCACTATGTGACAAAAGCTGTGTAGTTGAAGTCTTGATGTTGACATCTGCAGGTTGTCTTAGTTCTAAGTCAGCCTTAATGTGCCTGCAATAGGTGTTTTTCTTTCTAGTAGTAATTGCTAAGAAGAGATTTATGAAGGGGAGACCAGTTCATTTTTGTGGCAGCTGTTTCAACAAATAATGCACCTTAAAACACATGTCTCTTAACATTATATGTATTATTGGTAACTGGTGTAAGAAATACAGAGGAGAGTGTAGATTTAAGGTGTTAATTGTTTGGGTTTATGCTTATACATATGTACGTATATGTGTACAATGAGAAAAAGTTCATGGCTAGAGGCAGCTGCAAGATTTTGGGGATTTTACCTCAGCAGGTCTGAACTGTTGATTTTTAAGACAGGATAGTTAAAAACAGAAAAATAGAAAACAAAATAACTTCATAGAAGTAGAAATCTCTGTAATAAACCAATAAGAATTCTTGCTCAGTTGCTTCCCAAAATAGCCATTTCAATGTTTTGGTTTTGAACTTCAGAGTATGAGGGTTGTTTTTATGTGTTCAAAGCTTGTCAGATATTTTCTAAAGGGTAGAAATAACAAGACTATAGATTCTGTTCAATTTCTAGACTATAATCCAATGAAAAGACTTAGGTTTTTATCTTCAGCATGTTCTCAAGGATTTGTCATTAATTTTCTGTAATTTGTTTTTCACTTGGCAATATTTCTTAGACATGTTTCCCCCCTGATGTGTATAAAAGTGAGGCCTGATAAAGGAGACTGGGCAGGAATTTATAACAAGCTGCTGTCAACTTCCACCGATACCTGGAAGAGGTATCATGGTTGGAGTGTCAGGCAAAAACTGAAATATCTGTTTGACTTGCCTTGTTAGTTTCAGTGATTTACTTGATTTTTATTTAACTATTTGGTACAGAGTTGCCATGTAGTCCTTCCATCCCCAAAGATACATTGCTTAAGCTCCTGTTATACAACTGTTTTTTAAGCTAGATTGGACACGTGATTTCTCGATGCAATCTAATGTGCAACAGAAACAGTAGGACTTACCAGAACTGATTTCTGATTTGAAGTAGGATGTGCTTTTTGATGTAAAAACATGATAGGGCTCCCAGGCACTTCCATGGCTGGTGAATTCATTCTCCATCTTAGTATGTTCGTACAGTAGCTAAATGGGGCACACACGTTTGTGAATATTGGTAGTCTTCAGGTTTCTGCTGTAATTTGAAAACCTTCTGATCAACTGTTACTTGTAGCTGAATAATTTTTCCTTTGCACAGAGCTTTGTAGTGAGCTCCAAGGTGAAGGATGAAGAGGTTCACCCTTTCATGTAAACTTTGAGCAGACATTTGGGGGTTCAGGCCAGTGGGGTGGTTCAGCTGGTGGCTTGAGTCAGCTGGGGGTGTCTCCAGCCCTCCCCTCTTCACCAAAGCCTGACATTCGCTGAAGCTGAAATTACAGCATTGTCCTGACAAATTGGTTGTAACTGTACATAAAAACAAGAGTAAGAATCATAAACTGGTTGGGAAATAAGTGAGATAAAGCTTATCCCTTATTTGGCCACTTTCCATTCAAAATTTTTGGGTGAAATAGGTCACCATGTTTGTCAGTTGGAGTGAAGTAGGAGTTCAGCTTTGGCATATGGCTCCTGAGTTCTTACCTTTCCTTTTTCCCTCTCTTTTGAGTTAGTTTGGGATTTTTGATACTAGAAATGCTTCATTGTTGTTTTCTTCCCAAAAGTGAACTAATGGTGTGCAGAAAAACATTCTTGAAATGTGCAGTTTGTTCACTTCAGTTTGCCCTTGGAAGAAAGCCTGGTCATTATTTTTTTTAAATCCTATTGCTGCAGTAGGTGTTTTTTAGGAAGGCTAGTTGCTCTGCAGTATTTCCATACTATTTTTAACTATGGAATCCCTTAAGGACACCTTGCTATGATTGTGGTTTTGCATAAACTGTTTGCCACGTCCACATACTCCATTTCCTCCAGCTGGGCATGCAAAATTCAAAGCATTGAAATCCCCTAGTTAGTGAGGGAAATATCTAAAGTTTCATGCATTTGCTTTTTAACGTTCTGTGGTTCTACTTGTTATCAGCTTGATTCTGACTTTTTTTTGGCCTCTTCTATACTTTTATTTGTATTGGTGTCATTAGACAGGAGGTTTAAAGAGGAGAGATTTCCTCTCAGCTCTACGTCATGTGTAATGTACACATACATTACACAGCTGCAAGTCAGTGTGGGTCTGTAATTTGAGGTGCCTGGCTAAAGTTTTTCTCTAAACTCCACTCAACTGTTAGTAGGCACAAGCAATGGGTGCAGTTTGGCTGAGTAGTACATTCAGTGAAACAAATCCCAAACCTAACTGTAGCCTCTACGAGCTGCAAGTAGGTATGGAGACAAGCTGTTGTCTCTAAGGGGAAAATATCTTCATCTGAGATGCCAGATCTTTTTTAACAAAGAGGTAATCTAAACACCCGGAGATGTGAAGATGGAGAGAAATTGCTTAGCATGTGCAGAGCTGTAAATGCAAATTAAATGTGTCTGGAAATGCAAGGGATTTAAGCTGCAGACTGACAGGAGGGTGAGGCACGCAGAGAAAGGGATCTTGGATAATGTCTTAAGCCAGGGGGAGGGATCATCTGGTTCTCCCAGCTAAAGGGGTTAAAGTTGCTTTTCCTGTCTGTGTGGGTATAGTCTTAATCTCTTTGATCTAATGGCTCATTCTGAGCCTTGTTATAGGAATGCTGAAAATGTGCCTGTTGGGTTTGTGGTATTGGTGTGGGTTCCTTCAGAAAAAGTCTTGGAACACCAGCTGAATGAAGAGGACTTAGTCTGCTGGAGTTTCCAGTGCATGTGGTTGGAAAAAGCTTTGTCTTGGAGCTGGGACAATCGGAATAATTTATTTCTAAAGGACTTTCTGTTATTATAACCTAGTTTTTAATACAAGTGAACACTGCCTTGGGCTAGGTGAGGGCTCCGTTTGGGAAGGCAACTATTGACCCAGGGCAGTTAGATTGATATGCTAAGATTAGTAGTGGTTTTAGTGTTTCCACTTCAAAACCTGGTTGTAGCTTAACAAAAAATAAAATTGTGCTTGCTGCTCTTGCATTTGAAAGGCAAAACAACCAACAAAACAATCTTTCTGCTTTTGCATCTTTTTTGTTTGAGGTAAACACTTTGCTTCCTGTTACTTCCTGTGCCTGCTTATAGAGGGCAGTTTTGGAGATATCAGCTCTCTTGTCCTGGTGCCACAAGGTGCTTTGTAAACACACATGCATCCTGTGGTTTACATGAGGTATTAGCTAATTCTAATTCAAGGGTGTTCAAGCCTTTTGCAATGCGGAATTCAGCAGCTCAGGAAAGAGGAGTTGGTAGCACCAGCTACCAGCTGAGAGTGAACAAACCAGGTGACTCTTAGAGAAGAGGGTTAGTCATGAACTGGTAAATCAAAGGAAGCTCACATGAGGATGAGGAGTACTAGAAGGAAATGTAATCCTCTCCCACAAGGGTTTTTGCATTGCACTCCATACAGCAGTCTGTGGCAGGAGTCTTTAAGGTCTGGACCACCAAATCAGTGGTCTCAGTCATGATGTTTATACCACATGACAAAAGGAGTTGGGATTATACTGCTTTCCCATTGAAATTTCTGCTCTGGCACATTGTTCATCCTCATGCCTTTTTGAACCATTTACGTGACTAACTCCACAGTATTTTATCTGGCTCCCACTTTCTGACATAAAAGACCTGATGATTCTTTTTAAGAACCCTATAAGAGTAGTGATTTCATGGAAGTAGAGCTCTAGAAAACCATACATGATTCTCAGGCAGAACTGGCATGTTAGAAAGTGTTAAACCTCAGAGGCCAAGTATGTGTTGACCAGCAGAAGACCTCTGCTGAGGAGTCCAGTTCTGTACAGAAATGCTAATACCTCCTCAAACAGTCTCTTGTATAATTGTATGCAACAAATAGACAGTGAGGCTGCTCCAGAGTCCAATTACCAACTGTGTCAGAATACCTTTGGTTTAATTTCTCCTGATATGAGGATCCCACCAGCTGCAGTAGCAGAGCTAGAGAAGAGCAGAAGGATACATTCACTGCATTGGTTTTGCTGTTTTCTTACTGACTTAGCAGTCTGTAATCTGAAGCTTAGGCTCAGAAATCTTGAAGCAGAATCTAGAGCTGATTTGAGCTGATTTACGTAGCAGGTGAAGACCCTGGCAAGAGAATAAGCAGCTGCTGTGTTTATCTGAGAGACCCAAATACAAGCTGTGGGCCAAAATAGCCATTCCTTGCTACATGGGCAACCCTTGGCCAAGTGATCCTGATGCTGCCCCATGGGCTCTGAAATAAAGTGTGCCAATGCTGGTGAGTGCTGAAGGTGCTGTGGCACTGGAGCTTACCCTGGGTTTCTCACATCCTTTACTCCTTCCTCTAAACTTCCGTTCTTTCAGTTTAAAATCCTGGACTCCCTAGCACTAAAAATGTGTCACTGGGAGACTTACATGTCTCTTTTGAGATTGTAGAGTTCCTCTGATGAAGACTGGTTTGCCTGTGGTGAGTGGTAGGAAATCTTGAATGTTTATCCTGGGCACCCAGAGATGATGTGGCAAAAATATGTGAGTCCAGGCTGTGCTATAGTGCTGTCTCTTTACCAGAGCTGCTCTCATTTGCTTACTAACAAATTTTAAAGTTTTTCTAGGTCTGACATCTGACTGGGAGACTTCTCAAAAACTACAGAAAGTTTCTTAAGGGGTGTAGGAAAGGTTTTGCTTATACCTGAAGATATTTGTATTATATACTGTGTATGTTGAGTTCATTTCTAGCCTTCCTGGGCAAAAAAAAAAACCCCAAAAACCAAAAAACACAAACCTCCAAAGCTCTGACTTCATTTTCCTGGAAACACTGTTGGAAGAGGGAGTCGTGGGCAGCTTAGAGCATTTGTTTGGGGGTCAAGAGGCCTCAGTACAGGTTAATGAGCATTCAGATCTCCATTTCTCATCTTCAGGGACTCTGCTCTGACTGGTGGAAGAGACAGGTTGGGCTTTTGCTCGCTCTCAACTTGGCTTCCAAGAGCATGAGGTTCCTGAGACCAGGAGAGAGGGAAAGGATGTGACTCCATCCCTGTACAACAGCAGGCTGGAGTACTGGGCTGATCCTTGGTCTGAGCCTGGCTTGTGCAAGCTGCCCTTGTCATTGTACAAAGCATGTACTTGATGATGTAGGTGGTGATGCAGCAGATGAAGATGCCCAAATGCTGCAGGATCTCGTATTGTAACACTGCCTTTTCATGAGACTGATGAGCCAAAATGCAGCACAGTGCTCAGAGGGATGTATTGTTTGAGCTTCTACGGAGCCATGAACAGATACCACCCACACACTGTGTTATGTACGTGGGCTGTGCCTGTTCCTGCCTTTCTTTTTTGTGTGCTCAGCTTGGCTTCATGAATTGCAGAGATGGTGTGAAAACCCAGGCAGGGCAATGGTCAGCACTGTTGTGCCTTTCCCTTTTGTATAACTGGGACAGAGATTTTGGGAGCCCCATGTGGAACCTGCATTTCCCTGCTCAGCTTAGTAACACAAAAGCCTTGGAAGAGCCTACCGCTATTCCTAAGCCAGACGTTATTTAAACATTTATAGACTGTTTCACTTCTGCCAAAACCACAGAGTGAAAACTATTCCTGCAATAATGACAACATTTTTACAGCTCTGTTTATTTTAGGTGGGTTTTGCAACACTTCTGGCATTTTTATTCTCTGAAAATTCTGAAAATTCATAGAGCAGCAGTATTTTTCATTACTTTTAAGCTAACCTTTTAAGTGTTAAGCAATACAAAAACTTTCCACTTGATATTTTGAGAAGGGGGTCTGTCTCAGTAAGCTATATTTTCCAGAAGTGTAATTTAAAATCCTTCCCTAATGAAGGGGAAGTGATCCAGGTCTGTGTCTATTACAACATGATAAAGCTCCACTGAAAGCACTAAATGTAAATGTAAAGTTACTAATTGGTAGTTAGCATAACAATTTTGTACAAACCTTAGCAATGGCATCTTAGTTCTTTCTAACCTCACCCACTCCAAGTAGGACATAACAGGAATGGTGAGAGAAGAGGCTGGAACAGTTTGCACAGAGGAAGAAGACTTTGTCAAATATGATGTGTTTTGTAAATCAATCTTCCTCATTACATGAAAGAGAGCACTTCATATGAAACTCTTGCTGTTCAGGTGAGGAGAATAGTGCTAGTGAATATTGACTGAGAGAGAATGATGGTCCAGACTCTGCCTTCCCTCCACTGTCTCTGGATTGGAGTTGGCTTATTTCCTAGCAGCAGAGCAGAAGCCCTGTTAGCACACTGCTCCCCGTTCTGTAGATGTATGCAAAGAGGCTCAAAAACTGGTCCTCTAAAGCTCTACTTAGTGTAAGTACTGGGGCAGGAGCTCTGTCTTTGGAAGAGCAAAGAGAAGCACAAAGGAATGACGGAAACAAAACAAAGCAAAAAGTGATTGTTTAACTGTCAAACCTGTGTGAAAGTTTTTAAAGGGAAATTGGCATGACTGATTCTGAATATGACAGATCACTTCTTTGTGTTGATGTGTGCAGACTTAGCTGGAGAAAGGTGACATTGAAAATGGGGGGTTTATATTTATCTGTTTCACTTCTCCACTCTACCAAAATGCCTATATAAAACAGGGCAGAGAGGAGGGAAGGATATGCACTCAATAAAGATACTTAATCTTTATTGATTCTGTCTGCCTTTGACTTTTTATGACACCAATATTCCTATTAGAAAATACTTTTTGTTATGTTTTCTTTATGAAAGATTCATGCAAAGAAGCAAGAGGCCTGACCACAAGGGAAAGCCATTAAATTGGCAAATCAAGGTGTTCACAAATGCAAAAGAAAAAAAAAAAAAGAAGAGTTCTTCCAGACCAGTTGTTGTCCAGCTCTGGAAGAGTTATGGAGAGCAAGAATGTTGATATCCATTTTGACAAAGGACATTTTTAGGTTCTTCCTTCATAAAATCCTAAGAGTAATCCTCCTAAGCAGTGAGCTTTGGATTCCCAAGTGAAGTGTGGAAGTCCAAACATGAAAGACGACATGACCTTGAGAGGTGACTTAAAGAAGAAAGGACAGTTAATAAAGTGGAGCTGCTAGAGTGATGGCTTAAATAAGCACTTTGCCAAGCATCTGGCATGCAAAGAAGTAGAATATCTCACAATGTCTGGGATCAAAAGGTAACGTCTTATCTGAAATCTTTTGGGTAGATTTATGATAAGTTCTTTGGCAATCTCCATGGTTCTCAAGTCACTGATGGAAAAAACATATGCCCTGGAGAAAGAGAATAATGGATTAGAAGAAGAACAGGTAACAAATAATGCACAATTAAGCTGTATCTAGTTATAGCTATGAATTGTGAACATGTCTTCAGAGGAGTATGTAAATTGCAGAGTAAATGTAAGCAGGAAAAAAAGGGGTTAGGGAATTCCATTGCGGGTTCTTTCTCCAGGACTGCTTGTTGGTCCGACAATTTTCTGTGTCTGTCTTTGCTTTATCATAGGTCATGGAGCCATTCCATGTCTTTCACAGCACTGCCATTAGCTGCTGGTTCTTACAGTGAAGACTAAAAGCTCTTCAGTGTCTGTGATGATAAAAATAGATACGTTTTCAGCCTCCTGACATTTTGTTGGTAGCATCATACAGTCAGTTTACTTGGGACAAAGGTAACATATTAGCTTTCTGTTGGAACTGGGAGTCTGGTAAGGGTGGAAGCTGCCTGCCCTGGAGACAGCTCCCAGTGTCTAGCTCCATCAGCACAACTGGTGACATCCAGATTGAAGGTGTGTGGTTGGGATTTAGTGTGTTTAGTAACAATTAAATAACATACTTGAACTCCAGTAATGTTCAAAGGGTTGTAAGGAGATTTACCATGATTAACATAGATGTAGAAGGGTTATTTTTGTCCTGTTAAGTACTGGTGTTTCCCCATGTAAATATGACAGGGTTGCACACGTGCTTTTTGGCATTTCTAGTTTTTAACTCAGCTTCCTTAGATTTAACGCTAAACTGAATTCAGGTAGCTAGAAACAGTGACTAGTGGTCTCTAGCTCTGCTCTGAAAGAAATTTTTGGTCACTTTGTCCCAGAGGGGGATTTTGCATCATACCTGTAGGTCCAGGAAGGAATGGTATTATATAAAACAGCTACGAGGAGGCTCTCTAATCTACCTCCAATCCTGGGATTAAGGGAAACATCCGCTTTACTGCACAAGCAGTTTTGAATTAGAAATCCAACATTCTGCCACGCCTTTCTAGCCTGGTGTATCATCCTTCTTTTCTAAACACTACTCACATTCTGTTCAGTGTCACCAAAACTAAATACTTGTGTGTTTAAGTGCTTTTTATCAGAACATTTCTTACAGGTGAGTATTCTGGGGACCAAACTGAAATTTTTCATTTGCTGTAGTGGCTGATGCTGTAAGATGATTCAACAAAACACTGGGTGCTGCTGTCTTATAGCAGTTACATGGTATCAGCTAAGCTTTTTGAAATATTAAGTCTTTCAATTGCAATTGTCAAATCCTTAGAGTTCAGGTGCAACAGTTCCATCACACCTCATAGAGGATAAAATGCTGTAGAAAAACTGAAATGGGTACATTTTTGTGGTAACCTGTGAGATACATCACTGATGATGGTCTTTACTATGGGGTCAATTTTCCTAGGGTTTACAGTGCAATAAAAAGTGTAATAATTACTGTCATTGAAACACCACTGTTACCTTGTCTTACAGCCTTTTATAGCTCATTTTAAAAGAGCAATAGCATCCAGATATGTCCTGCTTTTCTACACAAGTTGACTTTTCTAGAGAGCTTCTAAAGCATTTTTTCAGGGTCACACCTGCTGTCACAACCTAAAGGGTCACCCAGTGTGTAGGTATTTAGAGGTTGTGATTGAGTTCATAGGCTTCTGTAAGACTCAAGGCCATGGAGGTTTTTTACTCTAAATTCTCTACTTTATTACAGATTGGGGCAAAAATCATGGCTAGCAACTATACCTGTGATTTAGAACTCAAATATATATATATATTGAGGCTACAGGCTACTACAAACTTTTCACTAATGAGGCAAACTTTCCAGTAAAACCACAGAAAATGTAATTATGATGGATTATTTATGTGCACATATACAAATGTTTACATTAATACCAGTATCAAGCTTATTGGACAGGTGTCAGAATGGGCCAAACCATCCCAGATGTGGGAGGACAAACCAAACTGTCCTTGGTGAGGGTCCAAGATCTCTTAGAAAGTTTGTGTGAAGAGTTCATCCTGTTTAGGAAAGGAAAAGTATGTGCAGCATGTGAAGTTCTTGGAGAGAGAAGTTTGGTTTTGGATAAAAATGAAGTCATTTCAGAGAGAAATAAAGAAGTGTAGAACTCTACCACTTCAGCAGCCAATAGATGCTGTTAATTCCTATATTTCACCCAGAATAGCAAACAGATGTTGTTTTCTGTTCTGTCAGGCCAATTACTGTTTTTCTAGACTGTTTTCTTTTTCTTGCAGATATAACAGCCATTTATAATGGCAGTTACCAAGTCTTACTTTTTCAGGATGTTTTCCCTGTTTTCAGACTATTTTTCACCTTTCCAGATGATAAGTGGCTGTTGTGGTTCCTTTTTTTTGTGCTTATCAATGGTATCTCAGGGTGTCTCAGGTTCCTAGGTACCAGGCTGTGCATTTCAGAGAGGCCAGCTGCTCTTCTCAGCAATGCTTCTGGTTCCCAGGCCTAGTTCCCAGGCTTGCCAGCATTTTCCATGTCAGTATCTCAGTGGACACTTTCTTCTTTTAGTAATTTCCCCCCTCT
Organism: Leptocoma aspasia; assembly: GCA_013399835.1. NCBI lineage: Eukaryota > Metazoa > Chordata > Aves > Passeriformes > Nectariniidae > Leptocoma > Leptocoma aspasia. Next base: position 185,062 of record VXAX01004279.1, on the reverse strand, counting down.
AACCTTTATGGCTGCTCACTTCACCTGAATGTCCAGCTAAGACATGCACTGAGCCTCTAGTGATATTTTAATGTTTCTTGCCCTGGAGAAGATAGTGAGCCATGATGGATATGCCTGGGAAGGAAATTACGGAAATTGATTAATCTGGAAGCTTGAAGCTTAATCTTTTATGTTTTACCCTTTTGTGTGTGTGCAGAGTGGGGAAGATGTTTGAAATCATGGAGAGTACTCATCTGTAAAACTCAGTACATAGATACCATGGTGAAATGTTCTTATGGATTCTTCTCAGGGGTCCGTGACCTCCGCCCTTTGTAGCCAGCTTCACTCATTCTGCAGGAGGACTCTTCACAGATAGAGAAATTTGCTTTAAAAGTGTAGTTCAGCTTGGCCAAATGGTAGATTATTTCAGGGGAGAGAGCAAGGAAGAACTTCCCCCCCTTCCCCTCTCTGTGGCTTCTGTTGCTTAGCAGACTTAGGAGTATTTAACTAACTGAACACGAAGGTTTTACAGTGCCAGGCCACACTGCTGCCAAAGTAGCAACAAATACTGCTTTAAGGACTTGATGAGGTAGATTTGAATTGCAGTCATGTATGGGAAAGTTAGGAAATGCTCTGAAATGTGAAGCTATGACAGTCCTTAAGGATTGGATGTTGTATTTTTTTGGGTTTGTTTTGTAGGAGTTCTGCCTCTTTCACTGTGCACTCTTTAACTCTGCCTCTTTCCATAAAGTATATTTGGCACTGCTTGTCCTCTTTGGAGGACAAGAGGTAAAATTTCTGGAGGTTTTGTTTTCGTTTTAGTAGTACAAGATGTAGCGCAATCAGAACAACTGGAATTAAGGAAGCTGGAAGATCTGACTTTCAAGGACATTGAGGTTAATTTATAATGTGTGTGGTTTTCTTATGTACACAAAATGCATAGTCACTTCCTCTTTAATAAAACAAAAAATGCGTAATGAAGAATTTTTTCCCTTTAATGGTCTTGAGAAGATAACGTCTCTATCAAGCTTTGGAACTTTCTGTGATGTCTTCATGATGTTGCACAAGCTCCAGTGCATTTGAAGTGCAACAGATGTTTCCCCTCAGCTGTGTGCAGGCTCTTGTTCTGGAACAAGGCAAGCCCTTGAAAGTAGGGTAAACTAATTATAAATGTAGTTTTCTTGTTGGATTTAAAATTCCTTGTGAATATGTAATTAGGAACAGCTCCATGTAGAAGTCTGCCCTTATATATCTATATCTTTCCATTTATTTACAGGAGAGACAATACCTGCTGCAACAGTGACATTTCCCTACCTCACCCTTGGGGATTCTCAGTTTTGGTTGCTGGAGGGTAACGTGGTTTCTGTGCTCCAGCTCTTCTTCCCAGGGTCACTGACTGTCTCTCAGTGGGGAGATGGATAACAGCACTCCTTTCTCTTTGGTGGAGTTCAGTCTGTAGCCTCACGGTGGAAGCCATAGTGTTGTCCCCTTGATTCATGTATCTTCTTCCCATCTCTCCTAATTCTGTGCTCTAAAGCTCTTACTCTGCTGCAGGAGTACAGACAATCTCCCACCAGCGGAGTAAGTGATTGGACACACTGCACCAGGGCTTCCTGCAGGGCATGGAGAGTGGATCAGTTCCTCTGGATATCTGCACTACAGCTTCAGACCTTCTCAAGAAGCATAGTGATTGGAATCAGTGAGGCTCACATATCAAAATTCTCTGACTATCGAAGATTTAGAAAGCAGTATGTGACAGGAAGTGAAAGAGATTGTGTAACAACCCTCTGGAGGGTATAACATAGTATACCAGTCTTGTAAAACAATGTAAAGAGCCTGAACCTGCTGTGTTTGTGATGATAGTGGAAATAGCAAGTAGTTTCTGCTCTGGTTTGTTGTAAACTTGAAATACACCTTCTGTTCTACTATTAATTGTTGTGATTGAGCTTAAAAACCACCCCAGAGAAAAAAAAATGTAGAGTAAATTTTGGTTTAAAAAGAAAAAAAAAAGGCAGAGATTCCCAGTCTTATTTTTGCCATGTCTCATGTATACCTATCTGGGAGAAGTTGTCAGTAATAGCGACCCCATTCTAGAGTAAAATAAGGTCATGAGCAAGGACACTGCCAGTGACAAAAAGCAAGGCTAATTAGCCACAAAAAAACCTTATGCATACTTGATACTAGCTTCTTGTGAAAAACTTTGTGAGTGTGTATGTGTTTGTATAAGTAAATATGTGAGTGTATTTATATGTATAATTATTGCATGGAAGTTAGCAGGGCATACAATAACCTTGGAAAAGTGTAAAAATTTAAACTTACTTTCTTGTTTCACAACCCTTTCTTAAAATTATAAGGTGCTGAGGTTCATAGAAGGACCGTCTGACTTGGTGCCAGAAATTGATGAGCATGGGTTTATATGGCATCATATAACTTCTTTTGAGTTCATGGTTTCATATTTTCCCACCCACAGACATGAGGGAAGAAAACAGATACTTTTTTTTTTGTTATGACCACTGGATTTAGTAATAGAAAGCCTTTCCTGCTGATTATTTCTTTGGGGAATGAAGAGTATGTAATGTTTAAGTAGAGATAGCTTGTACCAAGGGCTTATTTTGTATCTTGAAAAGAAAACTTTAGAGTTGTTTTCCTCCTTGCTTAACAATTGTAATGAAACATTTTGTACTTGATACAGCTGTGTGCTTTTTATGAAGTCTGTCTAGCCCATGAATACTTGTTTTTTTCTGGTGAACATATTTGGTATAGCACAGCTAAAAAAATCCCCCACACCTAATCTGTCATAATTAGATTTTAAATTTCTTATAGAAAAACTTCAGGGTAACTAAATCTTTATCTTCTTTAATTAACAGAGGAGGAGCTCAGGAAGCTGAGAGAAGAAACAAACGCTGAAACATTAAGGCAGGAGCTAGAAAAGGAACGGCAGAGGAGATTAGAACTAGAACAAAGAGTCAATGAAGTACTTAAAGCAAGGTAAGAGAAACATCTTCACTGTAAAGCTGAAAGCTACTTGCTTATCCTTCTCAAAACCTGTGTCTTCTCCAGACTGCCTAATCCTTGTTATTCCTATTCTAGCAGCAGCGAGGATGTCCCAGTGCCACAGCAAAGCCCTAAATGCATGCGAGTAACTGGAATTTGAACCTTCCTTGCCACTGCAATGACAGATGGAAGCACCTCCCCATGCCCCTAGGTCCTTTCAGCCTCAAGGGCATCCATCTTGATGATGCAAAACATCACATTTGATATTGTCTCTCCTTACTCTGCTTAGCTACATAGATCTTAAGACCACAGCAGTTGCTTGGGGGCCTGGTTGTTCTAGACCACTTGTGTACGTAGCTGCCTGTTTTATCTTCCCCAGCAGTAGTTGAGATTACTCGGCTGAGCAGCAGGATCTGTGGCTCACCACCAAGTGCTGTCATCAGGAGACAGTGCAGGCTGAGTTGGTGATCACATGCTAAGCACTGCCACTTACTTAGAGGTGACAAGCAAGAGCAGACAGGCAAAACATTTTGCTTGGATATGCGGTTTTGCAATGCCATGCAAATTCTTCCCAGCCTCTCACTTCCTTCTGTACTCAGGTGTAAAAATACCTTCCTTCTCAGGCCAGTCCAGATCCACTGGTAGCAATGGAAGTAGGAGCTATATATAGGAAATATGTGGGCCTAGTTTCTTTCAGTTGTCTGTCTACCTCCTTCTCCCATGGAATCATAGAATTATTTAGTTTGGAAAAGACCTTTAAAATCATCAAGTCTAACCATTAACCCAGCACAGCTGAGGCCACCACTAAACCACGCAGTCCAGAGCCGTATCTACATGTCTCTTAAATACCTCCAAGGATGGTGACTCAACCACTTCCCTTGGTAGCCTGTTCCAGTGCTTGAGAACCCTTTTGGTGAAGGAATTTTTCCTAATACCAAGTCTAAAACTCCCCGGTGCAACTTGGGGTAATTTCTTCTTGTCCTACAGCTTGTTACCTGGGAGAAGAGGCTGACCCCCACCTGGCTACAACCTCCTTTCAGGCAGTTGTAGACAGCAATGAGATCTCCCCTGAGCCTCCTTTTCTGCAGGCTAAACAGCCTCTGTTCCCTCAACCACTCACTGTAAGCATACACATATACTTTATTTATGGGTGTCAGAAGGTACATTGCTGTCTTGCACTTCAGTCTCTGTTTGCAGACCTGTTATCCATGAATTTATTTAACACTATTAATTGCTGGAGCTATCTTCTTCTGGAAACTATGGAGACAATACATTACAGAAGTTCCCTCTTAACTTGAAAGAAGCATTTTATCTGCTTTCCTTTTTAACAGATTTTATAGTTTCAAGAAGTCCCCCATAGTTACAGAATTGTAAGATTTGGTGAATTACTGTTCAGCATTCAGTTTATTTGCCATCCTTAATGAGTCCTTTCTTCTCTTACATTCTCTCCAGACTAAAGGGTTCCAGCTTTTCCAGTCTCTTTAAGAGTACTCCATCCCCTTCATCAGTTCAGTTGCCATTCCTTAACGGTTTTAAGAGTTTGAACGGTATTCAATGTTGGTGCACCAAGGCTTTAGATAAAAGATATATTAGGCCTTCCCTCTTATTCTCAGTACCCACTACAATGAGATTTAGGTTTTAAGGTGATATTTCACAGTGATGATTTTCCAAAATCACTGGTTCTGTGCAAGGTTGATCTATGTGAAGTCTTTGACCTGTGGTGCCAAGTCAGCTTAGAAGGGGCCCTCGAAGGTCCTTGTGGAAGAGTCTGGTTCCCCAGCCAGCACCACAGCTGTGCAGTGGGAAGGTGGCCCAGACTGCTCTGATCTGGACCTTTTTTGAGTGACATTTTAAAGTTGCTCTTAGAGCTGGGATGTGAGAGTGCATTTTTATTGCCTGTGCTGGTTGGTCTGGCTGTGTGTCTAGACTGGTATTGCCTGTTAGAGTGGACAGTTGAAGAGGAGAAATTTGGGCATGTTGCATGCCGAGAGTGTCTGTGAGCACAGTGACAGATGTACAAAGCAGTGAGCCTTGCTTCCTGCTGTTGGTAGATTAAACTGATGCTCAAGGACAGGATACTTTCTTGCCTGTGACTTGCTGCCTTGAAGAAGTTGCTTGAGATGCAGATTCCACATTTGTGTCTTAAGTGCTGGCACAGGCCCTCGCTTTGTCCCGAGGGTGGCTATGCCTGGACTCCAGGCCATGCACAGGGAAGGGGGAAGCAGAGCTCCTCATGGCTGCGAGTCCTGGAGGAGGGTGAGGATCTGTCTTCTTCTGCAGGAAGGTACTCATCAGCCTGCTCTGTTTCAGAATAATGAGGCTGACTCAGTGTCTGATCTGGCCCGTTGCAGCTTATGAGTACAGGTTTTACAGAGAAAAGGGATGCAAGGTCTTTGTTTATCAATATTTGTGTTGACATTTGTACCTTGTTGGATTGTGAACAATAGCAAATCTCTAGCAGGAGTGACATTGCTAAATTAAGGTAGGATGACATGGCTCCCTGAGTGCCATTTAGATATCCTAAGGATTACATTAGTCCTGTCAGCTTGGTTATTGCACTTGAGGATTACATTCAGCCAATTATTCTGTCTACTGAAGTGTTTCTCTAACTAGTCCTACTACTGTTTCAGCCTTTTTGTGACAGGCAGGATGTGTAAGGTGACAACAAAATAAGACTTTGAAAGTTTTTCAGTTTCTACCCAAGAGGAGAAAAATTTGTTTGTTCATGATTTTTCCTTAACTTGTGCTTCATTGTGAGAAATTCTTCACTGCTTACTATATTTTGCATGTCATTGTGGACATCTAAAAATACTTTTATTAGGACTATAGGGGAAATGTTGGCTTACATAATTAAATATGTAATAGGCCATATTTATGCCTGATGGAAATTTATTTTGTTAAGCAAAGTAACTGCAGCAAGTTCTATCTGCTTATGTCAAATTCACCCTGCTTCTAAGGTAATTGTTTGCAGTTCTAAAATAGATATTCATATGTCTCCTGGTAGGGGAGAGAGCAGCTTTGTGGTACTTAGTTGAAGGCTGGGGTTTGCATGTACTGTTCTTATTGCTTGCAGAAGAAAACTGCTAATGAAAATCAAACTATTCTGTGCTATAAGAAAGAAATTATTTTAAAAGTTGCAGTATTCAAAGCTATTTGTGAGGCAGATCAATACATGTAGCAATATAAAACATGGTGAAAAATGTTTGTCAAGGAGAAAAGTTCAAAATCTAAATAATTTTTTTTTCTAGTGAAGAACATGAGCTTCCTTCGTTGAGGTCACAGTTGTGCACAAGGAAGAGGGTGTAGTGGAAGATGATGATTTTTGGTGCTTTTGTTTGTCATGGTGTTTATTGTTTGTATATCTGATTATTCAGAAATATAGTGGGCTCAACTGAAGCTTTCCATAGATACAGTTCAGAACATCCCAGCATTTGGTATGGCAGCTGAAGCTTATGACATATTGTGAGCAGAATGATGCATAAATAATCTGGAATAGTTTGTGTGAGCTGTTACTGCCATATTTTGCAAATTGTGAGCTACAATCATGCAGAAAAGAAAAATAACAAAAGGTTTTGCAGCAACACCAGCAACTTGTGACTTATGCAGCACACCTCATTATTAGTATCATTGTGAACTATTTTTACAAGGAGCAAATAGACAATGCTTCTGCATAAGTCACTATTCCTTCATTGTGGATGAGAAAAGCAAGGGCTTCTGAAATATTTGGTGTATTTTAATGGGAAGGAGATGGAAAACAGGAAAATTATTTAACTTAGTTTTTTAACAGCTCTTCAGGGTAAGAAGCCATGCATACCTGAAAGATATATTTTTAAACTAGTCTAAGAAAATACCTGCTTATTTTTGTGTGTCTGAGGTTGGAATGTGCTTTTGATGGAAGTACACACATATTCAGATTGTTTTGAGCAGTAGGAGAGGTGTTCACAGCCTTGAATGTCTTCTGCAGCAGTGGTTGAAAAACTGGTGGTGGGTTGCTTGTGAACTTGGAGTTAGCCTGTGGGAAAATTGCTTTGAGTATGTTTGAGAACATCATGGCAGTGACTGCACCTGTTGTGTCCATCAGCTCTGGTCTGCATCCAGCTTTTTGGGGGAGTCTGTTGATTCACAGACACCTCAACTTGCAGCTGTACTCAGGGCCTAATATGCACAAACAAAAATGTTTATTTAAGGGAAATGGCCTTCAGTGTCAAGGTTCCCTTAACTTTTGTGTTATACTTGCAACTAAATAAATAAGTAACACTTGGGTGCTGTACTGTGGGGCAGCACTGAATGGACACTGCATCAGAGTGTGCTTGTTGCTTTTGAGGGGTACATGTGTCCTGGTCATGAACAGCTCTAATACTCATTAATATTGATGCTTCCCTGACCTCAGTATATTTAAATAAGAGAGAGAGAAACAAAAAAAGGCAGTTTGTGTTTGTCTCCTCCAGTGTCTGAGGTTGCTCTTATCTCTTTCAAACAGCTTGTGCTTTAAATGGCTACAATCTCTAGTTGCATAAAGATGACCTAGCTTCATGTTAGGGATATGTTGGTGTTACCAGTTGCACCCTTTTTCTGGGTGGAAGGTGTGGTCCAAGAGGAATTAATGCAGCTTGTTTTCTTGGGTTCAGGCTGTGGTTAGGAAGCCCACACAGGAACCCAGTGTTGTTCTGGGGACTGTTTATATTTTTCAGCCTTTAAAATCATCTCTGATTGGCATGAAGAGTGGTTCAGAAACTTGCAAAGATAATTTCTTCCCTCTGTCAGTGGTCATGATGAACTGGATGGTTCAACATGACCTGGTTTTGGAATTGAACTTCCCAGTAGGTGTGCAAGCCCAAACAATGAATTCTGAGCTTCCTGTGCCGGATCTGTCTGAAGTGGCTAATTATAACCTGATTCACAGGTGCAGTAATGAGCTGTCATTAACCTGATGATTCGTAAAGGTCAGGTTCTTCATGGGGAAGAAGTAACAGGCAGATGGCAAGTAAGACATTGCCAAAAAAATGAAACAAAAGCACCAAGGAGGGCCAAAGCCAACTATCACATGCTCCTGATGGAGCCCAGTAAAGCTGCTCTACAGAGCTACTTCTGGATGAGATTTTCTTGATTTTTTGCCTAAGAAACATGGGGAGTAACGAGGCTGTGCTGCTTTTGAAAATACATCCTAGCATGTCAAAGGAAGACCCAGCCTGAAGACTCTGACAGCTGACAATGGTGGGATCTCATCTTGGCTCTGTCACAGGAGCTGTTGTGGTGTGACACCACCCCAGTCATGCAATGGGATCCCTCTTCTTGCTCTTCATTTGCTGACCATGTTTCACTTGATTCCCTTCCTAAGGAGAAAAGATGAAAGGAACATTTCAAAATACTTACATTGCCTGATAAATGAGTGATCATGAAATTGCACAACTGACACTTTTTTGTTTCAAGAAGTAATCTTTTCAGTCATACAACTCCCTGTCAAGTAAAGCTTGCTGTGGCTGGTGTTATGTTGTCAAAGCTCCTGCTTCATTAGAAGAATCTTTCTCTATGATAGCTGCATGGATAACTGAAGACTTTGGGACTGAAGCCTGAAGTATTCTCAACACAGGTTGGCAGTTGGAGGCTGTGTACAAATGTAATTTGAAGCCTTGCACATGTACAGAATGCCAAAATCATCTGTGTTTTAAAAAATCTGTTCACTTTTAATGGATGAGAATATTCTTGAGTCATTTTGAAAGGTGAGACCAATGATGCCAGCTACTTGACACACATTTTTAGAACATTTTTGTTGCAGTTTTTCAGGCTATTTCAATTTCTCAAGTTGTTTTTCAGACTGGTTGTGATCTGTGTATTTTGAGAGTTTACAACATACCATTTTAAATAATTCTTAACACCTGCTCCTCTTGGGAAGTTGAGTGGTGTTTGACCCTAGTAGCGATGGCAGAATTCAAGATTTGTGCGTTAAATTGTGGTTTTGTTCTACTGCGGCCGTTATCAACTTGTGATATGGAATCCCTTTTAATTTATTGCTGTGGGAAAAGTCGTGGCTCTGAAGAGTGTTCCTGGCAGGCATTGCAATGAATATACCACACAAAGGCATAAATAATGCAAGAAATTTAATACTACATTGTTGAGCAGTTGTAAGACGAAATTGAGCTGTTGGTGACAGGACTGGCTAAACCCCACCTTGCAGTGGATGGTATTTCCCAGGATCCTAAGTGCAATGGATATTTTGAGTCTTGTGAAAGGGCATAAGCTGGGTTTTCTCTTGTCATGATTGTATAATCTCAGCTATGGAAAGCATGGAGGTTCTGGTGTTTCCTTTACCCAAAAGGGAATAAATTCTTCCTCTGTAACGTTTCACATGGTTTCTGTTTTCTTTGTAGGGCAGAAGAGGTGCCTGCAGCTCAGCAACCTGGAAAGCCACAGGCACAAGCCAATGGAACAGGTGAGCTTGGTCAGATCTCTAACAGCACTTCAGGTCGGTTTTTTTCTTTCTTT
>VXAX01004279.1:66257-175592 GCA_013399835.1 Leptocoma aspasia | reverse complement strand
TTTTTTTTTTTTTTTTTTTTTTTTTTCCTTAGAAGATCAAATCTTGCTTCTGAAGAAGCTGATTATAAACGACAATTCAAGCAACTTCTCTCTCTGTACATGATTCTGCATTTACTTTTTGTAGTTGACTTAGCAACCTGAGCAAGGAATTTATTGTGTATTGTAAGGCCTTTAGGAATGTAATGAAACCTGTTGGTTCACTTCATCATTCTGGCATGCCTTGATGTTCCTTGACTTAACAGAAAACAGGTGTAATACGTAGAAAAAGTGTTCTGTTTTGTTCTCAATTGCAGAAGTTCTGTTATGCCACTAACCATATTACTACTTCCATCCTCTAAAAGAAGAGACATTCTGGAGAAGGAGTAAGCTTAAGAGTTATTAATTTGTTGGACACCTACACTGCCATATACATTTCTCAAGCTGATGCTAGTTATGAATTCAGTAATGTACTGATGGCTGAAAGATGCATCTTTCAGTACACTTTTACTTTCCTTCCTACAGCTTGTGATCAAGACTTAGGCTTTTAAATCTGTGGACTAAAGCTGAAATTTCCCCCTGTGTACTTCCATAATGTCAGTGCTTTCTGTTATGTCAGCTACAACCTGACATTTTTTTCTCTTGTCAAAATTTCTTTCTCAGTACTTTCTGAAGTATTAGCATGTCAGAAGCTACTTCATATTTTTATTCTCAAATGGAAGTGTTGTCCCAGCTGTAAACAGTCACTAGTTTCCTTGTTTTTCTAGATTTCATTGTAAATCATTAATAAATAGTTTGGTTCTATGTTCTGAGCACCAGTGTTTTTTTCTCATGAGCTTAAATGCATAATTTTGGCTGTTGTAATTGGCTAATCGCCTCTGTTTAATCATATATTAATTTCATGGAGTTCTGGACTAAATTTGGTCCTGGAGTAATTATGACCAGTATCCTGTTTGTGACATTGCTGTATGGAGCTATGTTTCCAAATAATCTGTCTGTTCCTTTTAAACCACAATTGTGTGAGTTACCGGTGATTGTTTTGTTCTCACTTGCCCTGCCTTAAGGCTTTTGGCTTAATATTATTTCCATGTACCCCTATATTACGTTTTATTTTTCCACCACAACTGACATACAGAAAGTGTGCATCACTTCATTATTTTGCTGTATAAGACTTCCCAGGTAGTATTGTGACTGTATATTCCATATGTAGAATAAGAATATATAGAAAGTGGCATATGCAGCATAATTTCTGAAGGGTGACTTTAGAAAAAAAGAAACTGCGTGGTTTTTTTTTTAATAGCCCTATAAAGACACACACACACAATCTTTATAAACTATCAGTGGTTGGAAAGTGGAAGTAAAAATGCCTCTAGCAGAATCTTGCTTATGTTTCCACCTTCCTTTCCTGTCAAATCCCTGTGGCTGCAAGGTGGTTGTCCAGCTCTGCTCAGGAGTGTTTTGCTTTGCACTTGCTTTTCTCAAGGTGACCTCTCAGCACAATGGGGAGATTTATGTCAGTCTTTCGTTTACAGAAATCTTTTAACCAGAAAATGTTTTTGCTGTGTTTGCTAAAAATTACTGTTTGTTAGGATGTTTTACTCTTTGGGTAATAAGATGCTTCCATGTACTGTCCTAAGAGCAATGCAGGAGTCACCTTTAGTCTTATTTTACCAATTTAATGCAGTTGGGTTCCTGTGCAATGGCAGAAATAAATTGCAAGTTTCCACAAAGAGTGTTGGCGAAGGAGGGGGAAGCTGTACAAAGTGTGCTTCCCAACGAAGCACGGTGTGTAGGGAATGGGTTGGCATTGGATAAAGATGTCTTCTAGCATTATCTTGATACTTAGTGCTTCTCTTTTATAGATAAGAGTAGTCACACAGTCTCCTCAAGACTCCAAAAGTGGTTTGGTGACAAATTTGGGGAGTATCTTGAGGACTTCAGATTTCAGCCAGAAGAGAATACAGTGGAAGCAGAAGAGCCACTTAGTGCTAGAAGGTAAATTGCTAATGTCATTGTGAGAAATTGTTGGTGCCTTTACAAATTGCTTTTTTTCTCACTTTTTTTTTCTTTTTAACCAACCTTTTGTATGGTTTGAGCAAGTGTTTCAATAACAAATAATAACACCAAAAGTACAGAACTACCTCAAAGTTTTGTGACTGCTTTGGACAAAATATGAGATTTTAAGTGTATCTGCTGTCTGAAATAAAATAAGATTTGTATTATTTACCAGGTTTTGTCATATGCCTCCCAGAAACAGTGAACAAAGTCGTAGTTAGGCTGGAGAGCTTTTAAACTTCAGTTTTCAGTCTGATGCAAGGTATATCGTATTAGTTACTAGAAACACATTTTGTAACAGGCAAGAATGAAGCTTTATGCACATACAGTTTATAACTGTGAAGAGTATTTCAAGGATCAAATGTACACAAGTGTGCACAAGTTGTCAATTTAACAAGTTGCTTTTATCTATTATTTTTCAGGTTGACTGAAAATATGAGAAGATTAAGTAAGTACTTAGCAGTATTTTATTCGTTGTGTTTGTTCTGGTTTCATTTGGAAGGATACTTGTGACTTGTTGTCAGTGGTGTACATGCACTGCCTTCAGAATACCTTTTAAATAACAGTATTTAACTTAAGCTTTGGGTGGTTCTTAACTTCCAGTAGGTTAGACAGAAAATCTAGATCCCTGTTGTCCAAGGAGCCTGACTCAGAGCTCTCCAGAATGTTGTTGTCACCAGTGATTTCCAAGTCTTGATCTTCTCTATGGGCTTGATGTAGGCTGCTGCAGCAGAGCAGATGGAAGCAGTCCTTGAGTCCATGAGCTCTTCCAGTGCCTTGGGTGTGCCCTTTCACTGACTTCATCTGCTGCTTTGGTTGTGCTGCTGATGCTTAAGGAAATCTAGTGCTAGTTGCTTAATTACATAGGGAGTGTGTTTAGGATAGCTGAGTCTCAAGCCAAACGAACTAGGACAGCAAGTCAAAGGCTCTCTTGAAGAAAGACTTGAAAAGTTGTGAGTTCTACTGCAAAAGAGCTTCTGAGGCTTTCTGTGCATGAGGTAACATCATTCTTCTCATCAGGAAACACAGAACTGGTGTGGTCCAACAGGGACTTTGGTGCTCTTGCAGCAGCCCTCTCCTGTTTCCTTGTATTCCCTGGCTAGTTTGCCCAGGTAGTGAAAGAGCGTAGAGGAAGAGGGTGAAGGATAAGAGGGTTTTAGGGAGCTGAGGAAGAGCTCCTCTTGCTCTTGCTGGCTGGGTGTGTCTGTGTGTGGGCCTCCCCCAGCACAGGTCAGACTCCCATGCAGTGACAGCAAGACCAGAGGTCTGCAGAGGTGGGAGACGGGGACTTCAGGGAGTCATGTGCTGGGTTGCTTGGCTTAGGAAGAGTAAGCAGCAAAGTGCTAGCAATGGGTAGAGCCCTGCAGAGATACAGCCAAGAGATCTAGCCTGGCTTTAATCTAGCTGGTGAAGCAGCAGCAAGGGAGGGAAGGGCTCTGGATGTTGTCTACCTAGACTGTAGTAAAGCCTTTTACTACATGGTGTTTCCCACAGCATTCTCCTGAAGAAAGTGGCTTATCATGGCTTGGACAGGTGTACACTTTGTTGGGTAGAAAACTGGCTGATAGCCAGGCCCAGAGAGTGGTGGGGGATGGAGCTACATCCACCTGGTCACAAGTGGTGTTCCCCAGGGCTCAGTATTGGGGTCTGTCCTGTTTAATATCTTTATCAATGGTCTGGACAGCAGGATGGAGTGCTCCCTGTCAGTTTGCAGATGGCACGAAGTTAGATAGGAGTGTTGATCTGATGCAGGATAGGAAGGCTCTGCAGAGAAAATCATTTAGGGACATGGTTTAGTGGTGGATGTGGCAATGCTGGGTTAATGGTTGAGTACAGTGATGATCCTAAAGGTCTTTTCCCACCTAAATGATTCTGTGATTCTAAGTTGTTCCTTGGTGGCTTGTAATGCAGTCAGGTTAATGGACATGGTTTTACAGTGAGACAAACTGACCTGTACAGTGATCTTCGGGGTAAGATGAACATGGCTGAGAACAAGCTGCTTTTAGCATCCAGGGTACCCTTATAAAGAATATTGATTTTTTTTCCTTTTGTCTATGCTTAAGAGTTTAGACATAATCTTTGTCTTGGGCAACACTTTAGTTTTTGGAAATGCATTCTTTAATTGTTCACTTACATTGGTGGGTTTAATTTTTTTTCATTTGGATAAGCCTTTTTGTCTTTACATGTAGTGAATATTCCTATGGCTTTCTAATTTGATTGTTTGTAATTTATAAGTGATGTAACCACTGCTAGCTAATTCTAACATTGTGTTTTTTCTCAACTTCTATTTAGAGAGAGGTGCCAAACCTGTTACAAATTTTGTGAAGAATCTTTCTGCCTTATTAGACTGGTATTCTATCTACACTTCTGCTATTGCCTTTATTGTAAGTTATCCTACTCCTCCGGGAGTAGTAAGAACTTGAAAAAATACATTATTTGCTGAAATTCTTCGAAACTGTCATATCTGAGTAGAGGTTGTGCTACAGTTCAAGTCAAATCAAAAAGTGTAATTTCATTTGACACAAGATACCAGTAGTGGTCACTTCTGTTACATATAAAACCAGTTAAATTGTGTTTCCTGGGTCTCTTGTAGCATAGTTTTGTAATTGTTCAAATAACTTAGAACTATCTGGGTATTGTTCACTCTTTTCTTGTTTCTCGTCTCCCGGTCCTGGTAATTCAATGGTTATTTCAGCCTCTGCACAGTTTCTTCTTGTCTAGGGCTGAAATGCTGATAGTGGTTACGTTTGATGAGAAGCTATTGTCCCCATCAGGGCTCTTTGCCACTTGTTAGGATCATACTGATGAGAGGCAAAATGCCTTGATTTCAGTAGGATTCAATGTGAAAACATCAGGTCTGTGAGCTAAGTTCAAGCCTTTCTATGCTATTTTAATGAGGTTTGGATGCTGCAAAGAGACGTAAGTATCTAGTGGAGTTTTGATTTATTTTCCTTCCTCCTATTGTTAATTAAATTATCTAAATTCTTTTGGTCGTAGTGTATATGAAACGAATTTCTGTCAAAGGAATTACCAATAACTGTGTGGTGAAAATGTCAACACACCTTTTTGTTAAATAATACCTCCCTCTAAGTTACAGACCTTCTGCTATTTTGCATGGCACAGCTTAAGAAATGTTGAGGAGGAGACTTCCCTCCCAGTGCCCTCTGTCTGTCCCTTCTCCATGTCTGCTGATTTTTCTCTTGCCTCACCTGGTAGGCCCATTTTTCAGATAAAAAGTGAAAGAAGAAACTTGAGCTGCTTTTTTAGAAAGCTCTGGGACCTGGGAGCCAGAGTAATGTTTCACTTTGGGGTTATCAGTAAAAACTCTAGTGTCTCTCACAGAGAGACTGTAGTCTCTGTTTTCAGAAACTGGGAACAGAGTACTTTTTGAAGCTCTTTGTGTTTGTACGTTTTACATAAAATAAAACCTGTTTTCCTGCAATCTTTTTAGTCTTGGTAAAAATCTGGGATTTAATTGACCTGAAATAATAGGGTGAGAGTTTATCCTGTTGCCCACTATGAGGCTAATTGCTGTAACTCCTCTTCTATACCATGGCTTCTCTGCCATTGCTGACCGTATCATGGTCATGTAGCAGATTCCCAGACTTGAGGGTTTACCTGTTTTATTTCCTCCTACCCCTTCAAGTAATTATAGTGTTGAAAATACTCAATACTCTCTCTGAGGCAGCTGAGTTAAGTGTAATCTCTGGAGATTCGGTTCATTCTTAGTTTTGATTTTACATTCCTGAGTGCGGGACCATTGTCAGTCATAGAGTGGCTAAAATTTATTAATATTTTAATATGAATTGCATGATTCTGAGCCCAGCAGCACAGTGGGAAGTGGTATTTCATGTAACTCACTGTACCCCAGTTTGTAATCCGCATCTCTCTTTGTTTTTTCTTCTTAATCTGCAGATTTACATCAATGCTGTATGGCATGGCTGGGCCATTCCTATGTTCTTATTTTTAGCAATTTTGAGGTTATCCCTAAATTACCTCATAGCCAGGTATTTGCATAAATACTAGCTTACTCTATTAAGTAATGCTTTGTTTGAAAGATGTTTTGTTATTCTTGCACTGAGTTGTAAACTGCTACTTTTTCTAATAATGTGAGTTACATTTAACACAGTGAAACTCAAACTCAAATATCCTAAGTGTCATTGCTCAGTTTCTATAATCTTTTACTGTTATTGGGAATTATCTATGTATCCTGTGGCTTAGGTTATCATAAATAATGTTGCATGCTCTCAGACAAATCCCTCAGCACACTAAAATTCTAATATTTCTAATTCTGCGATATTTAGAGTACTTGAAGAACATCACCTTCAGTATTGAAGCTTGCTGTTTTTTCCAGCAGAGAATGTTCACCTAGGCCTAAAATGGCATTTTGCCTTTTTCCATAGCTCTTGAAATACTTTATCCAAAGTATCTTCCATTTGTAAATTCAAGCTCTTCTAAAAATTAAGTCTGGGTGATTTTTTTTTTTAATGCAGCTTAAAATGGTGTGGAGGACCTTAATGTGCATATTGTAAAATACTTTTCTGACTTCTTAATAGATACTTTCTGTTTGACATTTTATTCTCTGGAAATCGCTGGTAGCAAATAGGCTTCTGAATAATTTGATGTAATTTTCTTCACATGAAAAAATAAGAGAAAAATATTCCTAATCCTTTACTCCATGCACACCATTAATTTTTGTTGTAAAACCCACAAGTAGTGATTCTGTTTAGTATCTACTTAACTAATATTAGTATCTACTTAACTAATATTTTTAAAGCTGACTGTTGTTGGCCACTTGTAGTTCCGTTTTGTTGTGGGTTCTTCATAAATTTGGGGATTATATTATTTACTTTTAAGCCATAAGTGCTTATTGCAGAAAACTGCTTTTTAACCTTTTACAAATAATCCTTGTTCATGGGTGGAGTTCTTGCTCTCTTTATCTGTTTCCATCATTTCTAGGGGTTGGAGAATACAGTGGAGCATTGTGCCTGAAGTTTCTGAACACATGGTAGGTCTTTGATCAGCTTCACCTGTATTCCTGCAAAAAAATTGCACCTTTAAACCTTCTTCTGTGTTGGTGTGGGTAGCTGGAAAGGAAGGAAGAGCAAGCTGCAAGTGAAGACACTACATTTTTTTTTTCTTTCTCTTGTAATTTTACAGTCTTTACTGTAAACAGCACTCTTGGGTTCAGATGCTTCATCCTAAAATATTCCAAACTTAAAACACATTTCTGAAATGAGTTTTAATTTATCAGACTGGGACAAATTAGGTCCTATGGGATCTTCAAGAAGTCTTGAATTCTGTTTTCTTTAGGAACATCAAGTCCATCTGTTAGTTCAGCATTGCAAGCCCCATCACTGGGTCTGGGTACATGTCTCTAAGTGACAGATCTAAGTGTCATTTAAATACTTCCAGGGATAGTGACTCCACTTCCCTGGACAGCCTGTTTCAAGGCTTGACAACCCTTTTAATGAACAAATTTTTCTGACTAGCCAATCTGCATCTCCCCTGGCAGAGTTTGAGGCCATTTCCTCTTGATCTGTCACTTGATACCTGGGAGAGAAGACTGACCCCCACCTCATTACAACCTCCTTTCAGATAGCTGTAGAGAATGATAAAGTGTCTGCTGAGCCCCCCAAAGCATTAAAAACTAAAAATAACCAACAATGAAAGACATAAAAAGTAGATCTGAAACAAGGGAGGAAAATGGTAAATGTAGAGACTATTAAAAGTGAATTGCCAAGAATGTTGAGGGGTCACCTTGTTCTAACAAGTTTTGTAAAATAAGTTTTATCTGAGCTGCAAATCAATGGATTGTCTCTTTCTTGCCTAAGGAGCACCCAAAAGAGGACCTGACCGTGTCTGAAAAGTTCCAGCTTGTTCTAGATGTGGCTCAGAAGGCGCAGGTACTGTGCTGCTCTCTGGCTGCCTCCTTAGAAACAAGGGGCTTCATAGTCCAAGTGGTCAAAGGAGGTTGTTATGCAGCATGTGAAAACAAATTCCTGAAGAAATACTTTTCTTGCAAGGGGAACTTTACCTATGAGCAGTGGAGATCTCAGTAAGATTCCTGGAGCTTCTGAAATGACATGATGCTTCAGGGAATGGATTGAGGTTCTCTGACTGCAGCTCTGAGCAAGCTCTGGAGGGAACAGAAGCAACTTCTCACAGTTTTCTGCCTTATATATGCATATAAGCTTCTGATAATATGGATTGGGTGGTGAATCAAAAATGTACTGGAGCGTGGATCCATATTCCAAATCTGGTATTCATAAAACTGATCTAGGAGACTCTGTTCCTTTAAGATTTAGCTGAAAGCTGTGGTCTATTTAGCTGTGTTAATTCAACAGTTTGCACTGCATCTCTAAAATAGCATGTTTTCAAGAACTCCACCCCCTCCAAGCCTTGAAATCTGCTGGTTTTGGAGAGACTGAAGGAAGTTTTCTCCCAGCTCCATGAGTTGGATGAGGCAGCAGCTGAGTGACTGCACCATCCAGTTGAACTGCAGCCTTGTGCCATGCCTGATGATGTGCTGCTCTCAGAAGGGGTTTAACCTTCCCTTGCTAGCTGTGAAAGCACAGCTCCGTCCTTCTGCTGGGGGTGGTGCATATGTTTATATGAACACCTTTGGAAATTTATTGAGAAGGTGAAATTTGCAGATGCTCTGATAGTAAGGATTGGTCAGAGAATATGGCCTGAATACTGGGCAGGGGTCAGTTGCAACCCCATTTGCTGGAATTACTTGAAATCTGCTGTTTCAAATGGTTTACTAGAAAACCTGATAATGGTCTGTTTCCAAGAAGCTAATATTTGATGAACTCAGTTACCACTTCCTGAGATTTTGTTACCTACTAACAGAAGCTCTTTAGTCTTAGATTGACAGCTTAATTTAAAATATTTGCAGTAGTGTAAATGCTTTCCAGTCATGACAGTGGGATCAAATAGTTTCTTTGCTTGTAACAGGTTACAGAACAAGGTTGAATGAGATGCAAGTCATCAAGTATTGCTATTCTGTTCTGTATTTACTCAGTTGGGAAGTATATAAATGGCTAAAAACTAGTTTTAAAAAAATCACTTCTGGGAATCGCAAAATAATGCAAAACCAGGACACTTACCAACAAAGTCAGAAAGCTATTTGTTTTCATTATGTGGACAAAAAAACCCAAAGCAGTGCAGGACTTGGTTTTAATTCTCTTGCTTCTTATGCAGAACCTTTTTGGCAAGATGGCAGACATACTGGAAAAATTTAAAAAGTAAGTTATCTGATGTGAGATTTCCTTCCCTTTTAAAATAAGACTTGACGAGTATCTGTAACACTGGTAATAAAATTTTGCTTCTTTTTTGTTTTCAGCTTGTTCATGTGGGTCCAGCCAGAAATAACACAGAAGCTCTACATTGCTCTATGGGCAGCTTTTATTGCATCCTGCTTTTTGCCCTACAGGATTCTTGGGCTTGCATTGGGTAAACACAATAAATAATTCACCTGTTACAGTCTAGAGTAAAACTTACATGATCTTTAGAGGGAGAAATTTAGAGTTTAAGGGAGAAAACCTGCATTAATAAATCATGCAGTGTTTTAAAGTATTTTCGTTGTGCTTGGCATCATTTGTCATGACCATTTTGAAAACCATCTCAGTATATAATAGAAAAGACTGGATAATGCTTTTGCTTCTTGAAGAGGAGAAGTCTATGATGAGCTGTTAGCAGAACTTCTCAGACTGTCAGCTATAAGGCTTCTGGAAAATCCTATATGTTGAGGGTCTTTTGCTCATACATCCTTGTAAATAAAATATGTGGCATGACATAGGAGGCATGAAAATGATAATGTAGGAAAAAATAAAAGAGTTAGTGGGATTCCTGGTAAAACTTGGAGGATGGGCTGGACAAAACAAACAGACTACTGTGGGTCTGTTACAGATCCTCAGTCTCAATGGGGAATTGAGAAAAGGGTTCTCACTACATCATGAGGCTCTTTTTGCTAAGGTATGAAGCAAGAACCAAGAACCTTCAACCTTCTGTGAACCAAGAACTCGCATTTTTTTCATTAGAGTAATGATATAATCAAATGAGTATTACTTTTACTGGCACTGAACTTCAAATTTTGCTAGCTTGAACATAAATGTAGGTTTGCTCGACACAGCAATTGAATTTAGATGCGTGAGGAGTAATTGTTTTACTCTGAGCCTTATGAGATCTGAGCTGCACTCAGTAAAGTTTTTAGAGAGTATTTTAAGCCCATTTTGAATGGCAGAATGCAAGGAAATAACTTGTATAAGATAAGAGTTGGGACTGGAAGATAGAGTTTTATGTAGTACTTGAGAGCCCTCTGTTGCCATTAAAATTCTTGCAGGAGCTGCATAGTAGAATGCTCTGATGTGTTTTTTGTTTTGGTAGTATATCATGTTTTCAGAATGTTTCTGGTAATAACATATGTTTGAATTATTCAAATGTTCTTCTGCATAATAGTGGCTATGTAAATGTTTAAAAGAACTGGGGATGGGAAGGAAAGGAAAACAATTTTCTGGTGTTGGAAGAAGAATAACAAAAAAGTAAACCCAGGAGAATGGTTTTAACACTGTGACTAAATAGACAGAATTTGGTTTAATTTGTGAACTTTCAAAAATATGATCAAAACAGTGATGTTCTTAATGCCTCTTCAGCATTCAAACGGAAGTGACCTTTTTTCCAGGACTCTATGCTGGAGTCAAGTTTTTCCTTATTGATTTTATCTTCAAACGATGCCCCAGACTAAGAGCTAAGTATGATACTCCTTATATCATCTGGATAAGTCTCCTGACAGATCCTCAGCTCAAAGAAAGATCTAATGCTACAGTGTCGAGACGGGTAAGGGTAATGAATCTTTTTGTCCCTATGTTCTCAGCCTCTGAAAATCAGATCCCTTTCTCCCTTTTCCTTTTCTCCAGTGACTAGAGCACATTAAAGAGAAGGTTAATTAAATCCTTACAATCAATGTTAGTTGATTGTAATATACCTTTTTTTATTATTTTCAAGATTTACAGTTCTTCTATGGATTCTGTTTCTTGTATGAAAGGAATCAGTTATCAAAAATGTGTATGTATGTATAGATCTACTGTGAATCATGCAACTAAACACACAAATATAACACCATCCATATTCCTACCAATTTCTTTAATCTACCTTCTGTGTAATTCTATTGTTAAATACAGTCTTTTTGTATCCACTTTCTCTATTCTTAGACATTCTTTCTCAGTGGAAATTCACATACTTAGGTAAATTGAAGTGTAGTTAAAAAATAGATAAAAACTTGAGTATAATATGCAGCTTACTAATGGGATAATCACTAACAAAGGTAGTAAGGTAGTTTACATATTTAGACATGATGTCTCATGGTTATTTGTATTAAGTGACCTTTTACCATAGTGCTGATGGATGACTTCATGTTCATATTCCAACAATACATTTTGTTAAAATGTCATAGTTAAATCACTAAGTACTGTGTTTTGTGCATCTTGGGAAATCTTTTGGGGCCTGACATGGTAACTGAGTCAGGGTTTTCCATACCCCTGGATTTGTCAATGTTTATTAGTTTAAAAATTAAAATAGTTGTAGTAAATTTTGAGTCTAGTGCCATTTTAGCATTTGCTTAAGGCCTCTTAGCACAATATCTAATTGCATTCATGGAGTTTGTGAGTACTGTCTGAAATGCACAGTACTGAGCAGTAATTCAGCCTGGGTATACAAACTGGAGAGCAAAAGGGATAAGCACATGAACCCCCAGTTAGGAAGAAATGTGGGGCTTGAGGGGTGGTGGAGCAGAGAGTAGTAAAATAACTGCAGCACAATTGACTGTTTCAGAAGGAAGTGGACAAGGACAGTCTGTTACAGAAAGTGAGTCTTCTGTTCCTGTTTTCCAGGGGATGAGATGAGTAAATGAGCACTTGGATGAAGCCATCCATGGCCTGTATTTCTCTTGCCTGCAGAAGATGATCTTAAAATCTTCTGTGCTTCTCACACTTTCAGGTTATCTTTCACATACTGTGGTAGTTGTGACATCATCTTGCTAGGTCTCTCTAATCTGCCTTGGAGGTGGAAAGATTCTGAATTGTTGAACTTGAGTCCATAAACTCAGAGAGTAATTATTCCTTTTGGCTTTTCTTCATGGCTTTAGCTTTGCAAGTAGAGACAGGGTTTTTGAACTACCAGGTCTGGCTTGGTGGCCTTGGCTTGTCTTCCTGGAAAGGATGTGCTGGATTGCATAACCTGCTTCCAAATGCCTTTGAAAACATAAACTTGATCTCAGTAATTTTAGAGAAACTTTCTTACCCCTTGAGAGATTTCTGCAAACCTCATAGTATGAAAAATAGATTTTTGTACTAAAAGGTAAAAACCAAAGAAAGTTTTTCATTTTTTTCATGGGAAAGGCAGAGCCCAAAAGCACGTAGTGCCAGCATGTGTGCATTTGCTTTGGCTTCTTATTATTCAACAGCGTACAAGACAGAGTAAACTTAGACACAATGCAATATTAATTGCCTGTACCACCACTCTGACCTTGTGTCCTTAGAGAACAGTCCTGACAACAGTATCTGATGGGTAAAGGTTGTATGTCAAAAGCTGATGACAGATCAAGTGAAAAGGAATACCTCCAGGTTGTTGGTGACACTTTTAGACAATCAGGACTCTTCCAGCATTACAAATCCAATCACTTCCAGTTAGACTTAAGGCTTATCAAAATGGTTTTCTCTTAGTAATTGACCATCGGTTGGATCAAGCCTGAGTGGTAAGAGGAAAAATTTGCATGTGCTAGGCAGGACTAGAAGTAAGGGCAGAGCTACCCACATTTTCAGCCACCAGATAGGTAATGGTCCTGAAGCTTAAACTCCTTTTTTTTTAATCTCTTTGTATAACAGGTAGGTAGAAGCAGTGTAGCAGAGAGCATAAATAGTCCTTATTCCAGCACAGAAAAGAATCAGACCTCTTGCTTTGATTATTTTTATATGGTGCTTCACCAGTTTGTGTGCTTGTGCAGCCAAATAGCTTGTCTAAGAGGGCCTTCAGAAAATTCTTTTCATCTTTAGTTGCACACAGATTGTTGAAGGAGCTGTTATTTTCCTTGGTTCCAGGGACTCAGCACCACAGAAGTGAGGGAATATTAGTTACCATCAGCCATTTGCTTTCCATGTTAACTTACTTTATTTTTTTCCCCCTGAGGCATCGTTGTCTTACAGGTACCCTAAGAAGGCAGATGGCGAATGTCCTCTGCTGTGCCTGGTTTCTAGTTAGCAATTGCAGTTCACAAGTTTTCATTTGCTTTGGATTTCTTTTCTTAGTGGGTAAATCCTGTGAGGTGTTGAGTGCTGCCAATTTAGTGCAAAGTAACAAAAAAAGCAGCTGAAGGCTGGTTGGCCTTCAGCAGCACTGGGCCTTTACAGAAGAGCTTAGTCCTGAGCTTCCATGTTGTCAGTGTGCCAGTTGTTTAACTGCATGTAGGGCTAAGAACAGAGCTGCTAGTGCCAGCTTTTGGAATCGTGTGGTGCCCCACCAAGATGAAAATGAAAGTGCAGGTGAGCTTTCCAAAAGAAACTGCCTGCTGTCCTTCCAGAAGCAAGGCTTGTTGCCAGGGCAGTCTCCAGTGGTTGAGGAGCTCTGTTTAAAAGTAGATTTTACTCAAGTACTTTGGTTCCAGGAACTCCATACTACCTTTTCTCCCTCCCAAGGATGCCAGCAACCATTCAGATTTTGTTTTATGTGTCAACACTCTCAAAATTCAGTGCAACTTCAAAGCACAGAAAAGATCAATAGTTCTACTGCAATCTGAATAAATTGAACTGGTGTGCTCTAACCACTTGTAACGCTTTTTTAATTGCATTCATTGTATGTAGTCTCTTGGTTTGTGAGCAAAATCTTGCAGTGCCACTTGGTTCATGTTTTATTCTGTGTATTATACTGTTAAATAGATTTCACTTTTTTTCTTTTGTCACTGTCACATTTGTGTTGTTTGTTTCTTTTCCTGCTAGCTGTCAGGGCATGAAAAGGTATGGATCATAGTGTGGAAAACTTCCTTTCATTTTCAGCATTTGTATTCATAATGAGCTTACGCAGTTCTGTGTGGCTTTTTTTTCTTTTTTTCTTTCTAAACTTCTTTTGTGCAGTGATACTTTGTTTATCTCTTGAAGACAAGCCCAGTACTGATGACACATTGTCTGTTAGTAGTCCCTCTAGTTACAATCATTGGAGCTGTTTGCAGTGACTTAGCTGTATCTAATGAGACATAGCCTTTACTGTAGAAAAATGGTATTTTAAGATAGGTGCATTTTAGCACCATGTGCTTCACCTCAGCAAAGTGTGTCCATCAAATGGCAGCACTTTGAAAGGTTATGTTCAGGTACCATATTAGGGGCTTGTGCTCTAGCAGCAGCTTAGTGCAGTAGTCCAAAGTTAATTCATGGAAGTAGTCAATTAAAATGGTTGCAATATAGATTTTTTTTTTCTTTTAGAAAGAGTAGTTAGCTAAATTATTTTTAAGAGTGTAGCTTAAATGTTGCTGCTCAGATTTTGGAATTGTGTTTCTTTTTCTGCAGCTTCAAACAGCAACCTCCAGGAGTTATGTGGGCTCAAGTGCCCCAGCTGGAATAAGCAAAGATGAAGACACAAGTCGTTTTCATACCACCAAGAGAGGAAATTTCCATGAAATTTTTAACCTGTCAGAGAATGAACGTCCTTTGCCAGGTATAATGCCACAGGAAGGCTACATTAGTAGAATATTTTGTAAAAAGCCAAGGATAGTTTAAAGTCGAATTCTTTTTCTGTGCAATGTATAGGTATAAGCTTTTGATTTAAAAGCCTTGCTTTAAATTAGGATGAATGGAATGGTCTCTTTCATTCCATATCCTCTGAAAGAGTGCACAGCTCAGTGTTCCTTTTATGGTTATGCAAATCCAATAGTCAAGTTAAAGGGAATAATTGTGTGTGTGGTTTTTATTTTGGGTTTTTTTTTTTTCAAAATGAGTGTTAAAACAGATGTTAGGGTGTCTGGAACACCTGATTTAGGCTTTTCTTTCTAAGCACTTTTAGTTCTAGGTATCTAAAATTTAATATTCAGTGTTTTGTATAAGGATACTGTTGGGGATAGTGCCAGTCTCTCTTTCTTAAAGTCAGATTTGTTGTTATGACTTTTTCAGTGTGTGAAAATGGCTGGCGCTGTTGCTTGATTAACCGAGATCGGAAGATGCCTACAGACTACATCAGGAACGGAGTTCTTTATGTCACAGAAAAGTGAGTCACTGCACTCCACGCATTTCTTAGGAGGGAAACTCGAGACATTAAAGCGTTTGAATCTAAAAAGGATCCTTTAATAATGTTTTGAAACAAAAATGCCATTTCAAGGTGCTTTGCATCCTCGAGGAAGCATCATAGGAGAGGGAGAGCTGAACCTGGTGTGTGGCTATGCTTAACAGATGAGATTTTGCCTTGGAAAGGCTTGCATAGAAATGCAAAGTAGCTCTATACAGACAGTTGTTAGAAGCTTCAGTTCTTGATGGGGATAACATACTAACTGTATAGATACTAGAAAAGAAACCGAAAACCTAAGTGAACTTTGAAAATTGTGATCAACAGCTATTTAACAAATATTCTTAGTTTGGGTTTTTTTTAAGCAAGCTGAATGTATAGCTTCCTTGAAATGACAGCAACAAAAAAGAAAACTGAAAATTAAGCCTTGGTTTCAAATTTTTATGGGTGAGTGGTTGTTTTTTTACATTTCCTTACTTACCTCCCAGCCTCCCAGGACTGAATAACTATGGTCATTACTGTTTGGGTCTTGCACTGAAGTTCCTTTGGAGTGTAATGAAAGGAAGTAAAGCTCATCAGTATGCAATGTCACCTAGTGATAGAGGCCTCTCTCCAGTGTTTAGAAATCTGAGCTTTTGTCTGCAGCACAATAACATGAAACTAACCCAGTGTTTCTCATTAATCTTCTTTTAGGATGGTGAAAGATGTATAAGCCTTTTGAGATTGGTATTTCAACTGTTTAAGGATATATGTCCCTTGTGTGCCTTTAAAATGCTTGTCAGGTTTACCCATTCAGTGCATAGAGTGCAATATAAAGACTAGAATTTTTGTGTGTATATGTATACTCTATGTTCTGGGCGTTCAGACACACCAGCCAGTCGCTAGAATTTATAAATGTTTGTGCTAAATTAGAAGCCATAACTGAACTGAATGTCTTCCTTTTATTTTGGAAGTAATTTTAACCTGTGAGATTTCAAACTTCAGAAGAGACAAGAGGATGTTTGAGAAATTTATTTTAAAAGACTCAATCAAAATGAGCACTTTCTTTTCTTGTTTTCAGTTACTTGTGCTTTGAAAGCTCAAAATCCGGCTCATCAAAAAGAAATAAAGTTATAAAGCTGTCGGACATAACAGATATCCAGAAGGTATGTCTGGTTGGTGTTGTAAATAGGTGAGAAAACTGGTTTTCTGTTCAGATAGTCATGTTTTGCATTTGTACTTTTGTTATTTTGAAAAAGCATGCCATTGATCATTTGTATATGTGAAATGTAATTCTTTGATTGTGAATGTTTCACAGAACTGCTGTTTTGGACTCAGCACAAGCAAACTTGCTATGAGCATGAAGACAAACTAGTTTGCTAAACCCTTACAGTCCTGCATTTTTTTTCTAAATTTAAGTTACGTTGCTTACTAGCTCCAGTGTTGACCAGAGCTGTGTAGGCCTTAAGAAGATCTATTGGTAGCAGGAATTGTGTATTACTAACTTCAGTTTGGGTGTGGATATTGATAGATGCACCATCTCAAAAGTAGGTGCTCCAGAGGGAGTCAGGATTGTTGTCAGTGGAGGTAGATCATTAGAATAGCCAGACTGGGATGGGCTGGAGTTTCATCTAGTTGGGACTCATCAGTAACAGAGGCAAGAAGTGGAAGGTTGGAAGCAGAGCAAGGGCAATCTTCTCCTTCCTCAGGCTGAGGTTTATCAGCCTGTGGTTACTAATGGCTTTACTGGTGCCTTGCACCACTTACTATGGCCTTTAATATCACTTTTTGTTACCCTTTCTGAACTTGTCCTTGTCTTGAACATAGACACCCCTGCTTTCTGCTGCATCCTGTACCACACATTAAATCATGTTGAGCAAAAAAACACCTCAGCCTGGTGTCTACTACTGCATAAGTACCTCCAGATTTTCAAATTAATTCCTTCTATTTCTGTGACATGTCTATAAAGCAGACAGCTTATGCTCAAATTGAACATTCCTACTGGAATTAATAATTCACATTAATGGATTTCAAACATCATACTTCAACTTACTTTGTTGTTCAATAGGCCTTTACTGTCATAAAGTTTCTTTTGCATCTGTGTAGTGTTTTTAATGATGATGCGACAAGGATCATGCAGTCAAGCATAAAAACGTACTATGCTTGGTTTTATTTGGAGGTGGGAAACCCAGGTCTAACTTGAATGTCACTTTCTCCCTGTGAATACTCCCAAGTTCAGCCAACTGTATTCCTTCTTATCTTTATGGACTTTCTTTCTTAAAAAAGCAAGCAAGCAAGCAATCTATGCATGGCACTGGGTGCTATGGTTGAGTTGACATGGTGGTGTTCGGTCAAAGGTGGGAGCTTTTTTCAGCCTTAATGACTCTGTGATACCCTGTTTTCTATCTAATTTTGAAAAAGAAGCTTTTTCTGGTCTGCTTGCTGTTCCCCTGAAGAGTGGATGGATGTCAGCTGTAGGGGAAGCTGTGGGTGATGCACACAGCCCATCTCACACGTGCCCAGAGCTGGGCTGTGCCCTGCCCGTGGCTGCCCGCACCACGGCTGGGTCAGCTCCCGTGTGCCGGAGCAGGGCTGATGCTCACTTTGGGGCTGGGGCTGCTTCCAGCAGGTTGGGCATTGCTGCAGCTCGTGGGAGGAAGTGGGGAGAAGGGTCCTGGCTGTCCAGGTGAGGCTGTACCCAGCAAGTCCAGGAGAATGGCAGCTGGCTTCATCCTGGTTTTAGTAGAGGTCTCTTAGTTGTGGCTGGGAGGACGTGCCAGTGATGAATTGTGTAACCTCTGCAGCATCTTTTGCAGTTGTTCAGTACAGAAGGTATCTTATGTTTTTGTGTGTGGCTTTTTTTTAGTATAAAGTGCTCTCTGTTCTCCCGGGATCAGGGATGGGTATTGCTGTATCAACACCATCTACACAGAAAGTAAGTAGCTGGCTGTATCTGTATTGCTGTGTTGGATTTCTTACCTTGTTTTCCTCCTCTGGTTAGCACCAGCATAGAGGCTTTTTCATCCCCTTATGCCAGTGGCTGGCTTGTTTTCTTTTTCAAAAAATTCACTTGTCTATTGTTGAGTATGCTTCTCTTCAGAATTTTAATGAATTAAATATTCAGCTTGTTCTACTGCATCTGGAGTGTTTTACTCTAACACTTCAGAAAGATTTTCCCTGGCATCCTACATCAGGAGCACGCAGTCTGCTATGCAGTCTAAAAGAAAAAGCTGTTGGCTTGAGAGTATCCTTGCGGGGAGGGAAGCTTTGAGGTGGGAGGGCCTGACCCTCAGATGAAGTTTTTAGGGAAGTGAAAAATATTAGAAAATATGCCACATGGTCAAGGATTTAATAGAGAAAATGATTATTTTGTCTTTATCAATGCATTTCTAGTACAATTAATCTGTTCCTAGTGACTTGACAAAAGTACATCTAGAGGACATTCTTTTTCTTTGTGGACTGACATGATGTGGTTTTTTCTCTCATTTAGCCTTTGGTGTTTGGTGCCATGGTACACAGAGATGAAGCTTTTGAGGCAATTTTCAACCAGTATGTGAAAATAACATCTGCATCATCCAGCAGTGAAAGCTAGTGTCTTATCTTGGAAGAGCTAAAGGAAACTTTCTTCTCATATGACTTGGTAGTGAAAAAAATGAACATCCTCATCTATTTTGCAATAATTTTTCTTGTCTGGTGGTTTATATTCTATCTGTTACATAAACCAAGTGTATTTTATATATGCCTTCATGTTTGTTTTTAAGGTTTTTGTAAAAAAAAGACAAAAAAAACCAAATGAAAACAGTGAAAGTGCTATCATCACTATTCGCCTTGCACATTAAGCACTTTTAATGTTTATTTACTGACATTAAAAGCTGGGAAGATGCTTGGAGACCTACCTATATAACAGATTGATCCCTTTATCTCCACTGATGTCACTAGGGATACATTTGTCCCTTTATATTAGTTGTTTTTCCCTGAGATGTGAGAATGATGACTACAGCAGCCTGAAGTCTCCTTCTTCAGCTTGGAGTTTTTAATTGGATTCTTTACTAAAACTGATGGTAACACCAAGGAAGTATTAGCTTCTTAGTATTTCCATATGTACAACTGCATTTAAAATAATTCCTCCTTGCTAATTTTTGCATTGCAGAAGGATGTTTTACTGGTTAACTTCAATTTTTCCTGCGTAGAGATGTTTAAATTACTTGTACAGTGAATTGGAGGGGAAAGTTTGTAATTATATCTTCCTTTCCTCATTAACCAAAGTAAGAGGAAGGAAGGCAGGCAGATACTTTTTATAAAAGAGGGCACCAAAATGTTGTTCCTAAAATGTTAGGCATCTTATAATTATATTTCTACAGGTACTTGTCCTAGAAGGGCTCAGCTGTTGTACATGTTGCATGTACAAGGCGTTTGTATGTTAATGCATTAAAGACTCGAAGGCTTTTTGTGCTGGGGAGGTGGGAATGATTAAACTAAATTCAGATGTAACCTTTTTTAATTTGGCTCTTCTCTTGAGTTACCTTGTGATAAAAAGATATGCTATAATATAGCAACTGAAAGCACTAGTTCCTCTCAAAGCATAGTTTGAGGAGCATTGGTGTGCTTCTGTTTTCCCCCTTGCAGAACTAAATTTTAGTAACGATTAAACCCAACTGTCAGGTAGAACAGGAAGGCTGCACTCCTCTAAACTCTCTCAGGCCTGTCTAGCAGAAAGCACATACTGACCTTTGTCTTTAATATTAGAAAGCTTTTATACTCTATATAATAGCACCCATCTGAGAGGTTTAGAATTTTATTTGCATTTTCATGAAAGCACAGTAGGAGTTATGCCAAGCCTTCCAGAGTGTCTTTTCCTTTGCTGTGTCTTTTGAGTTGAGTAGTATAGATGTCTCCAGACATTATATGAATGGCCCTAAAAAAAAGCAATGGAGATGCAAATTCTTATGTAAAAATGGCACTTAATTTCATGGAATTTTTTTCCTCTGTTTTTTTAAACAGGAATTTCCTTTATTTGTAAGGAGAGGGGTAAAATGAAGGAGGGAGAGGGGTAGCAAACACCAAAGGGTGTTTAACTCTTAGCAGAGTTTTAAATTGAGGTGTGTCAATAAATGCAGGAGTAATGAAGAAGGTGGAGGTCAAACTGTACAAACCTTATTTTAGTCTGGCCATGAAAAGGTAGAAGAACTTAATACAAATTTTATATGAAGAAGTACTGTTGAGTAGCATAATTTGGTTGAGTATTATAAAGTGAAACACTGATGGGGTATGTCCTGGGTGGAAATGGAAGCAAGAATGGGGGAGAAACCACTGTAACGGTTAAAAGGCAATTTTCAAGTTCTCACTTTAGAGTAGCACTTGAGCATGTCTGTACATGACCTGAAAAATGGATGCATTTCTAACACCAACTTTGGTATGCTGTAACTCAGGGCCTGGAAACTTCAAATATAAATGAACTGGTGGGAAATCCATTTTGCCACCATTTAAAGTGGATGTAGCTTGACAGTTTATGATTTCATAACTTTACACATTCAGGTTGTATTTTAAGTAAAAATTATTGATCTTAAATCTTCCTCATCAAAACTACTTTAAAATAAGTTAATATCTTTTTTGTAATTGCTACATATTATAACTTGACTTCTCTTTTTAGAATCTTCCTTGAATAGCAAGTGTGGCTAAAAAATAGGCATTAAAATGGCTTAATGTTATATAAATCTTAATCAGATTCATTCATTTTGTCTTAAGAAAAAAATCCCTTGGGTGTGTTTTAAGGTTATCCTTTTTTTTTTTTTTTGAAGAAACAGAAAACTATATTTTTTACAGAGAGCATGCTCTTTTTCTTATTTTTGTATCATTTTTCAAGTGTAATTTATACCTTCACTCTGATCATAACAGCAGTTTCAGTAGGAAATCAGTTGACTTGCACTTATTACCTCCTCCCCCTCCCACCCTTCACTGGTTGACCCTCGTGTACAGGGTTGTCCCAGATTCTGGTTCCTGGAGGAGCTATAGGATCTATACTGCTGGTGCCAGGACAATTAACCATACCTAGGCTTTGGAGAGGGAGAAAAGATATCATTGTCCTTTTCCCAGACTGAAATGCCTCATGTGTACAATATATTTTTAAAATTTGTTTTCTGAACGAAGAAATTAGAAACTACTTATAAAATCTAATGTGCTGACGTTTGAAATGAATCCACACTTTAACAGTGTGAACTTAAAAGTTAGTGATCCTTAAAGCAGCAAACCTAGTGCAAACTGCAATGCAACATTGGTTCTAGTACAGAGAAAACAGACTGGATTTCTTTTTTTTTTCTTTTTTTAATAGAGTTGTAATATAATTGACAGACATCTGTGTACATATTTTGCAAATTTCACTTTACATTGGGTTATCCGGTTTCCCTGCTGCACAGCTGCTCCCGCGGTGCCCGTGGCTTGAGAGACTGAAGGGAACCTTGGTGTGTTTACTCTGGCTTTCCTCCTGAAGGGAACCTCGGTGTGTTTACTCTGGCTTTCCTCCTGAAGGGAACCTCGGTGTGTTTACTCTGGCTTTCCTCCTGAAGGGAACCTCGGTGTGTTTACTCTGGCTTTCCTCCTGCCGTGCCCTCTGGGCTCCGGAGGGCAGGAGGGGATGGGCAGTGAGTGAATCTGTACTTGACTCGTGTGATTCCACTGAAGCTCTCACCTTAAATTCCAATCTTCCTACTCAGTTTTGCAGTACAGCCTGGTGCACTTGAGAAACAGGCTGGGTCGGAACACTTAATGTAAAGTGCTTCTAAATAGCTGAAAGTGATGTTCTTTTCATTCTGTCTGTCTGATTGCTGTTTATATTTGCAATTTTGTCCATGTCTGTGGATGTCTGGATCATTCACGCGTAATTGGATTTAACTTCTTTAGAAGTTTCTTGGTTAGTTTGAGTCCCTTTTAAAGACATTTTAAAAAGGGAGATGAAAACTGACTAATTCTTTATCACTGACCATTTAAATTCAAAAGTGAAAGAAGCTGAAATATGAAATCATGCCTTTCTGTGCACTGTAGCTTTTGTGAGGCAAGATTGAATGAAACAAGCTATTTATCAGTAGCAACATCACACAGGATGCCAGCAGCAAAACTCTACCCTCATTCTGCAGACAAAGAGAAAAGGAATTTTACCCGACTGTGAAGAGATGAAAGGATGTACCTGTTTTTTGGCTACTTAAACCTGTTTGAAAACATTGGTAGTTTTTATTGAACTCTGTACATTTTGGCAGATGTTTAATTTCTACTAATCATTGAAATATAATGGATGTTGAAATTTTTATGTCTGAAGTTTGAGTCTATATTTTGAAATTGTAAATAATTCATTATCAGTGTAACTTTTGTTTGACAGAAGACTTATACTGTATGAATAATTGAAATAATGAAATTATTTGCCCTGTACATTTTTTAAGAAAATCTTGTTTGTTTAAAAAGTCTTGTATAAATTATAATTTTTATTTAAATAAACCTAAAAATGCTTTGTGCTAATGCTTCTTGCAAACTTATTTAAGTTTTCTCCTGGTGGCAGCAACACAGCTGGTGATATAATGGTGTTTTATGCTGGTACTTTAAGTGTTCTGACAATCCTTAACTTGTTCAGAGAATATTTAACTTCCCTCTTGTACTGGTTTAATGTGTTTTTTTGTTAAATGTTTGTACAAGATGACTTGCACCTGCAGCAATACTTGCAGAGGTAGGATTCAATCCCACCTGCTTGAAGCCTTGTGGAAGGAAAATGTGGAGCCTGGAAGTCTGGTTTTGACTATGGACTCCATGGTATGTGTGGGGGGACATGGTCTTCCTGAAGACAGCACTTGCTGTGTCAAAGTCACTTTAGCAGCCCATGAAAAACATAGAATTGAGTTGACCAAGCTGTTCACCTGCTGTCCCTGTGACTCCAGCTCCTGCTGCAGAAAGGAGGCTTTCCAGCCACAGTCTGCAGTATCACCCACACATGATGGCTTTGTGCACGTGGCATGGCTTTGTGCAGTCCTGGATTAGTGACAAAGGGAGTTACAGCATTCAGCTTGGAGAAGCTGAGGGTTTTTTTGCTGTTACTTTTAAGTAATTTTCAAGTTAAGTCTGAGTTACTCTACAGAATTCCTGGTTCACTAAATTGCTCTCCTTAGTTTTAGGTTAGGCTAAATGTTTAGTACATTAATCATTGGCTCATCTTAGACTTTTGAATATTTTTATTTCAAAAGTAAGAAATACAGAAGATGTGAGAAGTTAATTTTCTGTCTTAGAGAGGTTGGGATGTTGCAAAGGCATCGGTCCCTTGCAGCAGCAGTGTCCTCACTGGGCTGTGGATGCTCCAGAAGTTAGGTGGGCGTAATGCAGTGCCTGAAGGATGTAGTTATGAACATGTCTTCAGTACTAAATTTAGCCTGAACTGGTGCTGTATTTGGTCAGGTTGGCTTTGACCGGGAAGCAGAGAGATGAGGGGTAGATAAATACCTTTTTCTGTTTTTAAATAGCTGGCACTTTTCTGTACCTTGAAAGCTGCACAGCCTAATTGAGATGTGCATTAGGCAAAATTTCTGCTTTTTCATTCTCTACTGAAGTTCCTTCCATCTTTGCCAGTTTCTGTGACATATAGTTGCATGTGGATAATGATCTCCTTCAGCTTTCCTTTTTCACTATCCTTCCCTGTTAAATACCAACTATTGATAAAAGTTGCTCTTTTTTCCATTCCTAAATTTCCCAAATTTCTCCTTTGCTGTCTATGACAGTTTTGAATTCAGAACTTTACTGGTTCCACTGACCTTTGTTTTTTTCCTTCACCATTGTTCCAGTTTTCTTCCTGTCACAAAAATAACTCTGTAATTTCAGTCCTGATTATTTAGAGATATTGACGGACCATGTCCTGATGAACATGTCACAGGTTCACTAAAGCTACCCTCACCTCTTACATCTTCCATTTTGTATAAATTGGAGCTAAATTGCTATATCTGCTGGTTTGGATTACTCAGTGGCTTCCATTTTCTCAAGCTAATTTGTCATGTCTTTGGTCCTGATCATCTACATGACTGGGAAAGAAGATGCTTCTTGAACCTGTTGAGTGAGCTCTTTAAAGTGAACAATCTCTTTTTGAAAAAGCCAGTTTTACTGGTGCAAGCCTTTGTTGAGCAAAGTATGTATCTGCAGAGGAGCAAATGTAGACATAGATGATTTTGCCTGCTGCAAAATGGTGTTTGGGAAGGAATGTTTGAGCCTGAGCTATTTGCTGAGGCATCTCCATGCCAGTCTCTTGAGCACAGGGTGTGAGGTTTTAACCCATCGTGGCTAAGTCAGTAAGAAATTCTGCAAATCCTCTCCCTAGGTTGTTTATGTCAGATAAGTATTTGGGAAGGGCTCCTGGTATGAAGTCTGTAAACAAAGCAACTGTAGTCAGCGTTGGTTTTGCTTCATGAAAAAGCATTGCCCCTGACCAGAAATGTCTTTGGCCAGTCACAAATATTAACCAGCCACACGACAGGAATAAGAGTTATGATTTGATTCTAAACCTAACAATCCTTAAAAATATCATGCAAGTTGTGTATTTGTAGAAATGGAATCTATACAAGAAATATTTGGGGTGAAAAGAAGCTGTTTGCAAAAAAAAGAAAAAAAGATGAAATCTTCTAGATGTTATTTGGGGAAAAACTGTTGCTGGGTCCTGGAGTGTGAGCTAACAGCAACCTCCGTTAGACATTTCTTGTGAAGTGTGAATACATATATATACACCTTTCTGTACTCTCATAATGCAAGGCTTTCCTGTGTTTCAGATGTGGTTTTCTTGCAATACCCTGCGTTTTGGATGCCTGCAGGAAGTGTGGTGTTGGTGTTGGTTAGTGGACATGCTCTAGAAGTTTCCAAAGCTACACAGGATGTCATCATTACTCCCAGCACTTGCCTGGCAGGGGAGATGCCTTAGAAAGCCTTCATCCTGCTCATAGAGGGAGCTTCACATTGCTCTCATGGTGTGTTGACCCCTACGACTTTTCAAAATAAGCAGCCCTGACTGCACAGCTCATGGAGTGGTGGCAGCTGTGTCTGTGCTCAAATCCTTCTGCAAGATGAGTGGCTCTGGGCACTTTCCAAGGAAAGCAAAGCACAGCTAAGCCCTGAACTTTACCTATGTGATGCAGGGCTAAAATGGTGAAGGGAAGACAGATGGGTTATGAGGGAGAGGCAGCTTTGAGTCCAAAACTGGACTTGTGATGACTGTGGGTGCTCCTCACACCATCTGTGGCTGAGCAGGGTTCAGGAGGGCTTTTGGAAAAAAGAGGAGATACTGTCTTCAAAGCTGTATAAATATGTTGAGACTCTTCATTTAAATATGCCAAAAAGTGTGTAAAGAATGTCTATATAAAAAATGTAGATTTACTGTATTGCTCTAATACAGCCATTTTCAAATATGACCACTATGGTGATCATGCAAGGTCACTGTGTGGCAAATACCAGTTGTATTTGGTGACTTCTTGGGAAAATAAACACAAAATCATCTAAACCTCAGTGAACATCTTGAACTTGCTGCTCTACTAACTCCTGCTTAAGATTTATTTCTACTGTTTGAGTCACTTTACTGTTTTATATTCCTGACAACATGGACAGCTTAGTGAAGACTTACTGTGCATCTCCTGACTCAGAGATGACAGGAGCCTGTCAACACCTGCTTCTACAGGTGTGCCAGGCTCCATGTCCAGCTGGGTAAACACCTTGAAACACCTGAGCTGTGCTCAAGAAAACATTTTAGGTGACTGGAGTTTCATGCCAAACTAAGAGCTCCCTGCCTCCTGTTTCCTATCTTATGCCAATGCTGGGGCTCACCAAACCTTCCTGAAATGGCAGGAGCCCAGGTGTGTTGTCTGTACCTGCTGTCTGTATTGCCTATTTACTGATGTCAGGCATTTTGGGGAGGAAGAGCAAAATCAGATAAATAAGGGTAAACATCTGACCAAGCAGAAACTGGCCTCTGGCTTCCCTCCTGCTTCCCAGTGCTGCTGCCATGCACTGGGGAAGGGCTCATGGAACATCCCAGCACTCCAGCCTCAGCTGCAGGTGGGTTGATTTTCACAGAAGGGGTTTTTATTGAGAGGGTTTGTCAGACATATATGCAGATCTGATTCAATATTTAAAAAAATACAGTAAGAATGTTGTTATATCTCTGACTCAATTTTCTTTTTCCTGGAACACATCAAGTCTTCCAGAAAACAGGCAAAGATAGGAAAGAGACAACAGACAATGTCATTATTGATCTAAATATTTTTAGCCAGGCAGTAGAAAACGTTTAAAAAAAATTGTATCTCGTCTCTAATATAATTAGCTGTGGCTGTCAGTATCTAAGGAACAACTAAACTAACCATGTTAGACTGTGCTGTATACTGTGACAAGTAATTTTAAGAGTCTTTGAATGTTTAGCAATGGAAGAAGGAGGTAGAAGCAGGAAAGGTTATTATAAAAAAATCTCTGAAGGCTGAGGCACAGCAAGACACTGTGATCTTCTTGCAGACCTCAGTGATTTGCTTTCTCAGGTACAACACTCTTTTTGCAACTGGAATGCGTTTTTTACCCCAACATATGCTTAAATCCTTCCTGGTGAACTAATTCCTACTTACTTCCCTATTCATGCCCCCTAAACTTTGCATCAATAAATAAGAAGTGTACATTTGGGGATATTCAGTGCTGTTATGAGAATGTGCATATTTTCTTCCTGGTTGTTTCAGGTCTGTTATCTGGTTCAAAGTCAGAAAAAAATCCAGATTTCATTGAAAAGATGTAAAAAACCCACATACCCTTTTAAGACATCAAATTCTCTTGATAGTAGTCCCCCTGAGTGCTGCTTTGTTGCTATGGTGATTACTAGTCCATTTAAGCCACTTTAAAATTGTAATGATGAGCAAGAAAACCAAAGTCATAACAGTGTCATTAGCATAGCTATTTTTGTGTGTTCTATGAGATTAGGAAATGACCAAAGTCAGGGGAATAGTTGCCTGATTTATTTTCAATTTTTATGGGCTGCTAATGATTTAATGGCAAACAGATCTGATGCAAGCTGCTGTCAAAGACATCAGCTCAGAGCTCTGAGATGATAAAGCTATGGGGCCTTTGTGATCCACTGTGGTAGAATAAGCCAGGCTGAACTAATTAAAATACCTTCAGGGGCATCCTCCACCACTGGTGTGATGTCAGACTTGTGCACTGTGAGGAATCTGGTCCTGCTGAGCCGGTACCAGGGAAGGGAAACCCAAAGTTAACTTGGTTCCCAAACTTTTTGTGCCCTCAAGTCCTCAGAGCCAGTCAGCTGAAAGGTGGGATTCCGTGAGCCACCACCCTTGGCACTTCAGCTGAAGAACCGCAGCGGTGACGCCGTGCTTGGGGGGCAGTGACTTTGAGCTGGAAGATAACTGGCAGAGGGCTGAGGGGGAGCTCAGCTCAGTGTGTGCTCTGAAGGGGAACAGACAGGGAGAAAAACCCAGCACTCACCATGGGCTGCCTCTCTACCTGTCAGGACTCATGCTTTAGCTAGAGGACTTTGAGTGAATGAAAGGCATCACACCTGCTGGCCTCTGAAGTGCCTGGTGACCTTCCCTGGCTGGTGGCTGTGGAGGGGACATGGAGGATGGCCCACTGTGCAGGGGCTGGGGAAAAAGCAGGAGAAGGACCTTCAAGCACCACTGATGAGGCTGTCCAGGCACACCTGCACTTCCTTGAATCTTTTGGAGACTGTTTCAAATTACGATTCACTGAAGTGTATTTAACCCTTCAGTGGATAAATTAAATGTGTTTGTTATCCATAAGCATCACTGAGCAGGGCGGTTTTGGTTTGTGGTGCCAGCAGGAGCTGTGATGCCCTCCAGCACTAGGAGGGATGCTCCCACCCAGCTGACAAATCTTGTGTGAAGACAAAGGACACTGGGTGCCATACCAGAGAGGCAGAGCTGACAGAGGCAGGTGACAGACACCACCCCTTGGCCAGCAGCAAGGTCTGATCCAGGGATGGGAGCAGCCTGCAGTGCCACCCCCTTGCAAACTGGGTCCGTTAAATATTTGTCCTCATTAAGGTTACACACCAAGGATATGACTCCAAAATCTCTTGTTTAATGAAATATACTCTAAAAGATATTTTAGTGATTGAAAATCTTAAAAGTCTTGAAAATCTTAAAAGTACTGACCAGCTGGTGGGAGGAGGGGAAGAGCTAAGATAAAATAGTAAAATAGATGAAGTGGCAGACTCTGTGCTGCTGGTGTCGCTGATGCTGCTTTGGTTTAAGACTTGTATGAGGCAAGAGGAGTCTGAAGTCCCAGATATGACAGACAGGAGTTATCAAAGTAAAGTTACTGTGACTATTTTTATAAGGCTCCCAGAAAATTAAAAGCCTCTCCTTTCCCTGTTAAGAAAAAAAGTTTGAGCTGAAATACAAAAAATATCACCTGCTATTCAAGGCCAAATTCTTTTTCACTTCTGAAAATGTGGAACTTGTTATATCCTGAGTCACCCAACAAGTGATGAAACTCTAATTTCAGAGGCAAGAGGCTGGTGCTTACAGCAGCCTTTCCATGGCAGGAGGCACAACAGGCACAACTGGAAATACTCTTGTCTCAGCACCTGGCTTTAGAGTCTGTCTGCCACTGGTTCCAGGTACAATGAGTTGTAAAAAAAAAAAAAAAAAAAAACCAACTAAATTTAGAAAAAGCAAGGTATTGATTTTATGATGTTTTTCCTGACCTTCTTCCCTTTACCTAGGGGTAAATGTGTTACTTGTTGATTCACATACAGTGCTGACAGCCTGTGTCAGCATGTGATGTGTAGTGTGAAGTCCCTCTCCAGAAAACAGGCTCTGAAAAGCTGGGAGTTGGGCAGCATGTTCCTAAAAACCTCTCTGGTGCCGTCATGGCCCAGCTGCACCTTGCTAGTGCAACATTTGCTCCTTGGTCCACCTTCTGTAGGAGAGATGCTTGAAGTAAATCCAAAATTTTAGTAAATCCAAAACTGAGACTGCCAACCTTTCCTTATTTTATGCATATATACATATATACAGTATATGTATTACTTACATGTAACACCTAGTTTGACTGGTTTGAAGAAGGCAAGCTGAGGTGCACTAAAAATGCTGAACCTAATATATCCTTATAATTTAATACCAGTGTCTGCCTACTCCAGCAGGCTGCTGAGGACCCTGATGAACCAGAGACATCAGTCTTTTTGGCTCCCACTCGTTGGTGTCATGGAGATGCCCACTGCTGTGGCTCAGACACTACAGAGGATCTGGAGCTGCCATTTGGAAATTGCCATAACCAGGGTCACGGTGGCAGACTCATGTGGAGGGGGTATATTTAGATAAGAAGTTTACTTTGAAGCCCACAAGAGAAACCAAAATTATTGAACCTGTTCCACTCCAAAACTGTTGCTACTTTCACTGGCAAAGATGAAGTCACTGAGTAATCCCTCTTAGAAAAGTGGAGGAAATGCAGGATATTTCAAGTGTTTTGCTCCATGAAAAAAACTGTGATGCAAGAACTGTATTTTAATTCAAAGCCTGCAGAATGTGACATTTTCCTTTATCTCCTCTATCCATATGTGGTTTCTATGTGAATAGCAATGCAAGAAAAACAATATCAAAATTAAAAAGAAAATCATATTATTTTTGGCCTACAGAAATTTCATCAAATAATTCATCACAGAAGGGACTGAGTGAAGGCAGACTCAGCTTGTCATTTTGGATGCAGGCAAATGGAAAGGTAAATGAAAGGTGAAAAATGAAGGTGTTGGGTCACTATCTCTAATAACACATCTAATTCTGTTGTTATTCCATCTTCAGTTTGATCTGGGGAATTTGTTGAACTATGAATTTCTGTACACATATAGGGTTCATGCTTCAGTGCACAGTGCTGATTGCTCATCAGAGGCCTGTGAGCAAAGGCAGCTACTGCAGAAATTCAGTTCTCCCTCTGTAATAAGCTTGTCCAAAAGAAAGAAGAAAAAGGATTCAAGTCAGTTATAAATTGTGTGTGGTTTATTTTCCATTATGAGCTTTCTTTGCAAACATCTTAGGTTTCCCGCATATGACTTCTGTATAAATGAATATATATATGTATGTTTTTCTTCATTTAAACATAACACCAGTTGAATTATTTTTGTCAGTCATAGAGCAATGAAGAGAACAAACAAAAACCCACTGAGTGGTTATTTATTGCCTGTGATGTTTCAATGAGGAAAAACTTCCTGTTGCCACCTAACCAGCTTCCCTCTCTGTTTATTTGACTAACAGATGAACAGGACTGAAAGGATTTGCTTATTGCATCTTCTCCCTAGTAATGCATCAGTGTGGAGCCAGAATGCAGCAGGAGGGAGCTCTGTGCTTGCAGGTGGTCTCTGGCTGCAGCACTATGTCTGTATTGCAGACATGTCACTCTGGCACTCTTTCTAGGAGGGAGATTCAGCACAGCAAAAATGGAATTTTAAATAGTGGGGTATTTAGAAACCATTCACACAAATGGAATGAGCCTTAGAGTGTGTTTTAGACCAGCAGCAAGGATGAGAGTTTCACAGAAACTGTTTCCTGTTCATCTGCTGTCCTGTTGGAGGCTATTAATTGCTTCTTGTTGGAATGTGTGTTGAGGACAGCTGAATACCATTGAGCTCTGCAAGGACAGCTTTCATTTCACTTGTGAGCCAGGCTTAAGGAAAGTGAGGGTCTTTCTTGGAAGGTTCACAGTAAATGTTTCTTTAAAGGAAACTTAAAATCTGCAGGTTTTAGTGTAATTTCTTTAAAATCCTGCCCCTGTGATCTCTGCTGAGCTTTACTGCATTTCCCACGAGGTGTTCAGCTGCATCACTGCACAGCAGCTCCAAGTCTGCACAGCAAGTGCTGAGGAACTGTCTCAGATCCCTTGGCTGTTCAACCAGTGGTGGCAATACATCTTGTTTCCACCATTTCAGAAGCACTTCTGTTTATCTTTTTAATGAGTTCTTAGTTGCAAGCTGGTAGTTAAAACACACAGCTCTATAAAATGTATCTTGTTAAGGTAACTTTTTCAATCCTGTGCATCACTTAGGTGCTTGTCTAAGTTGTGTTTATCTCCAAGGGTTCCATCAGTAAAGGTTGTGTTCCCAAAGCCTGGCTGCTCTTCAGAATTGCTTTTCTCTCTACACTGCCAAGTCAAGTAGGTTTGAATTTTGGTTGGTTTTTTTCTTTGAATTGCTCACAGAAGCCATTGAAAAGTCGATGTTTGCCAGTTTTTACCACAGGTGTAGCTGGCTTTTAATTAAGCCTCTAAGCTACTGCAGATTGTTTTCTACTGCCAAGTACATATTAGATTTTATATCCCAGGGGGGAAATGAGTTCTTCAACATTTGTTATTTGGCCTGATGCAAGTTGGAATATTCATGTGAGCACACATAAAAATCTGAACAAATTGTTTAAAAAACACCATCTAATTTGAAAATATGTAGATGTTTTTGTTTCAAGCTGCAATCTACAGCACATACCTGTTCCTAAAGCTGCAGTCCTTGGGGCCATGAGTTTAGATTCCCTTTGTGCCCATTTTCCCCTGTAGCATTAATCTTCAGGTTTAGCTAACTCAGAGACAAAAATCCTGGGGAAGAAATGCCAATTAGACAGCAACCTACTTCGCTTTCTCTCAACCCACCTTCTTATGGATTCTCATCAGCCTCCTGGGAACACATGAAGGTCTGGGAGTCTGAGGATTCTCTCTTTGGTGTACATCCATCATTTACCCACAGTAATGCTGAATCAAAACCTCTTTTGATAGAAAGCTCCTGCTGGAGCATTGCAAACTTTTTTTGGTAATGGCACCAAATTCCCATCTTGAAAAATGAGACTCAAGCAACCCACCACATTTCTATGTGGTGAATTTACCTGTGCTAGGTTACCTTCAGAACTATGCTGTCCCAGATTGCTCTCACATTAGACAGGGCTCAGTTGGTATCTTAGGTTTGGTGGGATTTCTGCCAAATCAGGCACTGTGAAATGACTAAAGAGATTTCTGGGTGCAATCACTTAGGAAGCAAGCACATGTTCTTTATGGCTAAACTCAAAGGAAGTTTTCTTTCCCTTTCCTTCACTTGTTTTAGTGCCCAGGTCTGCCAAGGCTCTGGAGCATCCATCACATATTTATGCTCATTTCAGATCCAGAAACAAAATTAAAACTGCAGGGAGAGGCATTAACATGATTCACAGAGTTTCTAAAAGCAAGAAGAAAGCATAAACCAAAGAGAACTTAAAATTTGGGTGACATGAGGAACTCCTGAAGAAACTGAGTCTGATGCAGTACAGGAAGGATGTTGATGGCCTTGTAGCCTTTAATACAT
Organism: Leptocoma aspasia; assembly: GCA_013399835.1. Taxonomy (NCBI): domain Eukaryota; kingdom Metazoa; phylum Chordata; class Aves; order Passeriformes; family Nectariniidae; genus Leptocoma; species Leptocoma aspasia. Next base: position 142,981 of record VXAX01004279.1, on the reverse strand, counting down.
TCATGTCAGCAGATGTAGAAGGTCAAGAGCTCTTCAGAGGTGGTAAAGCATAAAATGAGGTAGGTTACACACTGTGACAAACCTCAGAGTATGAGTAACAGCCTAAGGCATGGTGAGATGGGGAGCTGAGACACTGAAAGTGCAGGCACCTAGTTAGAAGAAACTTTGGAGAAATGGTGGATGAAATGATCTTGTAAAATTATCACTGACAAGAAGGGCAAAGTCATCTCTTTTTACCAATTTTAAGACACTTGTTGGAGAAAACAAACTCATTCCTTCAACATGTCAAAAGCAAACCTACTTTTTTGTGGTTTGTTATGATTTCAGCATTCAGTGTGTTACAGATTTTAAAATAAATACTTAAAAAATAAATAAAGATTTTAAAATAAACTTTAAAAATATCAGTTTTTCATGTAGAGCCATGGGTAAAGCAATATCACAGCTCATTTGGATCTCAGTGCTCCCATTTTGGACAAGCTGGGGTTAGGCTAAAATTAAGAGCATCCTTTTTATATATGTGGGCTCATGTGAGTGGTAAAGCTGCTGGTGGATCCAGCCATAGGATCAGACTAACTTTTCTTTTAAAAAAGTGAGACCAACAAACAAGCTCCCTTCTACACTTGTGAATCACAAAACTTAAGCAATTTCTTGGTGTCTGAGATTTTTTTAAGACATAAAGAGGTAATTTTAAAAAATGCAGTAATAAGCTGGTTGTTTCCTCCTGAAGATTAAAAAGCACAGTTTGCTCCCCCAGGGTTCGGGTCTGCTATACAGATTTTCAGCAAAATCCTAGCTCAATTTTCTATTATTTTTGGTGTTTGGCTTTAGATGAGGGTGGAAGTCTTTGGGACAGATTTAGTTTTGATCTATTAGAATGGATCAGCATTTCCGTGCCATCACTGTTTGAGGCATCTGAAAGGTATAAAATTATTTGGATTTGGAATCTATTATAAAGCCAAGTGAGTCTTATTAAACGTCTTTGAATCACAACTATGTAAGAAATACAGAATTAAGAAGGAAAATATTTTTTGTAAAATTCAGTTGAAATTCTCTAAATCATGGAGATAAATTGAGGCAAAGATTTTTAGTTACTATTATCTTAAAATAAAATATAACACTGCAACACAAAATCTAATGCTGAAACATTGCATTCAGCAGTTCCTTGTAGCCTCCTGCTGCAGTGGGACAGCAGCTAAGGAAAGAGCATTCAGGTGAAGTATGGCATCTCTGCTCAGGTGTGTGTGGTGGCGTGAGTGTTCACAGCAGAGAATTCCAGATTCATGGAATAATTTGGGCTGGAAGGGACCTTTAAAAGCCATCTAGTCCAACCCTCCTGCAATGACACCTGCAACTAGAAAAGTTGCTCAGAGCCCCATCCAACGTGACCTAGAACACTTCCAGGGATGGGGCATCCCCCACCCCTCTGGGAAACCTCTACCAGTGTTTCACCACTCTCATCACAAAATATTTCTTCATATATACTTTAAATCTATTTAGGTATCTCATACCCAACCAAAACAAGGAGTGTGTACAGAGCTTCCAAAACATGGTCTGAATAACTTGGCCAGGATCAAGGTTGAGCCGGACTCCCTGGCTTGCTATCCTAAACTTCTTGTTTTACTTGGTCTCTCTTCTCTCTCTCTCTCCCCTTGAGCTCTGAAGTAAGTTTTGGCCTTTCCAAAACCTGACACTGTTTATTCCTTGCAGAATTAAGACATTCTGTCTTATTAAAAGGAGTATAATACCGGAGTAGCATTGGGCTTTTTTGCTACGTGGATTGTTCATTATGAATGTCACTCAACATTTCATGAAAATGTGAAAAGAAATGGATATTATATAACTAAAATATTTACTGTTTTAACCTTCTTACACATTGCATAAACATGAGCATGTCTTATGGAGTCTGGGTTTGGTCCAAAAAAAAAAAAAAAAACCCAACAAACAAAAAAAACCCAGTAAGATGAATGCTTTTCAAGTATGGAGCTTTATCTTTCAGGCAAGCAGAAGCAGTGAACACTGAATACTTGCAGGCTACAAAACGCAAAAGCGAATTATATGCGGTGAATTAAAAAAAAAATCCCGTAAGATGAATATCTTAAAACCAAAGAAAACTGTTATTTATATTTCTTATCATGCAACATTTTCTCTTTGACAGCCACAAAACAGCAGCACAAATCAGCCCCCTCGAATGTGGGGCAGGCAGGGTCTGACTGCAGGGTTTGACAGCCGAGTCCCACCAGGGCGAAGCTGCCAGCACGGTCAGGTACTGCAGCATTTCAAGCACTGCTGCAGCACAGGGATGGCTTATTGCTGTAAAATACCTGATGCACTTCTCCAAATGAGGTCAGTGAGTGCATTAAGAGCCAGATATTCCTGTTTTCTGTTAGCTCTTAATAGTGGATGGTGGAGTCATATCTCAGAGAAGCACTGGATGGCAGTAAATGCCCAGCAAAACCCAGGCAGACAAAGGCAATTAAATAAAGCAAGGCAGAGAGAAGCTGAAAACTTCAGCTGCTTCAATGATCAGTTCTTTACAAATGGCTATTATATAATATAATAAGTAACTGTAGCTTTACTTATTCATTAGAGAGTTTTGTGCATGGCTACAATCCATCTGCTTTAAATGGCTTGAGAGTGAAATTGGCTGTCTCAGACTTTATAGGAGTTGCTGAATGTCAGGAAGGAGGAAAAAACCTTTCTGTTTTCAGGTACATTGCAAACTGGATGAACAAAAGATTTTTCTTCAAAAATTTAAATAACTGAATATATTTTCTTATTTGCCAAGGTTTTGCAGATTGATTGCTTTTTTGTATGTATAGGCAAATGAGCACAGAGCAGTATTTCTTTGAACTTGATATTGCTTTTTCTTTGAGATGCATTTGACTGATAAAAGCAATGGCATTGCCAAGCTTGACACTGTAAGGCATTTCATCTGATAATGGATAACATTCTGCTGAAAAAACCCCAGCATTTCTGTACACAAAGCATTACAAATCCCTACCAAAAGGCTCAGAAATCAGCTGGTGGACAGATCTCAGAAAGTAATTATATCTAAGAAACCAGTGTCCCAGTGGAGCGTGTTCACTGGGATTTCACAAGGCGCTGGCTCATGGTCCTGCTCTCATCAACATTCTCTGCAGCCAAGGTGCAAATACACCCCAGTGGACTTGACTGCAAAAAGTTTGTGTGGGGGAGAGTGACAAAGGGCAGCCCTCCAGAGCTGTCCATTGGCACAACAGCTTGGGCTCCCTTGAGTAAGGCACATTTTAACTGTGGGCTGAATTGCTGGGGGTGGAACTGCATAGCTGGAATATGTTTATGCAGGTACCAGTGACAGGACTTAGGACTTTATTTCAGCAAGCAGTGGCCAAGAAATGGTTTCACGGTGGATAGCTGGCTGCTGATGGGCTCCCAGACTAGCCAAGTGGTTAAAGTGCTAAAGTAATCCATGGCTGCATGGGAAGGAAATACTGACGAGAAGTGGGATGGGAAGGGAAATTATCACTCTGAGAGGCATTAGCAAGAGCTTTACTGGAACAAACTGACCACTTCTTGGATCCCCATTTTAAAAAATATGCTGATAAATTGGAGAGGATACACTGAAATAGTGCAAGAATGATTTGAAGTCTGGAAAAGCTTAGAGCATGCCAAGAGCTCAATATAATTTATGCAGAAGAGCTTAAGTGCCTTGGTCATGGCCTGCAAGCCCCTATCCAGGGAAAAGGTTTCTGAAGTTTCTGAGCCTCTAACACAGCAGAGAAAGGTTGGAGTCAGGGTCAGAGGAAGACTGAAGATCTAGGATGGAGGAAAACGACATTTTCAAGATCTTTTTACATTATCCATCAAGACCCTGGGCTCACCCATGCAGGGACAGCCATTATTGAAAAAAATGAGCATTCAGTGGATGAGTTTCTCCTCTCGTACAGCAGTGGGTATCTAGATTAGCAGCTTAAGTCAACACTTGTTTTAGATTTATTCAAGCATAAATAAGAGCAGATTTTTGTCTGCCCTTCACCAGATAAACAGCAACATTCCTGATTTTTCACAGCAATATTAAAACAGAGAACTAACTTGCCATGAAATAAATTGTATAGGGCTCAGAAACAACATACTGTAGACAACACGATCCTTAGGATAAACAGATATTTTTATGCAACAGAGTTCTTTTTATATAAAGAATACACTAGATATGTCAGATAAAAGCCTTGATACATAGCTAGATAACAGCCCGTATTCAATAAGTTTCCCAAACATCTTGTTCTGTCTGTCAGATCTAATGATGACCGGTGACTAGACACTTCAGTGAAATGCTGCTTTGCTATTTATTTCTCATTTATTCTCTTGAGAAATCTCAAAACATTTCCAATTTGATTTAAGGAAGTTTCCCAAAGTCAATTGGACATGCTACAGAAAGCAGTTCACTTTCATGGTCAATACGCAGTCTATAAAGAACAATAAGGAGAAGGTAATTTCATTTTGATCATGCTAACCTTGTATGTTTATGCTCTGCTTAGATTTTAGTGCTCCTGTCACTTGCTCTGAAGCTTGCCCTATGTTGAATCCTTTTGTCACATCCAAATTTCACTAAGATGGAGTATAAGGATGCACCCACATGAAGGCCAAGCTAGTCAGCAGCCTGGGAGGCATGAAATGGGAGAGCCCACAGCTGTGAGTGGCGGTAGAGAGCTGTGCTTTCAGCCCATCCTGCCCCACAGGCACAGATGTGGATGTCCTTTTTAAGCATTCCCTTGGCTGTGTTTGAGAATGTCACCTGGGAAATGACCTATTTTTTACCATCCAAAAAAATTGCATTGACAAGATTGACCTTCTAGACCACCTTCAAATCCATACCCATCTTCTGGACAGCAAACATGTAGGTCTGATAACCAGTGCCCAGCAGGGATACCCCCAAACCCCAGTCATTATTATGGCTGTCTGTGGAAAGGAAAAGCTGCCATTCAAGAGGCAGCAAAGGGTCTGTGTTTAGCCTGGTAAAACATGGAAAGAGAGAGAATATATTCAATATTCGGGGAATGGTCCTCAGGGATATTTGATCTGAAGGGCAGCTTACATGTGGGCTACAAACTTGAATAAACATAAGCTGGAAATTACCAGAAGTGTCCCAGTCTATTAGAAGAATAAGAACCATAGTGTCCTGGTGGAGGAAATGTATTTACCTTAATAAATTTAAGGTGGATCTAGGTCAGTTTATGAAGGTCATATTATGTGCCTGCTGAAATGGATAAGGCTGACTGCTTGACCAGGGAGGTCCCCCCAGCCCTGTGCCAGGTTTATCCCCGTTCTCCCAAAAGTCTCATCCTAAATGGCAGCATGGTGTTTTCCACTTTCTCATTCCCACACAGTGTGTTTATTTACAACAACGATAAGAAATTTTCAGTCTGTGGTTTCCAGACATTGTGGGTAGAGTGAAAAAAAAACCACTAAATACCCCCTAACCCAGCAAACAAGCTATAGTTTTGCTGTAAATTTCAGGCCTGCAGTAGTTTTTTTGGTGGTTTGTTGCCATATGAACTTTTTTTCTAACATCATTAAGTATTAAAATTCCATGATTTAACACTACAAAATTTATGTGTGTGCAAAAGCCAGCTCTGTGTTTTAATGATTCTTATGTATATGGAATTTTAATTATTGCCTTCAGTGGGCCATTTGTCTAATCAAGAATATGTAAAATGCTTCTTTTTCTGTAGCATCTGAAGAGCAGTGAAAGATGAGCATTTGATCTGCCCCCATGCAATTAATGGCGTGACATTTTTCCATCTGCAACCAGGCAGGGGAAATGGGGACAGACCCATGCAGTTGGGCATCCTGAGGAGCAGGAGGGAGTGGCTTGGGAAAGCTGCTGTGACCTGACGATCAGGAAAGGCTGTTAGTGCTTCAGGCATGCCTCTCAGAGAGGATGAAAGGATGCTGAGCCCTGAAGATTGCTGGGGTAGAGTTTCTTTACATATCAGAGACAGAAATGCAGCACATGGGGTTATGTTGCTAACTCCCCATTCCACTCCCTCCATCTCTGGTCCTAAATAAAAGAAAGTAATTTCATAATGACATTCACAAGGCATTCAGCTCTTTGCAAATAAATGAAAGACTTTGTAGTCTTTCCTGGTGCTGCTGCTCATGGCAGTGCCTGGTCCTTGGGGGAGCCCTATGACTGAGGACCCTGTCCTGTGTGACAGGTAGAGCTGTGGTCTGGAGGACACTGGCAGCAGAGGGTCCTGTCCCCAGCCAGACCCCTGAGGAAGCAGAGAGCCTGCTTTTCCTGGGCAGGGAGCAGAGATTCTCCCTGCCTCCCACCATCCTTGTGACAAGGTTAGCAAACACTTCTGCTCCCTTCTGGCTTCTTGCAGGTACCATTCTCTCTTATTTCTGTAGAGCTGGCCACCTTCACTGCCTCCATGTGTCTCTCCCAGGCATCCCTCCCATGTGCTTTTGTCTTGGTTTGACAAGACAGGAGTCTGTTAAGGAAGGTAAAAGCCTTCAGTGAACTGGAAAAGGTAAACCCCCTCCCTCCAAATTACCACAATTTTGAAATTAAAAGGCTCTCAGGCAAAGATATGGGAATAGGAATAACAGTTCTTTACTAGGAGAAATATATATACAAATGCAATTAGTACAAACAAAAACCACTGATAGAGTCAGGAACCTGGCCCCCCTGAGGAGTCAGGGTGTTGATAACAGTCCAGTTAATGGTAGCTGCAGTCTTCCTGGAGGAGCAGATGAAGTCTTGTTGAAGAGGTGATCCTGTAGAAGAGGTGTAGGTTCCCTCTGGTGAAATGTCCAGCGCTGGCAGAGATGGGCCTGGTCTTCCTCTGGAAATCCAGTGGAGAACAGGTGGTTCTTCTTGGAGAAGAGGCTGTCTGATGTCTCAGAAAATGCTAATTTTATGCGGGTAGGGGTGCTTGGCTCCTCCCTCTGGACGGAGCATCTCATAATGAATGATGTAATCTTATCAGTCATGCAGTGAGTCATTCAATGGCCCATTAACAGGAGATACCTCCCCGGAGGGAGACATTGTTCTTGGAAGATATAAGGAAAACTGCCTAACTGATAAAAGATATCTGTCCCACCTTTAAGAGATGGCAAATGGAATATGTGCCTATTTTGAGAGCCAGGAAAGCTTTCCTGGCTGACTGCTCCACTCTCATTCAAGTAAGGGCTTTTGCAAGGCTGCCTGCACCTCCACAGTGCTACACCAAGATTTTTTCTGCAGGTGCACAATGCACCTTATTTTTCCTATTTCTGAGATTGCCCATTCCTAAGAAAGCTCAAAGGACCTTTATATGAGGAGAGAGCTTCTTCAGTTGGTAAATGAAACCACTTTCCAAGTCACCTTCCTGGGTCTTTCTCTGCTTTCTCCTGGTTTCAAGCACAGTTTAAGTGTCAAGCTGCAAGAAGATTTAAAAGGAAAAAATATTGGCCCCTAATGCTTGTTTGGCTTGAATAACATGTTTGCCCTGCATTTTCTGGCAGTTAATGGAAGGCTGACATAGAAACAGTTTGAATAGATTTTTTTTTTTTTTTGGTTAACTCCTCATATTAAATTCTTCTGCAAATCCAGAATCTGGTGGTTTTATCCTTCAGGATGCTGAGCCTACACTCATTCCCTCAAAGTACTGAACTTTCCTAATACCTTGCAGGGGGAGCACTTTCTGCCACTTTGGCATGGAAATGTTGTATCATGGAAAAAGTGGGGCTAAGTGATCAGGCAGATAAGTACCTTGCTAAGTCTGAATAGATTTTAGGTTTTACAGATTGTTCACTGTCCTGGTGCCTATTGGTTTGGAACTGGAGGAGTTAACAGTGTCAGCCCTCCATGCCCATGGCAGAGGGCTGGAAAACATACCTTTTAGCATAACAGTGCCTTGCCTCCTGAGCAGCATTTGGAGATCTATCATATTTCTGTTTTAAATTCACATCCTTTCCTCAACAATATGCAATGCCTCCATCTCCATGGAAATGCTTGTGTTGTTCAGCATTCACAGCTCACAAGGACAAAACACAGAAGATGCATTTTTGTCCTATAAAGAACAGGCCCAGATTCTGCTGCAGCTGCCACGGGCTCCCCACTGCTCTTTGCTTATTCAGTACCACAGCTCACCTTAAAATGTTTTTAAGTATCGGCTCTCCAGCTTTTCACTGCCTCAAAACACCTTTAAGGAATCCATCTGTGTGAAAGACCTGCAGGCAGTACAAAACTCACTGCAATATCTCACTGCCCCTCTCCTGGCAGTGCTTCAACACCCCACAAGTTTATGTAGTTGCTGAAGGGATGAATGCAATAGGGCTCTGAGAGTATTCCTTGCCTCCCATATAGAAAAAAGCAACTGTGTTTCCCCTGTGTTTTACTTTTGTGAATGCATATTATGCATTTATAAGAAAAGGCAAACAACCCCGAAGGTGTGCTTTATCAACACTGCACTAATTGACTGTTTCCTTTTTTACCAGCAGGAGAGAGAGAAACAGCTTTTCAGGCAACCCACCTTGAGAAGCTGGGATGATGCCTTTTCCTGGAGAGAGCCCTTTACCTGCACCATACCATGGGATCCCTGGCAGCAGCCCCCACACAAAGTTTGCTCCCATCCACTTAGGGCTGGTCACTTTCTGGTAGGCACCTGGGGAGGAAGGTGACGAGAAGGAACCCAGTAGAGGTCAAGCACACCATGACAAGTGGTGGGGAGGACAGCATGAGAGCTGGCAGTTGTGGGAGGCTGGTGGGACATGCTGGTGGACTTGGTCACATCCCTTCTCCTTTCAGGAGGACACAGAGAATGACAGTAATGTCCTTTTGTGGAAGATTTTGAAATCTGCAGATGAGAAGCCTATACATAAAGGCTAAGTGCTATTATTGCCACTTCTATTCCCACAGTATATGCTTATGCTTGGAGCACTCTACTGCTTCTGCTCTCATTTTTAACACAAACAGGAATAAAACAGATACACCTAAGAGGATTGCCAGCCTATGGTGAGCTACCTTATATGAAATTATGGTGGTTGGAAAGAGACATTGTTTTCTTGGCATCAGCCACAGTTTATCCCCATCTGATGACTCCTCAGTTGCAGCCTCTGTGTGGCCATGGGTGATGGGCACCTGCTCCCTTGTCCCTGGACAGGCTGTAGAGGAGAGAGAACTTTTCCCTTCCATTAAGCTATTGGTTTGAGAAGCTATTTCTATTAAAATATAGTTTGTAGTAAGTAAGACTGGGTAAGACAATGGACCAACTATAAATATTAGTTATGTCAGATTAAAACTAAAACAAACCACCTGGAGCTTAGAGGGGGTTTAGTATGTGACCAAGAATAAAACAGGCAAGAAGCCCCCCATGCTGGGTTTTTTTGCAGTGGTTGTCACCACCCTTAGCAACATAGATTTTGATGTAAATTTGCATGCTTTCAAGTACAGTTTTTCTACACTTTTGAGGTCAACCCCAGCGGTGCCTCTGGAGTATCACATACTGTGAGCAACACATCATCCTTTTCCCCCACAAAAGAAAATATTTTAAAGCAACTTCCTTTTGCTGTGCTGCTGTGTAGAATGATGGCAGTTCCCAGAAAAGGCCAAGCCTGCAGAACAAGCAGAGAAGAAAGCCAAGCCAGAGCAGAGTAATCAGCAGTAATGAGCTAGAAGGATGCTTGCCTTGCATTTACCTGACTGTCCAGCAAATCCTGCAGTGGAAAAGGCTTTAAAGGCTGATAGATGGAAAGAAGCCAGGCTTTCTAAAATTGATACGCAAATACAAGCTAATGCTTAGTGAGAAAAGCTGCTTATATGAGGATGAATATGGTATCACGTATAACAAGGAATTATTTGGTTTATTTTAAGCTGATTTATTTTAAAATTATTTCTGAGCTCCCGAGGAACTACATAAACATTTTTCATGTACTTTACAGCAAAAGCAAAAGATCTGGGTTTTAATAGAACTTCAAAGTTGCCTCCAGACCCCACTGGGTTTGTATATCTGCTGGGCAGCTAACACATCAGCTTTTTCACAATCTCAGCCCAAAAGGGAGCCACTAATAACAAAGTTACCCTTAAATGGCTGTGGAATATTTTAACTGTGTTAAATTGAGTTCACCTCATAACACTGGCATCCTTGGTTCTCCCCACTGAGAGGGGAGAGAGACAAGAACAGCTTCCTTCTACCGTACTGAGGTTATCTGCAATGCCAAGGGGCTGTATCTGAGCCAGCCCCGGCGGTTCCCAGTCACAGGGGATGTAAACTGGGTCATCCCACCTGACAGAAGACATTAGGTGTGGTCCACATGCCTTATGTGGCCTGAAGAATCTCCCATAGGTGGCACTGCCATGGTCAGGGAAAACAGGGAGATTGTGACTCTGCAGAGACATCTCCAGGTGTTGAATGTGCCCCATCCAGCTGAGACACTTCTGCTGGGAGAAGGTCATGTACTGAATGTCATAGGAGGGGCTGAGCTCCAAGAGGTGGCCAAGTATGTCTCTTGTTCTCTCAATCTGCTTCCTTGGTTGTCAAGTAGAAAGTTCTGCACTGACACTGTGCTGCAAAGCCTGTGGGTAGTGAGAAATTTTGAAAAGTTTAAAGGCAACCAATTCACAAAGTGTGGCTACCCCAGTGACTTCTACCAGTGACAGTCCCAAGGATATTTCAAATGCAGAAATTAGCACCTTTGTCTTCTTAGTCTCTGAAAACCTGATGGAGTTATTTTTATAAAGGAGTTGCATATTTTTTATGGGCTTAACCTTTTATCCTGAAATTCCTCATAACTGTTTTATTAATGCTCAGGAGATCTGAAGTACAGATTGCTCAGCTTGAATAGGTAGGAAATTTAAATTACAGTTAAGACTTGTCAGGAAAATTAACCTGAGCCACAGCGTCAGCTTGGAATGAGTGGTGGTTAGTTAGGTACCTGCCACTGACCATCCACCAGGACAACCTAGATTTTGTACATTCAGGCATAAATGAGGGATGGTATTGCAGACAGTGAAAGACCTGCCAGGACCAAGATGCATTTAGGACCCCCATGTCCCACTTGTGGCTTTTCAATGGACTGCACCCAGGGACACACTAGAGTGTGGGAACCATGACTCCTTCCTGGGATTTCCCACATGCCATGTCCCTGAGTCCTCAACAAGGGCACTGTGTAAGCCCCCATCCCTTTGGAGCTGAGAAAGGCACAGTGACCCAGCTCTGCCCCAGGCTGAATTTTAGCACAGGCAGAAGTTGGTTTTGCTCTGAAGGGAAAACTCTTTCTCCATTAAAAGGTGTAGCACCAAGAGAGAAAATTAAATCAAAGACATTCCAATAACATTTGATTATTAAATTAGAGTTGACTTCTAACTTCCAAGTTTTTCACACAGTTATTCAAATGCCATGTTAATACTATAATTGTCATTTTTCTTAAGAAAGCCACAAAGGTTCTCCTTACTCTCTTTCCTGAGAAAAGGAGATGACTTTGGGAAAAAATTAAACCTTGAGCTTCTCAAAAAGGATAGGCGCAAGGATAAAGCCAGCAGTATACACTCCTGTATCTTGGGTGAGGGACTAGAAGCAGAGAGCAGCAGTGTGGCTCAGAGTCACGTGGTACATGCAATGGCAAGGGACAAGGAACCACCACACACAAGGCTGGACAGAGGAGAGTGATCAGTGCCTCTCCCTCCGTGAGTAGTGGAAAAGACATGGAGATGGACTGAGCCCAGCCAGAAAACTTGAACACAGCCAGACAAAAGACCTATATCAAGCCAGAAGGATACTGAGGACTTCAGTAAACTCCAGAAGAGTGTAAGTGAAAGGGTTATAACATGAACGCAAAAAAAGATCCATCTTTCTTTCCTTGTGTGGATATAGAAATGAACAACTTTCAGAGCCCACGGGATTCAAAAATCAGCCTGGGAAAATTGTATGGGTTGCTTCTGCTAAAGGCTTGGACCAGACAGGGCTCATCAAGGGTTGCATTTGTGTTATGGTCAGGTATCACAGAATCATAGAATGGTTTGGGTTTGAAGAGACCGTAAAGATCATCCAGTTCTAACCATTCTGCCATGGGCAGGGACACCTTCCTCTAGACCAGGTTGCTCAAAGTCCCATCCAGCCTGGCCTTGAAAACTGCCAGTTCTGGGGCAGGTAGGTAAAAAGGTATATAATTTGATCCCTTGGCTGTGGTGAGAGGCTTGTGCCAGGTGAGTTTATGTGCACAGCACTAAAGAACTGGGGCTGGCACCTGGACAGTTTGACAGGTCAAAGAGAGGGCTGATTCAGTGGTGATGTATCTTCTCACAGGTTGTGTGTCAGGCTTAAAGCTGAGGTAATCTTTAAAGACAGGAACTAAGGGCCTGAGGGAGGGTTGTGCACCCGTGTCTCTCTGAGGCTCCTGTGGGCTGGCACAGCTGTTATTGGACATTACAAGATAAATGTAAATAAAAGCTAAAATAAGATAAGCAAACTGTAAGTTGCATAGGACTGTGTGCTTCAAAAAAGAAAGTGGGCAGGGGAGGCATGGTCTACAAAGCATGGAGTGGAGGGGAGCATGTCTGGGTGCCCTGTGTCCAGGTTTGGCTTTTTCCTTAGGTGTCTCTGCTGCCAGAATATCAGATCCATCTAGGAAGGTGATGTCTTTTTCTAGCTGAAATTTCCAGTTCCAAGAGAAATGACATGTTTTTGAAAAGGGGCCAGACATAAAGTGACTGACCTTTTTCTCTGCACATTGGGCAGTGTACTTTTGTTGTGGGGAAGTGTCCATATACGGCCTCAATAAAAGGGTGAAATGGAAGCATACATCACCCACTGTAAGTTTCCTGACCACAGAGGGCAATGTTTAGTATTTGTGCTTTGGATGTATTAAAAGATAAAATATGAATCAAATAGCATGACTTGAAGCTGATATCTTTCAGAAGAAAGTAGAAGTTAAAACTTTTATACATCTGCACATCAAAGTGTTATTACTAGCTAAGGTTTCTTTTTATAATTTAACCCCATATCTGAATTGAATTTCAATGGGCTGGTTGTGTGGTGCACTCCAATCAGTTGAGTTTGATGAACACCCCAAAGCTCAGTGGCTGAGAAAGAAAGAAGAAAAGCTTGCTTAGGAACATCAAATGGGAGTGCAGGCCTGATATCTTTTGCTGGTAGAAAGATTGTTTTAATACCCTGTCGGTCACAGTAATAACCTTAAACAAATAGATCACTTGTATTTACTCTGTAATATCAGTGCTTTTACAAGATTGACTACCTAGTGGGATTGTCTGTACAAATTCCACAGTTGTCCCCAGACAGCTGTGTGAAGAGGACACTTTAACTCCATATGCCATAGAAAGATGCCTTCAGTGATGCTCCATGAATTAATCATATCCCGGAGGGCTGAGGGAGGATAATGGTAGAAAAACCCTGCCGGAATGACTTGGAGAGCTCCAGCGAGCTGTCACAGCACCTGGCCACTTTGTGCAGTGAGGAGCACTTATATCAAACAGGCTGTACCTGCGTGAGCAGCTAGTGCTGAACCTCACCGAGCTGTCAGCAGGAGAGAGGGAAGCACCACTTACTTTTCCTGTTGGAATGGGCTCCCTGCCGCCTGGGGCCACAGGGGTTACTGGAGAGAAAAGGAAGTAAACATTTATCTAGCAGATTACTCCTTTTTTTCCTAATCCCTGCTCCTGAGTTGCAGAGGCACTGTAAGAATCAATTATCATCAAAAAGAATACACTGTGTGTATTCTTTTTGATGATAAAATTTCCTAGCAGTGAGCTGAAGGTTTTATGCACAAATGTTTGGGTTTTTTTCTTTATTGGTTATCTATTTCTTCTTCCCAACCTCTAGGTTCCTACTCTTAAGCCAATGGACATGAACAGCCATTCCATGTATGCAGCATATGCACCTCAGGGAAGGTAGGGATAATGGTTTGTGATGATAAAGTAAAATTATCACCAAGACCACCTTGTGTTCTCTATTCTTGCTATTTACAGCAGTCTATGTCTGATCTGGTTTAATTTTTTTTCATCTTTTCTGGGCAACAGAAGGTTTCCCTTTATATGAATATAAATAAAACCTTTTCAGAGTAATGATGTTTTTCATGGAGGGTGTGTTAACCTACAGGAGTGTGAAGTAGGTTTACATTCTGAGAACAACATGTGCATCAGGATTATTCTTTCTCCACTCCCCCTGAGTGAGACCTTTTCCTCTTTTGTTTCCATTTGAGCCAGGTGCCAGTTCATTACTTTCAGACATTTAAAGTACATCAAATGCAAGTAATGTATCACATTTTTTCCTAAATGTTTTTCAGTTGATCTGTTTCTACTATATTTTAAACCTTTTTTTCCCGTCAAGACAAATCTTGCCTGGATAAATATGAGCAAAGCTTTGGTTTTGTATTTCCTTGCACCTTGCTCTGTAGCCAGATCCTAGCTACAAGGTCTTATTAACCTCTCTGACCATGGCAGGTGACTCCCAGGAGACTGCTGGAGAAAACCCTAATTTACAGTCACAGGAGAAAGCAGGAAATCAAATCACTGCTTAAAACTTTATACGTGCCAGGCATGTATGATCTGACCACACAGACATTTGAATGGCCAGACAAGTGAGATGGATCTAGAAAGATCCAAATGCCACCCTACCCTAAATCTGTCTGTTTCTCCTGGTTGTTAGGAAGGGAGACTTGGTGAGATTAGTTTGGATGCAGCCCTCAATCCTTCAGTCATTTCCATGGCAAGGAATGAACTTCCCATGTTCCCTTTTCCCAGGCTGTCACACTTGCCATTTGCCTTCATGCAGCGAATTACCTTTTAAAGACCTCAAGGCTGAAAACCAAACGACATCGTATCCAAAGTGTAGCACCATAGGGACAAATTCCTTAAATGCTGTTGGCTGCTTATCTGGTTGATAGCCCCAGCCAAAACATTCTGGCTTGAAGAGACAAGGAAGAAATTCTTATTTCCCCAGGTCAAGCTCTCTGGGTCAGGGGATGAGGCCAAGGAAGCAGCTAGACCTGTTCCAGAGACTTAAGAGAAGATTACAGAAACAATTACTGCCAGTTGACCTCATCTCATTTTTCTCATTTTGTGCCTTTTAGGCAGGGCCAGATCCATCCTGTGCAGTGCTGAAGGGGTCTACACCCTAACTGAAGATATTCTGCATTTTTCACCTGCTCTGCCAGAAGAACTAGGGAAATCTTTTCTCCAAGTTGCACTGTAGGGATCTGTGTTGTACAGAATTTCATAACAGTTTTGATGAGTCTTGATTTTTTTCTTTAAAGTTTTGATGGATCTGACCTTTTCACTGTAATGCCCCCTATGAGATTTTTGTCTCCTTTTTGGATAGGGTAATGGTTTTTTATTTCTGTTGAATTGGAGCGGGCTTTGGACTGGTCAGGTACACAACCCATTTTACTTCTACTGTGAGTAAAACTCTGTTTAGTCAAAACCTGTCTTCTGCAGAGAAACGCCTCATTGCCTGGCTGTTTCATTCTGAAGCCTTGTAGCCATGAAATCTGTTGGGAGAACACAAACAGCTGTGATTACCTGACAGCTCTAGGAAATGGCACAGAGACAAGATTCATCTTTGAGATAGAAGTGCTGATTGCAGGTGGAGGCTGAGGCAGGTCTTTAAAACTTCTGTGTAACCTTTGGGCTCTGGTGAGCACCAAAGGGGGGGATGCCCTGCCAATCTGTATCAATGAGCAACAGCAATCTGATACTGCTCTTCTGCCCAGCTGAGAGTCATTAGTTTTGTTAGAACTGGATTGAGGGTGTCTGTAAATGTGATACTATTATTCTTTCTTAATGTAACTACAGTTTACCCAATGGATCCTAATAATTACAGAGCCCTTGGCCTTGTACCTGCTGTACGTGTCCCGTACGAGAAGCAGATCCTGACCTGCAGTCCACCCACTCTACAGGGGGAGCACAGAGAGGTGTGCATTGAGAATTTTGCAACATGCAAACAGAAAATCCATCTGAAGGAGTCAGATTTTCAAGTGCTAAACCACAAATTCTTCCTCATAGCCATGGCTGGAACTAGCTGCCCCTGTGCCTGGTTATTTTGCAGCGCAGCTCACTGGGACTACAAGGGGCAAGTTTTAGCAGCAGGAGATGCAGGCAAGTGTTGCTTCCTGGGGGTCTGCTCACTGTCTCATCAAGTTCTCCTTCGAGTAGGTTTGGAAGACAAAATTTATAAAATCCAGTGTTTCCTTCTTTTTCTCTCATCCCTGTCTCTTGCTTGTGAATTATTAGTCCTTATTGCAAGGACTTTCACAGGTACAGAAGAACTGGTGGGGTTTCTCAGCCACGGATAACATCTTCAGATCTGTTAATTTCCTTTTCTCCTGCAGCCTGTCCCCTTCCCTTCCTTGAGTTTTCTACTCCCTGATCTTCCCTTTCCAATTATTTTTTCTGAAGACGTTTCACCAATCAATCTCCAAGACATTTGTTACTGTACTGCAAAGGACCTTATGCACTCTCCCTTTTCCTTTTTTTTCCTCTCTCTCCTATTTTTTTCTTATTTTCTTCCCAAAACAACATTCCCCATTAAAGCCAATGTGCACTACCAGCTACAAATCCTGCCTACACACCTTTACCATGTGTGATAGTGTCCCAGCCCCCTTTGTGCCACAGCTGAGTGGGAGACAATTCAGACCTGCAGGATACTCCCACACTGAAAACCCTGGGAATATAAGCAAATCCCAGTGCCTTACTCCTGCCATGTAGCAGTGCTGAATCTAGTGATGGGAAAACTTTAAATGCTAAAATGCTGTTGTTGGTTTTGCTTTTGAAGAATGCCATAGTGGAACTGCAGTGAGACCCAAACAGGAAGGCCAGAGCTGTGTGACTGTCAGGCAGCCTGGTCAAAGCAGTCACAGATTCCAGGTTCTCTGTGCTCTCCTGCTGCTGCAGAACAATGCCAGGCCAGCTTTTCACCAATTGCATGTAATCACAGTGAGGCTGTGGAGCTGTGAAAAACCAGGACTGAATAAAGCCAACTTCTGAACTGCCCTTATCCCACCATGTGTGGCTCAGGGAGCAGCCCTGGGCTGTGCTTACCCTGCAGCTGGCTCAGGTTTGCCTGTGCCTGAATCTCCTGATAGCACAGCACCAAGCAGAGACATTAGAGCAGGGAGCACTGCTCTCTTTCAGTAACCCAAGTCATTATTGAGAAGGAAGGGAGAAAAAAAATTTATGTGGACTCACTAGGATTTGACAACTAAGCTAGGTTGCACTCAGCTTTAAATTCAACTGTCCTGGAAAATATCCTCATGAGATTTTTGAACAGGAGAGTCAGAGATATTACAAAATGGAATTGTTTTCTTAAGATTTCTACCAATTCTGGGTAAAATCCCATGAGAACAGTTGTTCTTGTGAGGTTTTTTCTGCATCTGAACAGGAAAAAATATGTTCTTGAAGCATTACATCTCTCAACATAGTGGAGTGGTGTATCTGGAAATTCAATTCTGACACTTCATGAAGACTGCAAAATGAAGTTGGTTGAATTGTGTGAGACTATTTTTACCCCTTTTCACATCCACAATGTCTTCTATGTGTGGGACAGCTCTGCTGCCAGGAGCTGTCAGCTCTGCTGCCCAAGGAGCACCCCAGCCCAGAGGTGACATGGTGGGATATGCTTGTTGTGTGAGATGAGTGGTTCTTTGCAGCCCCACATCCTTCTCATTGCCTCTCCATGTGCTGCAGAGCTCCAAAATCAAGAAAGAAACTAGACCAAGCAGCTGGTTACTGGCAGGGAGGTGGCAGAGGTGGCCATAGGTGACAATTGGAGGGGAATAAACAGTATTTTCATCTGATTTTGTGGAAAGAAGAGGGCTAAAAAGGGCATTCTTGTAGCTGCTGTGTGTGAAGTGTTCAGGTATGTTGGGTTCTGGTGATGATGGGCTTTTGGGTACCACCACCAGGTCCAGACTTTGGGGAGTGAGAACTTCTCTGTGAGGGGTGGAGCCATGAGGGACCCTGGTGGGGGACATGCTGCCACTGCTGGGCACTGACCCACAGCCCCTCAACAGGCAAGCAGAACTGGGGGGTGGCAGCAGCAGGTTCCATCTGTGAGCCAGGGGTGGGGCTGGAGACAGACACCTCTACAGGAGGAGCTGAAGTGGGCTTGAAGGGGTGCAAAAATCTTCCTGAGAGATGTAGCAACCTAAGTCAGTAAGACAGTGTGCAGGATCTCCCTTGTGACTACAGGAGAGGAAATTCTGATGCCTGAAGATCCTGCCTGAATTTCTTTGATAGTAAGACTGCAAAGAGCACTAGTGCTGCCTTGGGCTCCAGGTGCAGGCTGAGCATTACATTGTGGCATCCGCATAGTGTTCTCTCCTCCTATCCCATGCCTCTAAACCCTCTGCCTGGATCTCCTGGCTGTGGATGTGGCCTGGCAGATCGTTTATGCACATTTGTGCTCTCTGGGAGGCTCACTGAAGCTGCACCTTTCTCCAAATCCATTCCTAAGATGTAGTAGGATCAAATCAAGAACTTCTAGTAACATTGGCTGCCTGTGAAGCTTAAACACATGATTTTGGTATGTCATAAGGTCCAGGCAGCTTTGATGTGGTTAGGAATGGCCACATTATGCAAATTATGCACTCCAATGCAAATTGGGTGGGGATTTATGCACAGTTCCACTCCTCAACCAAAGACTAGGAACAGCTGGTCTCCTCCAACTCAGCTCAGTCCTCCCACTATCAGCATCATGCACAAAGCAGCAGCCACCATCCTGGGATGTGGGTGCTGGTAATGGAGGGTTGTCTTTGGTCACGATGCTGTGCCACATGGACTTCAGCTTGGAGTTAAGCACCTGGAGCTATGATGACACCACGGTGGCAGGGGCTGCATACCTGCATGGTTGTGCTGCTCTGACATCTGAACACTGGCATTTGCTGAGCACTCTCCCCCCCAAGGGCAAATCTCCAAATTTCTCACTGAATTTACCCAGCAGCAATGGTGAGGGTGATGCTTCTGGCAGAGCTGCCATCCAAGGCACTTCCACAGGGTCCGTGACTGAGAGGATTGTTTGCAACTAGCTCAGATAACAGAAATTTCAGGCTGCTGATACATTACAGAACAAACAGGCATAGTTTGCTTTTGGCTTTCATAAGGAGGCTAGATATAGCCTGAGGTATGCAAATACCTTGTGATGAAGAGAAAAAGATTCCAGGACTGTGGAGGTGTAAGAGCTGACAAATTAGGCAGCATTGTAAGAATAATACTAGATCTTTTTGCAAACTGAGGAACAACAGCTGTTAAGCATGTCAGTATTTTGGGAGCAGAGGAATAAAAGGCATTGCTGTCACATACACGGATAGGAAAGGAAGTGAATGCAGCAAAGAACAGGTGAGAGAACCTCATGTTGTTATCCATAGGAGGATAAAAGTACCAAATCCTTATTTAATCCTTGCAGAGTTATTTAAAATATTAAAAGTGGTGAGCCTCAAAGGGGATTAGGAATGGTTGCAGAGGGTGAGTTAAATTACAAATTTAACATTTGAGGTTTTTGTACTTATTTGCAGGAGTAAAGCAAGTACTTCTTTTTCACAATTCTTCCTTTTTTTTTTTTTTATTTATGAAAACATGCACACCACATACTTACCAGTATATGTGTCCTTTAAATCCAGAGTGTGAACCTGGAACCTCATCCCTGCCCCCAGTGTTCACCCTGCAGAAGTCCCCAGCCTCATTTACCTGACCCCTGTTTCTGTCACTGCTGAGAGAGAACCCACACACCTCACAGAGTCTCAGTCAGTGTTAATCTCCTGCCTTCCCTGACTTTTTCCTCCTGGACTGTAAGTGCTGATCTAATTTTCCTTCTTCATAAAGGTGACACTTATCTCCCCTGCTTTTTGATCCCACTTTTTTATACCCCTTTCTCTAGAATCAAGGGAGGAGTTGAGTCTTGTCTTCTAACTTCACCCTTATTCCTCCCAATCCTTCCTTTGTCTTCTGGGACTCGTATTGCTCAAGTTGCTAATGATCCCTTGTGAGAAACTGAAAAATTAATGGTTAATGACTCAAACAATTGGCCATTTGCTAAAGCAGCAGGTGCTTTGCTGATGCTGTGCAAAGTCACAGCCCAGGTGCAGGGGGGGGGCACACCCACCACTAGAGGCTACCAGCTGGATTTTTGCCCAGATAAGGGAGAGGCCAATAAGAAGCAGGCCCTGCAGAGGTGGGATAGTGCTTTTTATCATGCCAATGTCCTCTCTAACACAACTGGCTCAGGTGTAAATCTCTCCCCCCACCCCAGTGGAGGTATCAGAACATTCACACACAGTCCTGAAGGTGTTCATCCCTTCTGATGGGGCATTACTGACTCAGCTATGCTGACCTGAGAGGCAGCTGTCATGTCTTAGAAGGTGCCATAAACCATCAAACACCCTGAAGCACCCCCAGACTAATTTCTGACACCTTCCACTGGAGGACTGCATGTGCTCCACAGTGTTACATCAGACAATGTAAAATTCCCTGCCCCAGGAGGAGTATCTGGGCATTCCCACCTGAACCCTGCTGAACATTGTGTTTCACAGGCTTCCCCCTCCCCTGACTGATGAAGACTGTGACCACAACTTTGATCAATGAACATCAAAATTGCAACAATCGAGTCTCACATTGGATACATGGGTGCCAATATCCTTCTACTCTAACCCTTCTTTTTCTTCCTTTTCCCTATACATTTTCTTAATTGCTAGTTTTGTGCTTTTATATTGCTATACTTCTACAGATAATAACCAAAACAGGTACATACCTACTTTCCATTGCAAGCAAATTGTTCTGAAATAAACCTGCCATATGCATATTTATAAAACTTGTCATTTAGTGGCATTTCACTCTAATCTGCCAAGGGATCTATTAAGAGAAATCTCAGTTACTCTACCTTCAGGGATGGGTCATAACATCCCTGAAAAGCTCTACCATTCCAGTTTAATTTACTTGCATTCATGCTGACAAATCTCAGACCTGTCCATCACAATCTTACAGTAACCTCATATTAAGGTGGACTTTAAGCAACTGGATCTGGATGGACTGCTTGAGCAGGAGGCTTGGACAGTAAAGCACTTTAGCTTTAGTGTGACACTTCAGCAGCTGAAATACTTGTCTTCAGCACCAGGATGGAGTCAGTTTTCCCACATAAACTGGTCTGGAATGAGAGGGGCTTCTGCAGGTGCTGGAGGATGGATATCCTGGAGCATCTGACTCCAGTACTCGAAGATTAGTGACCTCTCTGAGATACCTATCCACAGACAGGGCTTGGAGAGTGCCACCCCCAGGACAGGCAGTGAAAGGTGCAATTTAAGTGCTTGTGTTACAAGAGGACATTTGAAATATTCTGTGGGTATCTGAAACAGCCCAGACTGTAAACTTCCCCAGCCTGGCAGATACAGTACCATGTGTCTGTGAGTGACCATGTGCTGCTGCTGTGGACACTGTAGTTGAGGAATAAGATTCTTGAGTACCTCAACTATCACTAGAAGCCTCTGTTTAGGCAACTGCATACAGTTAGTTGAGCCCTGAGAGCAAGCTGTCCTCCCAGCTTTTGAGGGTGCCTAAACAGAGTCACTTGCATTATTCTAGATGTCCCAAGTTACTTGGAACACTTGTTTAAGCTGGTGAGCATGGCAGCAAGCCTGGGAGGTCACTGGTGGAATGCCAGCAAGGTGCCTACAGCATCTCAAATGTCTCTTGGTGTCTGTGAGTCACTGTAGATGTGACTGTGCTGGAGAAAGCTGAATCACTCTTTGTGCTCCACTGACTCTATCGACTAGGCTCCCCTTGAGTGTAATTTGAGCTTAAACATGCAGCTTAAATGGTGGCACCTTGATTTAGTCTGGACCTGAATTCTGTCCTTAGAGCTGACTGTCTAAATGTAGCCCTGTATTTCTTTTTCTGTAGAGCATTTAGCAGGAGCTAGCATTAGCATTTAACTTCATGGGTTAAAAGTCTTAATAATAATGGCGAAGTATTAATACCAGTGAAATAACATCATTATTCTTATTCTAATTTGCTAAAAAGAAAGTCCTATTCATTCTTCTATTTCTATGGCTCTGTAGAAAAAAAGAGGTAAAGTTCATTTGATCTCCAAAGTTTATCTGTAATTATATTATGTATATTTAAATGGCATTTAGAATATATGACATATTGCTCACATTAAGAAGTAAAAAATACCCACTAGCAGAAGTAGAAACTAGAAGATGCTGGCTACAGCCCCCTTGGAACAATGAGAGTGCAGGGGCTTCTTTGGAACAAAGCCAATTTGTTTTCTCCCCTCTACCTGGCCCCTTCAGACACACCGAGGACTCCTGCCTAATGCCATGTTACCCAGCCTTGGCTGTCTCAGCCTCCTTGCTCTTGGCTGCTCAGCACTGTGCTGGCTTTGTTTTTGCTAAGGCTGGGCCAACAGCACTCTGGCCGGGATTTGCCAGCAGAGCTGCCTCTGAAAGCCAGGGAGGGTGGAGAACCTGGCTCTGTCCTCATGGTTAGTCTGACGAGTTGCTCCTGTAGGAGGACCAACTGAAATGTTGTTTCTCCAATTTATCCTCTGCCAGCTCTAATTTTTCATGCTCTATCTATGCTACAACCTAGTTGATGCAACAGGTGCTTTTTAAATAAAGGGAGAGAAATATTGCTTCCTGTTTATTTATATATGTTTTCTTCTAAGAGGACAGTTTCTGCCTATGCCATCTCAAATCCAAAAAAGTGGATTTGAGAGATCTGCTGTAATATGAGAGAAACAGGTGTTAGAGAAGGGCTCATCCTTCAGGCAACCTTAAACTTTCTCCCATCGGGCAGGACTAGACTTCGTATATATGGTTTCTCTTATATAAAGGTTCTGCTTTAAACCCAAGCAAAGGATCAAATGGCAGGAAATGAGATCCTCCTTCCAAATTGAGGGTGGGGAGTGAGTCAATTTAATTTTTAAGAAAACACCAGCACATGTCAAAAATGCCAAAAATTTGTACCTGACTGAGTTACAGCTAGTGCAGTTACCTGTTTAGGTTCCTTAGTGTTTTCCTCTTGGCTGTGGATTGGGAAGTGGGTTATTTTTACTCATCTACAAAATGGCAGAGTTTGTTGCTCTACAGTAAACCCTTGCAGCCTGGGACATGAGAATGAAAAAGAGGACAAAGTCATGTTTGCCTGTTTTAAAAAACAAAACTTTTCACAAATAAAGAGCAACCTCCAGCATGTCTAGCTGTTTGGAGCTCCGTGTACCCAAGGAATTCTGAGTCTGTTCATGCAAGTTTGGCCAGAGGCCTCAGGCCACTGATATCCCTCTACAGTTGTCCATGGCCAGCTTGAGTTTCCTGGCAAATTCTGATTTTTAGTGGGATTTCAAGGGTCCTCATGCAGCAGCCTTCTCTGGTTGCAGAGCTGCTGGAGGCAGCAGGACAGGTCAGTGGGCTCTGGTCCAGATTTGGCAAAGTGGCATTGAGCATGTGATGGGTCACAGAAGGCTTCCAGGTATGTTGGAAATGTGTGAGCAGATTTTACTCTCCTTTGCTGTAGTGGGAGACATCTCCTGCTCCTCCAGTTCTGCCATTACCAGGTGAAGGGACAGAGGGAGAGGTGCCTGGGTGGCAGAAGGGCTGCAGGAGGTGAGAAGGTGGCACTGGGATGGCAGAGACACGTTACGCTCAGATGGGAACCAACTGCCAGGGAAAATAAGGTGTTGAAGGAGCTAAGGATATACAGAGCTGGAAAAGAGCAGAAGTGTTCAGTTGGTGGGTGTATGAGAGAATTGTTAAACTGTTTGCAGAAGGAGCAGTTGCATTGTCTGGGAGATTGAGTGGGGCAGGGCTGATTCTAAGGATAGCAATGAACAAATGGTCCAGAGAAGAGAAGAAGTCACGGAGGAAAGACAACAGCAGATGTGAAGACAAAGGAAGTGGTGCAGGGGAGGGAGAAGGCTGAAGTGGCATGTGTGAAACAGGGAACAATTTATATATGAGAAGAAGAAAAGCAAGGAATTGATAGGGAAAGACAGAAAGAAGAAATATAAAACTATAGCTGCACTTCACAATGATTTTCAGCGTCTTCAGGAGAACCGTGGTGTGTCTCCTCCTGCATCCAGCACTGGCCATACTTCCAAACCAGCAGACACAAAAATAGCAGCCTGCCAGCAGGATGCACCTCTTCTTGGTGCAACATCTTCCAGTGTGTTTGTCCAGACACAAATAATTTGATCTCCACCAACATCCTATACTGCAGTCTCATCAGTCTCCCTGTCAGTTTTATGCTTATGCAGTATACAACAGCCCCAAAATATCAACATCTCCATTTTAAGTATGTACTGGCATAAACATGGATCTAGTCAAGAGATTAGTGCAATATTTGATTTGCTAAAAAGGCTTAACAACTCTTAGTGTTTTCATATTGAGCTTCAGGGTCTCTATTTTCAAAGAGGAAAAGAGGAACACTAGTACAGTTTTCATTAATAAAATACCAGCTTATATGGGTTGCTACTGATAAGGAGAGAAATGCAGAAGATACGTTTTTATTTTTTTTATATACTTATTCTAAAATTGACCTGACAGCTTCTAGCTATTCCTTGGTGACAGATTTCAAACTATTCAAACAGATAATTTTCAGCTCTGGCATTTCTCTTTGGAACTTTATGCAAAAAAATTTCCACAATATTTAGCATGTCAAAGGCTGTCTAACAGCTCCGAGCCTTGCTTGTAAAATACGCACACACAAAAATGTAACAAGGATGTGTTTTGGCAATAAGCTTAAATCTCAAAGAAATGTTCCAGTACCTTGATTAATTAAAGACAACCCAAGTGTTACCTTCAGCCTGCACTGGTACATCATTAAGCAGCCTAATTAATACTAGGATATGCTGAAACAAGAGAGGTATTTTGGAATTTCAGTTACTAAGGGAAACCTAAGTGCTGTCTGTTAAATGCTTTGGCCTCCTTTTCTTGTAGAAAATGTGCTTTATAACTTCCCCATATGCTCCTGCTGTTCTCTCCCTGATGGATGTTGCTATGGAAGCAAACTGGGGAAAAAAAATCAAACAGCTAATAATGTTTCTGCAAATGATTGCACAGGTGGAGATGAAAAGTACAGATGACACAAGTTAGTTAAGCAGGGGATTTGAGCTGCAGCAACAATCTGAGGCCAAAAATCAAAACACACTTTGCTTTCTTTCCTCTTTATATAGATGTAGTGAAATTCCAGGCCTTTCCAGGCTGTTGACGTTTATTTTAGCCTTTATTGAGTAAACACATTCAGAAATTTTGCCCTAAAACACTGAATGCCCTAAAACACTGAATAAAATAATAAAATAATAAAATGTGGAGGTTTAGAAGGAGAAGAACAAGTCTGGGTACACTGCTATTGAGTGGGATAGCCTAGGAGGACATAGGTCCCTTGAAGCTATGGGATAAAGAACTTCTGTGTTTCACTCAAATTAAAAGTGTTCCTTCAGTTCTGTATCATATTTGAATATCATCACAGCAACAGGAGAAGATGCACATACTGGACATCAGAAAGACAAACCTGTGGCATCATTTTTTTTACATTCCTTCAAAGCAGTATAAGCTTTCTGATACAAAGCACATACCCAAGAAGTGTATGTGAGTGAGGAAATGCACCAGAATGTTGATACAGAGCATCTAGTTAAGTACTGAAAATGAGGAAACTGAGAGCCAAGGAGTGAGAGTGATACAGCTCACACCTGGCATCTCTCAGGCTGCTGGCCAAGGCCAGCCAGGTTGGCTGGTGTCTTCAGGGCACAGAATAGGCAGCTACTCTATTTATTGCTTGCTTGCTTTTCAATCATGTTGGCTGCTGCTCACCCTGACTCCGTGACACTGAACTTTTCTTTAGCTTCTCTGAGCCTTAGATAAAGTTACACGTATGGATCCGCTTCAGGCTTATGCTGCTGGGTTCTGTGTCCAGGCATCCATTCCTCTCTGCTAACAGCTTACAGCCTGTGGCTTCTTCCTCAGACCCCCTCAGACATGTTTTAAAGTGCTGCTGCACCCCCTGAATGCTCTGAGATGGGGCAGACCTTGTCTGGCCTGGAGCTTGGCCCCCACGAGGCCTCCTGAGCCCATGCTGCCACATGAGGATGGGCAGAGAGTATGCTGTCAGCAGACATTCAGCCAGAGGCCACTAGTCTCCTTTCACCATCATTTTAAATTTTTTTGGGTTCTGTTGCACACCCTAATGTAACACGTGATGGTAGCATGGTGCTGGTGTATGCTGAGAGCCTGGGTCCTCCTTCCTGGAAGAGGTCCATGCTGATCACCTTGTTCTACACAGAGCTTTTCACTGCAGATGCTGCCAAGAAGAGGCTCCTGTCTCATGTCTCATGCACTAAATCAGAGCCCCATCCATCTTTAATTTTAAGAAATGTCCCCTTTATACCAATTCCCCTTATGAAACTTTTAATGAAAGTGATACATCCTGTCAAAACTTTATGGTGCAAACTTTTTAACCACTTGTAATCAGGAGGTGGATTTCAAGCAAGGGAAAGGTCAGCTTCTCCACCCAGCTGTGTGTGGGCCAAGTGTCCATGTGATGACTTCTTCACATCCACACATGCTACCCCATGGTGAAAGGATAAAGAAAAGAATCAAAATATTCAAAAATGCATTAAAGCCTGTAGCCCATACATACCTAGAAGACACTGAAACATAAGCACAGGTGAAGGTGCACAAGTGTGGTTCCATAACCACAATCACATAAGTCCTGGTGCAAAATTTGACCAGCCATTTAGGGAATGAGACACGAATCACCTAATTCAGGCAGCCTTACTTATGTTAGCAGTCCAGCAAGTGACAAAGTTCTGGGGACAGGCTGTCCCCAGAATCTATACATTCATAGCATTGGTGTTCCATCACCACTCTCTTGCTTAATGAAGGCACGTTACCAGGTCCATGTACACATTCTTCTGTTGGTGTGTCTCACTTGCATACACTGTATATGTACGAAGACATCATTCGCTTTCTTTCTTTCTACTTTCTACTCCTAAAACTGGTTTAAAAACAAGTTTCCCAACTTCTGGCAGGGGTTACAAACTACACTGTCCTGCTCCTGGATATGTGACAGCCTTGACTTGACTGCAGAAGAGACCTGACTTAGGCTATCCCATCCTCTCACATTGCTCTTGAGGGAGAAGAATTCCTTTTTTCTCCAAATGGAAAAACTTTCCAATCACTTTCTTTGATTATTTTATACTTTTCTGCTATGTCTGTGTGTTCTTGAAAGGAGGGACAGTGCACTGCATGCAGCCATAGTCACTTGGTATTCAGGGGAAGTTCAGAGTTAGTGAGGCGCCTCTAGAGCAGCTGCAAAGGGCCTAATATAAATATGAGGAGCTGCCGAGATTCATGATTGCACCTGGCTGTCCTGCTGCTTTACAGCCATTGCAAATTAATTCTTTCTGCATGTGAGCAACTAAGTCAAGTCACTTGAACTCATGGCCTCCTGCTGTCCTCTTAGGAAAAGAAATAGATGATTTGCACTGTAGAGACCTAGTCCAGTGCCAAGGGAGCCACCAGCTACTTCGCTGTGCCTTTCTATGATTGTTGGAGCAGGACCGGGAAGAAATTTCAGTTTAAAGTTCAGCTCCTGTATAACCCTTGATAAGGTTCAGTTACAGTATCTGGACCAGCATACCTGGGGCACACGAAGGGAGCATGTGGATCTGCTGCCTCATCCTGGTAGAGCTCCAAGCACAGCAGTGCAGAGGAAACAACTTTTTTTCAACACTTTTTCCATTGGCTTCACTGGAGCATGCTGGCTGCAGCTGGAATGGCAGGGGAAAGAGAGCAGAACCTGTTTGGGAAGGGACATTGTTTAAAATGGCAAAAGCTGCTGAAGAAGCTGCTGCTGAATGCCTGGGCCACGTCCTTGAGGCCCCAGTGCTGGAGGTGCAGACTCCGGCTCCCACAGGTAGCTCTGAGCTGCACAGCCATGAAGCCTTTAGGAATGAACTGTGTCTCCCACACTGTGTAGTGCTGAAGGACACATCACCCTCTTTTGCTTTCCAGAGTGTCTGATTTATGGACACATAGATCCCAAGCACTGCAGCGGCCCTGTGCAGCACAGCAGTGTTTGTGGTGCAGTATATCTAATTCCTGTAATGTATGCAAAGCTCTCAAAATGCTAACTTTTTATTTCAGTTTGTGAAAGAGAAATATATTCTCTCTTGGGCTGGTGACATTATTATCAGAGTTAATACTGTCAGAGAGAAATGTCTCATGTGTTTCTGTCCTGTGCTATACCCCTGGGCAGTCTGCTGTGGGGGGGAAGATCCTCCATCTTCCCTGAGATGCAAGGGGGCCCTGACACCCATGTGAAAATCACTAAAAATCAATCCTTCTTCAAAGTAGGCCAAGAGTGCTGTGTCTTCTACGTTAGTTTGCAGCAATTCACCATACATTTCTGCTCCTTCAAACACACCTGTAGAGAACATCAGTGGCAAGCAACCAAGGGGAATTAGGAATGAGTGATATAGGGTTGCATGGCTCTACTGAGGTCTAGGCTGTGGAGTCAGCACTCGGTTACTCACTTGACGTGATCTGTGATCTGAATACCACACTTTGAAATAGGGGCAGAGTCCAGGCTGACACCTTAGGCATTACTCAGCCCTTCTCCCTTGCCAAGGCAGAATCAGGTCCACCCGAGACATTCCTGGTTGATATTTTGAGGATTTTTTAGTGTGTCCTAATGCCTCATTAAATGACTGTCCAATATGCCTGAACAATCTACGTCCCTATAACAGGTATTTGCTATTTAGGACATATTACTGGCCAATGGTTCAGTCATGTCAATACTATAGAGCCCAGAAGCCAGTACATTCCACTTCCCAGGGAACAAGGCTAGTACACTAAATAGGGCTGTCACCTGAGCTCTGTGTCCTGCCAAAAAAAGGACTGAAGGGATAGGTGTAAGTCCTTCAAACCTCACACTGGTTCCCCACATCCTTGGTAGAAGGCCAGTGTTAGGTGTCCTGCATGTCCTCCTCTGGAGTGGCTTTGTTCCCTACAAAAGCCAAGGAGAGACAGACAAGTGTGTCAGTCAATCAATTTGTTCTTAAATGGCCCCAAATGGCCTGCAACCTTCCTTACCCAGTGCCGGGGTCTGGCTGCTCAGGGGGCAGTGCCTTCACCTGCCTCTGGGAATCAACAGGGCACACCTCACCTGAAGGAAATTAATGGGAAATCAAATATTAGCAGAAGATTTGATGATACATTCATCCAAGTGTTATAGACCTGACTGAGTACACAATGCTACACATACATATATGTGCTTGTTGCTTTTTAATGCCTGTGGCAATCAATTTCTGCTTGACCCAAGTTTCCTTTATTTGCAAAAGTAAAAATGCTATTATTGCTGACCATAAAGTTATTCAGCCCTTTTATACATAGCTATAGGAATTGAAGTGCTCCACTGATTTTAAAGGATGTAATCGAGGATTTGTGTGCAAACAGTGCATAAATACGTGCTTTCGTTTTTCAGATGTAGTTTGCTTGTCAAATATGGATGAATCTGCTGTTTTTGCAAAAGTGGTCACTGCAGAAGCTTTCTCAAGACTCCCCAGCAATACAAAAATCCACATTCTGTCTCTTGTCTGAATAACCAAATTTTTAATCTCTTAATCTTTTTTTTATGGACTTTATAAAAAACAGGCTCTAGTGAATTTTGCTGCAACATAAAGAAATTACAAAATCATTAAAGAAATTCCCTATAACTTTCAAAGAGGAATCATCCTTCTTTTTCAACTACTTCATCAAATTAAGACCAGACTCTGCCATCTGCCTAACAATAGTTTCTATGTATTGATTTAATAAAAATATCATGGTACAAAACTGAAGAGAATTAGGACAAATACTAGGATATATATAGGTATTATATCCTAGGATATAATACCTAGGATAAATACTAGGTATATATTTCTACTGAGATCTAGATACTGAAAGTACACCCCAAATTCATACATTTACAATCTTCTTTGATTTTCCTGGCACCAGTATAGCTGTGAGGAAAAATTTAAACTGGAGCTCATGCTCCTTTTCAAGGATGGAGCATTGTATATAGCATTGAACACAGCATAGAAGAAAAATCTACTTTGTTAAGGGTCTGTACTTGCATTTTGGAAACAGGGTAATTAAAACTGAGGAGATGGATCTTGTAGGAATTTTTCAGTTGAGGCATGTTTCATTTAAGGACAACTTGGTTGGATTTTTTTTTCTGTGTTATTTATCAATAGGAAAATTCCTAATCTTAGCATGGTACAGCTACTTCTATCTTATGGAGGTATGCACTTGGAGGTTTTTCCTTGCTTCTGACTTGGATGTAATGTTACTGTTCCATTTAAATTTGATGTTCAATTTGTATGACTGTAGGGGGATTAAAAAAATCCTGTTAAGTAATGATTAATGGTCAAGTCACAGCAATGAAATAAAAAACTAAAATGAATTCATTAATTATCTTAGTTTAACTCCCCAAATGACTGTATCAATTGCAGCCTAATTCCTAATGACTGGGACAAAGAGGTGACATGTATCCTTGGAAGAGCTGAGGGACAAAACTTTTAGTATTCCACTAGATTTCCTTGAATATTCTTGCTCAGAAGGCAGAGCTCAGCAGTAAAAAGAACATAGTGCTTTTGAGCTTCAGCAATAAGATTTTTTCTGGAGCTAGCTGATGACCTTACCTATTCAATCCATCTCTCAGCTTTCAGAGCACTAAAATAAGTTCAACAGACATGACATTTGTATAATACTTCTCACTGAAAAAAATGTGCTGTTAAGCATGTTGCTCAGGTTTCCATGTCTCTTTACAAAGCTATTCCCTGCCTGTGAAAAGCAGTCTGCCTTCATCCAGATGTGCAAGCCATGCCTTGAAAACATCACTCCTTTCCACCAGTGCCACTTATCTGATATCTTGAACACACAGCATGCTGGGAGCCCTCTCACACCACAGCTTATCCCTCTCTCTCCTCTCCAGCTCAGAGGAACACATTCTTGGACCCTGGGCTTACTCAATGCCTCTGAAGGGCAAGGAAGAAAAGTCTGACATTTTGCTGGAAGAAACCCAGCACAGAAAAGCTCCAATCACTGAAATTTGCAGCTAAGCAGGCAGAAGTAGGTCAGGCCTGATGCTATTTGCAGACTGCTTTTCCAGGGAGTGGGGAAGAGGCTAATCAGTGCCAGGGGTTAACGTAGATGGCATGATGTCAGCTCACCTGTTCCCAAGGAGAAGTTTGTATTTGACCTCCTCCAGTGATGCCTGCATGCTCTTAGAGCACGTTCTAACATGAAGAGCTACTAATCCATTCTTCCCATGTGTATTTCACCCAGTCTTGGACTTTGCATTTTTCCTTTCTGCCCCTCTACATCCAAGGAAGACCTACATAGTCTGCATCTCTCTATAAGGAAACTGAAGTAATGTTTTATATTTTACATTTGGCAGCCATATAAAAGTCATGTTTGGGCTCAATCTGATTCGATTTCAGACTCAATTTATTTTCATAAAGGAGAGTTTATGGTTGTGCTTTTATATTTGGTGTATTACCAAAAGAGAGGTGTCCTGCCTGGCATTCTCAGGGCATTGCTTATTTTCTGAGCATTTTCTGGAACTGTGTCAGTGTTATATTGCTGCTGTGCATTGGGATGTGTCGTGGATATAGCAGTATCTTCCTGGGACACAGCTCACCCTGAACCACAGTTCACTCCTGTTTTCAGCAGGGAGCTCCTGTTGCCCTCAGGAGGCAGGATTTTGATGAGTCTGGACCATATTTTGGCCAAAATGAATTAAAAATGGGTGATTCGTAAACACATGGGTGTTGATTCAGGTGTTAAGAGGAGGTTATTGAGGCTTTGCAAAGAAAGAGATTTGAAATAACAAAGCCATAACCCTTAAGCATGGTTGGCAGATGGGTCATTACCCCTCAAAAATGGCTGCAGCTCCATTGCTGACACCAACTTCATGTTCTACCTTGTTTTGTTATGTCTTTCTCAGATGTCACTATGGTGTGTGCTTAAATAGGATCCCCTTTCCAGAAAGTTCATTTATGTAGTATTTATATGGCAGAGACATCTGTCTCTTCCTTTTGTGAGCCCATGCTCTGGTTTTGATTTAGTGTATTGGGTTCCTTCGGTGCCAAGAAAACACTCTGCTACTCTCAGGCTGATAAATTCTGATGATTGCTCCCATTCTGTTTTCTTATATGAGGAGACGTATTAATACTGCCTTCTTATCCATCAAACCTCTTCATCTCAGGGACTCAGGCAACTATCTGTTTGGGAAGTGATTTCTTGTAAGTGTAATTTTCTAAAGGTGAACTCCTCCTGGCCACTGCTTTTAATAGTATTTTAATGGGAAAGGGCTTGCAGGGGGCTTATATAATCAGAAAGATGGCTTTGCACATCCTCCCAAGGGTTTTGCCACAGCTGGACTCAGCCTGCTTTCCCCACTCCTTGCCTAGCAATCATGGAGAGGAAGGGAAGGATGCTTTTTAAGCTGTGTGTTTTTCAAGCTCAGAGTTGACTACTCACCCAAAATGTAAAGTAGGAAGCAATTCCTGGAATCTGTGAGTCTCATCTCAAGAAGATACGTGTATTTACACTCATAACCACCAAAGGCATTTAATTCTTGCATGAGCCTGCAGTTCACAGTAAATAGCTATTTGTCCTCATGTCCAGTGAACAAAAGATTGCAAGTCCTTTCTGCTGGCAAGAATCAAATACCTTGTTTTTGTCAGTAGGTCTTTGATATGCAGGAGCAGCCATGGAGACAGTGAAAGCAGCCTTGTGCCACTCTGCACCTGGGCAGATGAGCAGTAGAAGCCTGCAGAGATCAGTGACACCAAACACTGCTATTCTTAAACAAGGGAGAAATAACGAACCTGGGGCAACCAGAATTGTGTTGCAGCACAGTTTGTGTCTGGGTAGCATTATTTGACTTCTGTCTGGCTCCATTTTAGGCACTTGGAGCAAAACATCTTTTTTTGTATCATACTTTCATGAACATGGTGGTTTGACTCAGGAGCCAGATCTAGTGCTGGCTATTGGTCAGAAGTTACAGAGAATACAGTTTGTGAATAATCAGTCTTTAAAAAATAGTGAAAGAAAACTACCTTTGTTTCTTAATCTCAGTCCTTTTCATGTTGGCCAATGCTGGAGAAAGAGCACCTGACCCCTGGGAGGTGTTTTGGTCTGTCGGGAGGTATCACTGGGTTCAGAGGTGGATTTAAGCAATGTGTCACTCATTCCCCACCACATCACTAGTAGCTGGTGAGGATTAGTGTGACAGATGAACTTGGAAATATTTTGCTGCTGCATTCTTTGATCTCTTTCCTGCTCTTTTCCAGCCCCACTGCAAATAAAACTCTGACCTTTACTCTTCTCTTAACCCTAAACTTAGTATTAATCTTAAACCAAATGCAGCTGAACCACTGGCAGTTTTCCTCTGGCCATTACCCATACTACCCATACTAAATACTTCTCTCAGCTACCATCTCTGAAGCCTCTGCTTCCCTTTTGCAACCCCATTTCAGTCTCACTTGCATTGGTGTACTGGCATTTCTCTTTCAACCCTAACACTAAACATGGATTGGGAAGTTCTCTCAGACTCACATTAGAAAAAGAATTTTAAAAATCAACAGTCTTTCTTTTCTTCTACTAATAGGGTAAGGTAAGAGATAGGATTAGGGATAGATATAGAGTAAGGGTCACAAATGGGTTAGGACTTGGGTTGGGACAGAGAAGAGGAAAGCTCTTGCTTTGCCTAGGGAACTACAGCTGTTAGAAACGTTCCTAATGCTTTTCTCACTACCAAGTTCCCCCAGGGAAATCCCTCACTAGTACCCTGCAAGGAGACGATTATTTCATAAGAAAATGAGGTGGTGCATTCCCGTCAAAAATAACTTGTTTCCTGGCTTTGTTCCAAGTACAGAAGAAGCACAAACAGATTTATCACACTTCCTTATAAGCCTTCATTTGGATGCTGGTCACTTTATTTTAAGCCATTTTTCTTTCTACAGTGCCTCTTTCCTGGCCCAGGTGTGGATTGCTGCAGAGGACATATGAACAGGGAGCTTGTGCACAGCAGTGCTAGGTGGGTGAACAAATCTCTGCTCCCTCACTTTGCAGACCAGGTTTATGCCCTGCCTTGCTTGAGCAAAATGGGTCTAGTACAATTACACTACATAGGAACAAGAATTTGTACTCCAAATACAGCAGTGACTGAGATGCTTATGTTGTAATATCCGAGGGGTGTAAGTACTTGGGGAATAAAGGTTTCTCTTATGGTACAAACCCCTTCCTTCTCTGAGTGTAGTGACTGAGAAATAACAAATAGAAATGTGAATAGTGTATTAACACAATCGTAACAGACTGCTTCTCTTTCCCTACAGGTGCTGGAGAAAGGAAATCTGAGTAGAGAGGGGTGGATTTCTTCTGTCGTCACTGAAGAACAAGTACATAGCCCTGAACCCAACATGGTGACATGCTGTAGGCAGTGTTGAAAAGCCAGCTATTGTCATGTCATATCTGGTTTTTACTTGTTCTCACAGGTCAGCAGACTCTCTGGATTTTGCAAACAGGCTCACTTGTTTTGTTTTTTTGCTGCTTTCTTAATACTCACATGGGCTCTTTTGTAAATTGCCACTGTGGTTTCTTCCACTTACATCACAGTTTTTTGATACTTCAGTTCTGAAGTATCATAAAACCTAGATTAATAGTATAATGGGAATTTGGAGAGCTGTAATATACAAGCAGTAGGAGTTCATGAAGCACAATTATAATACTGAGCTAATCAGCACAGCATTCAGTTGACTAAATTCTCATCTTTTAAATGACAGTAAAAAATCTCCACATAAGAAAAATTAAGGATTATGCAGCTGCAGTGAAAAGTCAAGGCAAGTTGATCTATTTCAGTGGGCAATGTTTCAGAGCTGTCCTGTTGGTTAAAGCCAGTACTATTATTGCACATCATGCTTCCCAGCTCTGCAGGTTTAAAGGCATAGGAAGATAATGCACAGGTCGTGATGGAGGAGTTTAGGATGGGATGAGGGGAAATGGTGTACAAGAGTTAGCAGGGATGCTGGATACTGTCACCCTTAATATCTCCACAGGAAAAATTGTTTTGTTTGAGACTTGCTTCACCAGTCTCCACACAAGGTATGGATGATGCATGTCTTCTATTTCTACAGATTGTCTCTAAAGATTTTAGACTTTTTATCATCAGTTTCCTTAACCTTTCATGTTACATCAGTACATGTTCAGCAAATCTGAAGACAGAATGTACATCAGATAGGTCAGATGAGTCTTGGCTGACTCCAATGAGTAAATTATATTTAAAAGGAAAAAATGCTGCCTCCTTGATCTGTTTCTTACAGGTTTTTTCCATTTTAAATTTAAATTTTTTGTCAAAACAGAGTAACTCTCAGAAAATGCCCTGCCCCACACCTGTCTCTTCCAAACATGGGCTGTTTTGAAGACACAATGGTGTGGAGGGGCCCTGATGGAGTTCTATCTCTTGTTAAACATGGACTTTACTCATGCAGCAGTTTTAGCCCAGTGGTTGCAGCCAAGCCAGGCAAATCCACTGCTCTTTGGCTATTGCACTGATTCTGCACTGGTGACCAGTCCCTGTCCCATCCCTGCTGCTCTCAACCACTCAGGACCTTATTACCAGGCCACCGCTCACACAATAGGCACTCATTTATGTAATTCTTTTCCAGCTTTCCCTCTCTGTGCCCAGAGACACCCTTGAAATGCAAATATCTCCCACGATTTTCGAATACCCGTGCTCTCTGCCCATGAGTGAGGTGGCACAGAGAAAATAATTCTCAGTAAGATGTCCGAACCCTCCCTTTCAGCATTTTCTGAACTCCAGTGGCATAGGGCTCAATTGAAAAAATTGTCTAAGAAAGGCTTCACTAAGTGGAGCACATCAAGAGAAAATAAAGAATGAGGCCCTGGTTCCATCTACAGAAGCTGTCATGATTTATTTGCTGTCACTTGAATCTACATTAAAAGGCTTGCTGCGACTTCACCAATTTCTTTCCGTTCTGATTGTCTCGATCTCCGCTGATATTTGAGGCCTGGCTTGTTATATTTGAATTTGAAAGATATGTAGCCACCCGAGCCTGGCAGCATGCTAGCATTAACTTCTCCTGCCCAATGGGCTTTTGCTGGTCCTTTATGGAAGATGAAAATGGATGAATCAACTTCAGAGGCTTTATGGATTGTACAAAACCTATCCTTCTTCCTACCCAAGTAAAGCAAGAAGTCCTGCTAATGAACCCATCGGAGGAGGGCTCTGTCTGCTGCTCTGTGGCAGTGACATCCAGCACGGCTGTGAACTTTTTGAGCAGCCATTTCTAAATTGGGAAGTCTCAGATTTATGTGGCCATTTTCTTGTTTTAAAAGAAGAAGTCAATACGTATTCACAGTTTGATCCCCATTAAGGGCTGAAGTGATGCCACGTTTCACCAGGAGAACGTTAATGCTATCAATTTTTCAGCTTTCTTACTTTATTTTCAGCATGTCATGTCCCTTCATATTTAGCATGTTATGAGACACCACTGGAATTCAATTACTGCCTGTCACTGCTGTTTATATTGATTTATAGATCATCCATTTTGACAAGTTCATTGCCAAGCTTTAATATGCCTTAATAGCTTTATTGTTTATTAATGGTAATGCAGTGGTCCAATCTCCAGCCTGCAGTAAATGTCAGCCCTTCCTTTCAGTGGTGGACTTCAGAGCATGGCTGGGCAAGTGGCTGTGACCAGGGGCTTGGCAGCACCCTCCTCCCCCTGCCCAAATGCCACTGGCACCAATTCCTTTGGTAAATGGCCTCCACAGATTTCCTCCAATAAAGAATTAAGAAGAGATTTGTCTAACAGCTTCTTGCCAGCAGGGCTAACATGCCCGGCAGTGCCAGCGGGGTTTTGGCGGTGCCACAACGTGTGGTGCTGCCAGTGCTGTGGTGTCTTTGGGCACTGAGCAGCCCTGGCACACACCACGCCTGGCTCAGCACACAGACCACACCTCACCCTTAAAGAGATGTAGAGTAACACTGTAATTCTGTTACTCTGGTCAGCATATCTGAACGGAGTGGCATAGCTGAGACTATTATGGGGAACACAGAGGTGAAAAGTGTATGTGCATCATGGGGCTTTTTTATGTCAGGCTATGTAGAGTTTTATAATGAGGGCAGAGTTCACTGGCAATTATTGCTTAGGAAAGTTTCCATGGATAGCTATTTTTCTTTCTTTTCTTGCCGACTGGCTTTTTGAAATATCAATTTACCATAGGAAAAATCCTCCTCAAAAGCAGGAGTCCCCAGGCACTAAGGGTCAGGACTATTTCAATGCAACTGTGCTGTAAGAAAAAAGCATGTCCTCAACAGTAACATAACAACTTGTATTTTTTAGGCATATGCTGTTGCATATTGGTAGGATAAGAGATGAGCAGCAGCACATTTCTGAGCATTTTCTGCCTAGAAACATACAGGCCCAATTTTTCAAATGAAGCTGTAGCTGTTTCTCCGTGCATGAGTTTGTGAGCTTTCCCCTTGCCACTGTCAGCCTTTGCAGCACTGAGCATGGTGGTTTGATTGCTGCAGAGGAGAGCTGCTGCAGCTCAGAGGTGCAGGGCTGAGCAGTTTATCCAAGCTCGGGAAACATGAGGTGCAAATCCTTTCCTGAACAGCAGCTATCAGCAGCTCAGGTTCCTTTGCATAGCATTGCTCCCTCCTTTGAGCTGCTGACAATGGCAGCCAAGGACTCTTTTCTTTCAAGACCCTTCCAGAAAGTGTCCTCCTTCCCAATATCTTGCTCAGCAGTGCTGAGCACCTTCAGAGAAATAAAATGATGTGCTCATTTCTGCCTTGGTGTTCAGCATTTCCCCAGGAGCATTAGTTCATATACTCCTCTCGCCTTGACTAAAATGATGAGAAATGTATATCACTTACACTGTCTTTCTCCCTCTCTCTCACACACACACAAATACACACATAGATGTATTTAAAGAGACAGCTTAAAACCTAAGTTATAGCCCAGGAAAAACAACTAAAGTCTTTTTTTTCTCCCTCAAATTCAGTTTTCTAAGTGAATTTAGAGGGAGCCGCCACTTTGGCTGATGAGATGTGACCTGTTTTAATCACTGCTGTCCACTGTCAGATATGTCAGGCAATTTAGCTTCAGGTGCATAATGGCAAATTATTATAGAGACAGAATGATTTTAAGTTTCTAGACAGTGGGAGCATTCCCAGAATCCATTACTGCCTGATTAAATTACTCAGATTTCTGTGTGTGAAGGTTTTGTACAGCAGCATGTAATCCACGAGAGTAACTAATCATATCATATTGATTTAGATGCTGCTAGAATGGGAAATCTAATTGTAATACTGTGAAAGCTTCTTGGGGAATCTGTACTAATGATTGCATTTGTAATCCCATTTGCAGGTGAAAGTTCTGAAGTGCAGCTGTGAGATGAATAGCAATGACGACGGTTTGGACACAGCCCTGCAAAATCAGGTTGCTGAAGATGAGATGAGCAGAGGTTGTCCTGATGACTTAGCAGCAAGTTTACACCTTTCTGGTTTTCTCCACTGATGCTTCCTGTGACTTACACATAAAAAAGAATGTGAGCAAAAGGTGCAAAGATGAGAAAGGAGGCAGAATTCAGCCCCCTGTCGTGCTTAACTTCAGAGGCCATCTGTCATGGTTTGGAATGGGAGGTATTTTCAGGGAAATGATGCAAAACTTCCAGCCAGTGGAAGTTGCAGACGCCTCTGTGAAACATATGTGTAAAAGACGAAAGAAACCCGGGAACTTCCTCTTTTGTTTCTGGCTGGCAAAGAGGTGAGATGCCGGCCTGGCCCCTGTCTCGGCCCAGCTGGGCGGCTCCTGCCATGGGACAGGGTCACCCCTGTCACGGGCGCCTGCCAGCCCTCATCAGCTGCTGGGCAGGAGAAGGAGTTCCGCAGGGGCCGGGCCCCTTCCCGGGGACCTGGGACCCCCTTCCCCCAGGCCCTGTCCCGGGCCAGGCCGGGCCCCAGCCATGGCCAGGCAGGGGCGGGGAGGCTGCGGAGCCCAGGCCGAGGCAGGGCCGGGCGCGGCTGTTCACATCTTGCCCTCAGGTCCCCCCTCCCGCCAGCGTGGCTGCCACACGAGATCAGGCAGCTGAGACCCGAGGGGCCCTGCAGCCCACCCAGAGTGGCCCCACGGCTGGAATTGACCCAGCAAAAACCAAAGACCAGCCATGCAGCCGATCCTGACACAGCCCAGCCACAGCTCCCGCTGCAAGGGTCACTTGACCATCTGCAGGCCCAGGGCGGGATGTTAATCCTCTCAGTGCTCCAATCCTCCCTCCCGTGAGAGAAAGGCACCAGAGGCAAGTGTGTAAAGGATCAACATGAAGATGAGGTCACTGAGGTCACCTCACTGAGGTCAGTGAGGAAGCCTCAGATGGGAGGGATGAGGAGATACCTTGATCTTGGAGCTGAAATCCTCTTGTGAGCTATGGAGAAAAGACTCTTTTTCTCTATAATGCATTAAACTACTGGGGAGATGAAGCGCTCAAATTCAGGCAAAGGCCTCCATGCTGAAGTAAGCAGATGTTGAAGTAGCTGTGATTCTATGAGAAGCTGAACAGAGAAAGAGAGAAGAGTGATGAGACCCTGTGCCCCCAGGGAGAGAGGAAGAAGATCTCTGTTCTCAGGAATGAAGATGATTTTAGAGATAGATAATGAGAACTTTTGCCTTTGAACAGCTCATCTTTAAAACAATACCCCATGCTTCAACATGGCCCATAAACAAGCTGCGAGAAGGCTTGTGGAAATGGGAGGGGTTTCACGTTTGCAGATTTTCCCCCTGGGCAGCTGTATTTTTGAGGACATTGAGAGCCACAAGAGAACTGGTTTTTTCCTCTTGTGGAGAAGTCTCCATAACATTAACAAGAGGAACTTCTCTCCCTAAGTGAACTGAAGAAAGACTATTTCAAAGGTGGCAAACTGACTGGAAATTTTAGGTTTTGTTTCTTTACATTGTCAGTGGGAAAGAGAAGGTTGTGGGGGAGGAGAATTGTTCTGAAGGGTTTGTTTTGATTCTTACTACTTTCTTTTTTTCCATTTTAGTCACTGTTAATAAAACTTTCTTTATACTCTCTTGAAGTTTTGAGTCTGCTTAGCCTTTCTCCTAATCCTGTCTTCTTATCTCACAGCAGAAAGCGAGTGCACTGGTGATTGGCCAGCACTGAACAACCACACTCAGTGGTGTGTTGGCTGGGAAAATTTCAAATTTGGGGAATTCTAAAATTGGCGAACCAAAGCCACTACACCATCCCAGGAGCCAACACTGCAGTCTGAGCTCTGCTGGGGTTTTGCAAGGACACCACTTATATGCACTCACTCTCTTCTTTTTATCTGAGGACAAACACATTTGAAAAGCACTTTTAATTCAGGGAAATTAAATACCTACCTGCTTTTCATTAGAATTCTTTATTGTTGTTTTATTCTTCTTTAAATACAAGTTTCTATGGTGTTTCTTTTGTGTTTGATAATTGCCAACACCTTGATCTGCCTTGACCTTTCATGTCTGTGCTCTGGCAATATTATCCTCTCTCTTTTTTCACTTTCTGGAATATGTGAACTATTAACATGTGAATTATACGAACTGCTTTTTTATCTTTCCTCTTTGTGATACTGTTGCAGAGCTGTATAAATATAAAAACATAATGTGATTAATTGCTTTGCTCCCTTACTGTCATGGGATTTTGGTAGCTGTTGTTTATTTTCACTTTTCTGACTTGTTTATAATGAAATATAAATATATATAATCCTATCAAGAGAACACTTGCATCTCTTGCATACACCAGAGCTTGGGAGGTGGTCTGATGCGTGAGAGGCCACAATTACCTTGGAGAAGAGCTGCCCACCAGTCTCTGACAAGGACTTGAAACACTTGTGTAGGGTAGATGCAGCAAGCTTTCAGTTTGGGGGACAGATCCCTTCAAGACACTGAAGCTTTCTTTCTAACATGCAGTAGGGCTCAGCTCACTTTCCCTCTTTGGCCCCAGGCAGCACGTGATTTTTGTGGCCCAAACAGCCATGTCTTTTAGAGGTGAGGTGTGGTTTTGACTCTGAATTAGTGACCACTTTTCGAGAATAGTGGAAGAGACACCTTCATCTTTCCCTTGGGAACTGACTCAGACAGATGCCAGACTAGATTTCACAGCTCTGTGTCCTCTCCTGCTCATCCTGCAAAGCACATCAGGGAGCCCTGCAAAATGCCAGGGCTATATGAGCTGCCATCACCTTGCCCACTCCAATGGGATGATGAACTGGGCCTGGGACAGAGATTTTCCTGGGGAGCCAGCAGCAAGCAGGACTAAAGACAGCAGATATAAACCATAAATTTCATCTGCATCCCTCCTGCAGGTGCTCTGCAAACTCACCACATTCTGCTGTGCATCAAAACTTGTGAAGAGAGGGGTGGTGGCCCACCTGCCCTTCCTGAGGGGGGCTCATCCCTCTGCAGCTCTTCAGTATGTCCCAGTTTGCTCTTCTTGTCTGTGCTTTGGGTGAATAGGTAAAAGGCAGAATAATCTGGGGCCTTGAACAGATGCTACCTGGCTCCAAACAGGTTTTAAATTTTTTTACTGTGAAATGTTAATTATTTTTATTGCAGTGTATTTTCTTGCACAGTTCAGGTGTAGTTTAATTCCACTCACAACAGAGAGATTCTGAGTAATACAAAAGAAATAAGAAAAACCTGAGACTAAAATAAGCCCCTATTATGGTTCCTAGTCATGAACAGACATTGCCTTTGTATTGGGGAGATCAACAAAACTGGAAATTAATTAATCATAGTCTAAATAGCCTTTAGGCTATTCAGTTATATATAGGAAAGCATTTTGCAAGTATGTTTAATGGATGACTCCTATCCTGTCTATTAGGTGTCATTGAAATCCAAGGGGTGTGTATTTAATGTCAAGGCTTCTCAAAGTTTTGGAGAGCATTTGAATTTAGGATAAACTACAGTTTGCTTCCTTGACAGATATGTAAAGGTCTTAAAAATGCTTTGGAAAGTCATCCTGGGGGTGCTTATTTTTGGTAATATAGATTCCCAACAGCTGTGAATCATGTTTCTAAAGAAGGTCTGCAACCATAGTCAATTCCTCAGGCTGGCATGATCCCTGTCAGGACGAGATGGAAGGAAAGGAGCAAGCAAGCAGGCAAACAAGCCTGGTTCATGTGCTGTGATCCTGTACTCAAGGACCACAGTAAATGTGTCATTAAAATA
The DNA here is from genome assembly GCA_013399835.1 of Leptocoma aspasia. Taxonomy (NCBI): domain Eukaryota; kingdom Metazoa; phylum Chordata; class Aves; order Passeriformes; family Nectariniidae; genus Leptocoma; species Leptocoma aspasia. Next base: position 100,733 of record VXAX01004279.1, on the reverse strand, counting down.
TATTACACTAAAAATATACACAGATTTTCCACATCACTGAGTTTTTCATGGGGAACCATACAGCACTGCCTCAGATATCTATTGCTGCTCAACAATGGGTGATAATAAGAAGAGCATTTAATGAGATAATTTAAGTTAAATCATATTTAGTACAAGATTATCAGATCCTGCCTTACTGTGAAATTGCAGGCTCTTTTCCACCATTACATGCGATATACTTTCCAAAAGTCTCAGATTTCCCCGACAGAGATTTCCTTGAGGTCTGAAAAATGCAGAGCAGATATAGAAATGCTTTAATGAAGTCTCCTCTACTTCACTGTATTACTTTCTTCTCTTTTTCTGGGCTGCAAAAAAAAAAAAAAAAGTCTGTAGTGAGGCTGGGACTCTCAAAGTGATGCTGACATCCATCCAACCATTTCAGTTTCTCTGGAGATTGCTCCACGTCTATCAACATCTAACTGGGTTGAGGTTTTAACTTGTACGTTGCCATCAGCTCGGCTGCCTTCCTGTCAGCTGGCAGATCTGTGATCTGAGCTATCCTCCTTCTGATTTGATTTGCACATATCCCAGTCTTCTGTCTGTGATGCAGTCTTGGTAGGTGTCTGAGGACTGTTCCCCAGCACATTTAATAGCTGAGCTGTACTCTGTGCTGTACTCCATACAATGCTTGAGTCAGGAAGCATTGTTGGTCTTGCAAGGTCAGGCCTTGCTGAGCCATCCTGGATGGGACTTTTGCTATATGCCCCCACACCACTGTAACAATTTCTAGCCTACGAACAGGGCTTTTTGATCCACAACACCAGAGGGACTGAAAATAACTGTGATTAAAGGTAAGCAGAGTATTTATATATATGTGCTGGAATTGAAAATGCAGTAAATAAAAAATTGAAGAAAGCATTGACTAAAGAGTCCCAGGAAGCTGGCTTGTTCTTTTGCCCATCAGATCAGAAGGTATGGTGCACCCATGCTGGCATTTTCAAAGCTTTTCCTCTTTCTTTGTTTCTTTCTTTCTGCCCAGAACTGTGAGGGTTCTGCTGCTGCCCAAAACTGTTCAGAGACCAAGTGCAAGGCAATGAACAAGAAACTCAAGTCAGAAGATTTGGGAGGGATGTGTGTGCAGTTCAAGGCATGGCATCCTCCAGAGCGTGTGGACCTGTTTGCCCACAAGGCACTGTGGGATCTGCAGAAAAGGCATCCAACAGGGTTGGGCTTCATGCCCTCTGTTAAGGGCCACCAGCAGAGTCTGACTTTGTGTCTGAAGCCAAAGGGCACCATTCACACCAGGACAGAAGTTGCTCGGTTGAGAGAAGTGACACTTCTCTCCTTACCCCACTGCTGTCCTGTGGAGTTTTCACCCCAAACCAATGTTCCTGAAGGCATTTTGCATGATGTCTGAGATTTCTGAAAACAGCAGTAAAAAAAAAAAATCCATCAAAAATCACAGCTCTAAAGGAGATGAAATCCTATAAACAAAAACTGTTGAACAGTTCTGCTTTATCATTGCTGAAGCCATAAGGGGCAATCTTGCTACAGTGGGGTGATATGCACAGGGTGCTGCAAGGCATCCCTGGCTGCGTGATCACTTGGTGAAGACAACCATGTCAACCACTTTCTCTGGAGTTCCTGCTGTGATACTTCTCAGCAAACAGGATTACTCCCATTTCATGCTCAGTTTGCATGTTTGGTTGTTTTTTTGTTTTTTTTCAAAAAGAGAAAGTGGAAGTTTTTTTGTTTGTTTTGTGCCTCCCTGTAATTAATCTGCAGCACAGATATATGCTCTCTTGTGCTAGGTTTCTGTTTACCAATATATTCAGGGTTTATATCTCAGTCAACATATTACCTCCCCCTGAAAAAGAATTATTTCTGTAATCAGATTAGTGCTGAATTTATACTAAGTCTGAAGTACAGCTTTACTCACTTGATTATTCAGTTTGCTGTAAATGTTGGGAATAAATTCCAAGAGGGTGAATCAAGCAATTTATTTTTTACTACCCTTATACATATTTCTACTTATTTGCCATGTACCTTTACTACTCAGCTCTAGTTGTACAGAGTAGACAAAAAAAATGATGCTTTGCAAGACTGTATGACCTATCTGAATGCTGAGATAAGAGCTTTAAACAATTTTTCCAGTAGAAAACTTTGAAAGTTTCCATGATATTTCTTCTGAGGTAAGAGCTGTGAGGGTTTTGGCTTTTTTTTTTTTTTTTTCCCCACACACATGGCTAATCTGAGATATTGAAGAGATGTTGTGATGGAGTGCAGCTTCTCTACTACTCCATTAATGAGAACAATGGCAACAGAGGGATCCTTTTAATGCCAACCCAGGCATATTAACCCACTTCACCCATTAATGCAACACGATTCACAATTTTTTTGTGTGTGTGAACTTCTATATGGTCAGCCTATTTTGAAATTGTCCAGGTTGGATGGTGTCTGTGCTTTCTGCAAACAGTGCTCACTGTGAGTGGTATTGTTTGTCTTAAAGGCAGGTGTTTAAGGACATTTCTAGGACAAACATGCTGGATATGAAATACAGATAAGTAGAAATTTCTATAGATAGAAATATAGATGTGAGTGTGATATGTGTATGAACTGGGAAGATGCACAACTAACATAATTTTTTTAAGTCCTAAGAGGTTTCTTTATTTCATAAAATTTAAGAAGATTGTTTCTTGAGTGTTAAGGAAAGAGTTAATAAAAGTAAAGTCTGAAGTTGCCAAGTTATTAATTTTCCATTCAGGAATGGGTTGCTGTGAATTCAATTACCCAGCTGCAGAAGTGCTTCCCAGTATTTGATGACATCTTCTTAAAAGTGTACATGATGGTGTGCACATGGTGCTACTGAGAAATTAAAGGCTCTGCATGTCACATCCAGTTGGCCCTGGCAGAGCGTGCCAAGGTGGGACGCTTGTCCCCTGCAGGGCAACACATCCCTGCCCGGCAGGGGCAGCGCCCAGGGCAGGAGCTTGGTGTGAATTTCCTTGAAAAGCAATGATCAGGCTTTCCACGTGTTGCCTTTACTTTGGGATTCTCTAGACCTTGAACTAGTTCATCGTTATTACTGAATTACTAGGAAAAATCTGCTTCATACTCTATTTCATCCTGCTTTCTAGTAGCTGCAGATATTGCACTGGAATTGAAATAGCCCCCTTCAGCCTCAGAAGTGTCCTGTGACTACTGGGGGTCCTATGGGGAATACAATTTCCTTAGGAAGTAACCAACAAGCAGTTTTCAGTCTGATTTTTCAGGATTTCTCACTGTCTGGTTTAGTTTTCATTGTCATGAGGGATGAAATTGCCAGTGCACACATTGGGAGAGTCACTCTGGAAGAGAACAATTAAGTCAGGTCCCTGTGGCAGGAAGTATTCCTTCAGTCTCGTCTTTCCTACCCATAGTGTTGTTCTCATTAATTTTGGTCCTAGTAATATCTTTGTGTATAAATAATTCTAGTCTCTCCTCTGTTTTCACAACCATCAGGGATTTACACAGCCTGAAAGAAGTCAGCTATGCACTTGAGAGTGTTGTAAAATAGACAGATGTGCACCACCAGAAATACCACATTTTACTGGCATAACCCAGGACCCCCTGCTCACTCAGGTGGGCAACATCATGATGCCCTTGCAGACCATAGCAGCACAAAAGCTAATATACATTTTTTATATAGTATTGTATAGTCTTTTTTTTTTTAATGGTGGATAGTAAGTGATGTTTTAGTCTTCTGTTAAGTTACATGTTGTTATTTAAGCACTAGAGAGCAACCTGAGGTGGTGCTACACCCCCTTTTGTGTATGTATGTGGAGCTCTGAAATTTTACTAGTAAATAATAATAGCTTAATAATTTGCACATGATTTACCTATCCTATTATGTCCCAATAAAAATACAAGGTCACATATGCTTTCAGATGCTCAAATGAATAAGCAGGAGCAATCCAAATTTCCTGACCAGTTTAGGGCATTCCCAGTTGGCCATCCTTGGCTAGTGTACATTCACAGGTGTCAGCACTGGTAGGAAGCAAAATTGCTCTGCAAGGTAAGATCTAGAAAGCAAATATTCTTGGTTCTACTTTCCCAGTGCCTGTTTTTAAAGGTCTTTACAATGGAATTGAAGTCTAGTAAAAAATAACATATTTCTTTCCCCTCCCATCTGGATATCTCCAAGCTGTTACGCTCATATAGAAGTTTAGCATCATATGTCAAAAATACTGTCACCTCTACTTCAGAAACAGAGCAACCAGGGCCCAGAGGAACCTCTGACAGTCTGCCCTGGGTCACAGGTATATGAGATTGGGACCTGGGGAACCTGTTCCTTTTCCATGATGTGATAGAGTGTTCCCTAGGGACTTGCCCCTTCTGTATCCATATTGTTCAGGCACCAGGGTCTGGAGGCTGGGGGGTTTCCAGCTGTCAGCAGCTCCTGCCAATCTCTGCCTCCCACAGCCCTGCAGTCCCAACAGCACAGTGGAGGGTGAAGGTGACCGGTCACCACACTGGTGGTGGCACCTAGGTCACATTTGTCCTGCAGAGACATGCTCCTGGCAGCTGTGCTTATTTCATGGTGGTTTTTTTTCTATTTTTTCACCTGGTATAAGAGGAGAAGGTTGATAGCCATGACACACAGTCTCTTCCTCAGGCTACTCCACCAGAGCTACTTTTCTCAGCTGCAATCTCAAGTCATTTTAAATAACTCCCCAGCAGCTCTAGCACACACTAATGTGATTAGCCCACTAGCTTCTTGACCATATTGTTTCATACTGCATTTCAGACAGTAAATGCATTCCTCCCCTTGGAGCCACCTCTCCGAATTGCCCCTGGTGCCTGAGATGTTTATAGCAGTAAAGGAATTCATCACTGTGCCCCTGTGGCAACAACTGCACTTGTGTTCACCCTCTCTCTTACCACAGACAACAGGCATCCTGGAAAATTTGAACAAGACCAACTACACTGTCATCCTGCATCCTATTTTGAAAGTGTGTTGATGTTTCAGGCCGTGGTGGAAGAGCACTGTGGTCACAGCAGAGACAGGAGACGGTGCTGTGTGCAGCAGGCAGCTGGCAGTGGGACGAGCAGGGAGCTGAGAGCACAGCAATTAAGCAACACATTCTGTTTCCTGCTACAGGCAATATTTTCATAGACTGTAAAACCTCTTTTCCTAGCAACGGCTGTCCTCTTTCTTGATTTAGTACCTATGGTGCTGACAGTTTAAAGCCGTGTTTATTTTACAGGTAGCTTAAACAAATCTCTGGGAGAGTGGGTCTTGCCCTTTGAGGAAGATAGACTGGGTCTCTTTCAGCAGAGCAATACCCTTAAATGGGTGTCTCTGGAGCTATGAAGAATTTGCTCTCTACCAGGATTTGAGGGGAGAAAACCCACTCCCCCTAGAGAACCTATATTTTTCTGGGGACATCTTTCACTGCAGATGAATAAGTGATCAAGGGAAACCTTTCTAAGAAAATAAATGTCAGAGAAATGGGATTCCTGCAGACAGATGTAGTTCAACAACATCTTCACTTGAAGGAATTTGACTTAATTTTCCTTAAGGAAAACCTAGAGGCAGTGTTGTGTCACTGACCAGTGTCACTAGCGTGGACCTGGGCAGCCACACTGCTTGCCGAAGCCTGGGCTCCTGAGATGAGAAAACCCTTTTCACTGAGCAATTCTCTGTTAGAAAGAGTGTGTTCTAAAATATGAAACTCTTGTAAAATAATGGGTCTCATCTTGATACAGCCAGTTAATTTTTCCAATAGTGTTCTCCTTCATTGACAATTATGAGCATTGTAATGTAAAGACAAGATAGGGAACTGGGCTTTATATATTGCAGTATGACATATTTAGTATCAGCTGAGTTTTCCCAAGATAGTAGGGTGCTGATAATCAATGAAGAATACTTCAGCTCTTCAGGACTACCAGTGTAGTATAAGTGTCTGAAAAAACATTTACTGTCATCTTAATATATAACCCTTGTGACAATGTGTCATGTGCAGATTTTACAGGGAGAAGCTGTCTTCTGAGATTCACTGCCATATATTATTTTTATGCAGGTTTATGTTTAGAGGCACTTACAGGTGACTAAGACAGAGTGGTTCTCTTTACCATAAGATGAAGTTGTGTGAAAGCTTAGCTACACAATCACTGCACTACTTTAGTCTGGCTTTGCCCTGTGAAGTACATCCAATATTGAGATGCAACAGGCTGGTTCTATCACTTGATTAAATACTTATTTCTAATGGGAAGGGAAAATCGGTTAATAAAAAACATAGAATCACATAATGATTTAGGTTTGAAAGGACTTCTGGATGTCATCCAGTGAGGCAAGTGTCGAAGGAGAGCAGGTTACTCAGTGCCTTGCCCAGCTGAGCTTTGAACATCTCCACAAATGAAGACTCCAAACCAACTTGGGCATCCTTTTCTGGTGTGTAACCATTCTCACTGTAAATATTTCTTTCCTTGTGACAATCTGTCATTCCCCATGCTGCAACATTTCCTAGTTGTCTATGTATCACTGTAAAGAGCCTGGATTTGTCTTCTCTGTGGTACTGGAAGTTAGAACTTCAAAAAGGTTGAACAGTAGTGCAGTCCCTCTTAGTCCACTTTTCTCAAGGCTAAACTAAGCCTGTTTCTTCAGTCTCCTCTCACATACCGTGTGGTCCTGACCCTTAACCCCCTCGGTGTCCCTGAGCTGCACTTCTTCCAGTTAGTCCATACTTTTATTCTTCCAGCTTCTTGGGGCTGCTCTGAATGTCCTCCCTGTCCTTCTGCATACCCACCTGCCCCCTAATTCAGTGTTACCTTGCTGGGAGGTAACATCCTCTCCCAGCAGTCAGGTCACTGACGAAGGCACCACAAAATACCAGCCCCAGTATCGATCCCCAAGGAGCACCACCTGTCACTGGTACCTGGGTAGACATGAAACAGAAGCCACTGTCCTTTAAGTGCAATAGTCGGGCCAATTTTTATGTCCTTTCTTGCCCATCTGTCTAGTCCATACCCTTCTTACCTGGCTACAAAGTTGCCATCTATGGTGCAGAATGTTGAAAGCTCTGCTAAAATCAACGCCGGCTGTCTTCCCATACTGCAGAATTACACACTGCAGCATAAGGGGCAATCAGGTCAGTCATCAGTGACCTGCCCCTCTTTCTCCCCTGTCTTTGTCTTTGATCAGATGAAGTCTCTTACAGGACATCACATGTGCCTCCAGAAAGTACAGAAGATGTGGCACTCCCTTCTCCATTGGGAAGGACATACAGAGGGACAAATTTGCACCCTGTTTAATCAAAGGCTTTAAGGATGTGAAAACTTTTCACCTCAGTGAAGAAATTTAAGCCAAGACCAGCTTCCTAGAGACAGACAATTGCTGAGCACAAGCACTCGACTGAAACACTCAGTTTTTGTCAGCCCAGATTTTGCAGTTTCTGAGGAAAGATGTATCTGATTCAAACAAGACCTGGCTTTGGTTTCACAGTACAAAACCAAGCTGGAGAAGCAGTTTCCACTGCAGACAGCAGTGTCAGCTGCCAAAACCCCATGTCTCCATGCACCAGAGAAAAGAAATATCCTTATTGGCCCTGTCACCATTATTTACATATTTGCGTTATCATTGCACTCACAGACCAGGCTTCCCAAAGCAGGACACTACAGAAAGACAAAGATAACAGAATGGCCCCTTCCCTACAACTCTCATTTACTAAGCCACTGTTTTCTCCTCTGCCAAGCAACTGCCAGGTACAGCTCTGTGTGTATGTGAGAAGCCTGAGCTTAATTTTTAATTTTTTTTTACACAGCTTAAAAGATTTGCTGCAGTAAAGAGCTATACTTTGTGGCTAACAAGTCAGAGGGAGAACAGCCTCAGCATAATTAATTGTGGAGTACTGCAGCCCCCACGGTGCTGACTGATCTCAATAACCTGAGGGGGGTGTCACACTCCCTCTTAGTTCCCCATGATAACCAGGACCTCTTTTCTTTCAGCAATGAGAAGATCACCAAATCAGACCCTCCAGCTCTGTTCTGCAGAATGTCTGGGCAGGATTTATCAATTGCACACCTAAATCACATTCTCTTTCCTTATACTAGTTCTGAGGATAAGAGGAAGTGCTTTTGCTGGGACTATTCATCAGGCTTTACAATGCACTTATGAGCTGGGGTGGTGTGAGCTGTGGAGCTGGCAGAGAAATATGCAGCCATTTTATTTATATGATCATCTGTTAGTGTAAGGGCAGTAGCCAGCCACTCTAAGGTATAAGCTCAGGCCTTATCTCAGGGGGAGATAAACACCTATTAAAGAAGAGGTTAAATCTGTAGAAAGCAGTGGGAGCAAGTCTTGAGAAACAGAGACCACAGACTTTTTAGGAAGGTGCTGTGATTGCTGCATATTGATCACCATTACCAGTAAGTGTAAAGATCAGAGAGAACTACACTGATGGATAACACTGGGGCTAAAAGATCAGATCAATCTATCAAGGATAAAACAGAGTTTTGGTAGGATCAGATTAGCTAGTCAGAGAGGAGACATAATATTCTTGTCACCTCTACAAGTTCTCTGTCCTCTACAGTATTGTCCACTGCAATACTGTGGCCTCTAAAAATGCTGCCTCTAAAAATGGAAAATGGAGTAGATGGAAGCTGGATATCAGGGTCGAGGCATTAACAAAAATGCATTTGACCAAACTGGTGCAAAAGAAGGTCACAGCTCAAAGAAAAGAAGATTCTTTCTTTAAATTGCTGCTTAGTCCAATACAGGTGTATGCCAAAAAAGTAGAGAAGCACCCTGTATTTCCTCACATATCGCTTTTCTAAGATTTATTGTTGGAGGGCTGTGGCTTATGTCTGATACATGAATGCCCGCTCTTCTGTCTTCTGTCTTCCACCTGCTTTAAGAAACACCATGCTTGCCTGAGTCTCCTGAAATCCCAACACGATCTGTGCTGTTCGGCTCTCTCCCGCAGACCACCCTGGTGGGATGTGCCTTTGACAGCCTGCTGTCACAGGATTTCCCTGCAGGCAAATTCTCTTTTTAAAATTCCTGACAGAAATGTCTTTTGAAAGGTTTCATTTTGTAAGTGCCTTTCATTTGCTCCCATACTGAAACCTGGAAACTGGATTACCTTCCCCTGGATGTCTCTGGTGGGTGTTCTTGTACCCATATAAAAGGATGCAAGATGGAGGTTTTCTGGTCTGATTAGAGGAGTAATTTATATTCAGCAGATATCCAGAAAGCATGTCTGAAGATCTACAGTACGTGACATCTTGAAATAACTGGAGTAGGGTCTACAGTGTTAATTAGGAATTACGTATGTGTCCAAAAAATATGTAAATAAAGTATAACAAGCTGGAATGCTAAAGATCACAAAGACTGAAGACACTCAGCAATGCCTAATTAAAGAGACTGCCAATGTAACTAATTAATGAATCTTCTTTTTCAAGATGATCTTTCTAACTGACAACGCTCTAAAATGTGACTTTTTCATATTTGTTTGAGATCAGGCACCAAAAAGCACATTCCAGTTAGAGAACAAAAACAATGTCACTGCACCATGACTAATGCCCTGTGGGGTAGCCACAATGAGGGTCAAGGAGTCCAGGCCAGGCTGCAGAGCCTGGCTGTGGACCACCTTTATGGATGTTGGTCTAAAACAACATGTACAGCTGCTTCCTAAAAGATTACAGAGTGTGGGTACGTTCTGTCCTAAGCAAAAGCTTTCCAGAACCTTGAACTTTTTTCCTTTCTATTACCATATTTCAGACAGCATGGGGTGGAAGAAAAGGGGTTTGTAGAACAAAGCCAGACATGCAGCAAAGTGCTGTAAAGGGACCTTTGTGTTGAAGTCGCTGCAGTGCCTCCAAACTGATGCTTTGTTTCCCAAATAAATCACCGGTACTGAAGGAGTAGACAGCTTGGAGCATGGCTGTAAAGGTCCTCTGTTAAGGAGAAATGCTGGCCACAATAAAAGGAACATGAATAGTTTTGAAGGCAGCTGCCCCACAAGTGGGACGGTGAAGCCACTCATCAGCTTATCAATCATGAGGAAGAGCTCAGGGGAAAAGAATGTCTCAAAATGGGATTGATTTCCTTGGAGTTTCAAAAATAGGACACTTTGTTCTTGGGGTTTTAAAAATTATGGACACAGCTGCCCATCCATGTCTCTGGCAGATAAACACAAACACAGACACAAATATGTATAATACATATATGCATTTGTGTGACACAGACCACTCCTTTGAAGTATCAAAATAAAAGATGCTGGCCCACCTCCCGTGCTCCCAAACTGGCCATTGATTTTTGTCCATTGCTGTAGAGGTAGGACTGAAAGTAGAAGTGCCATCAGCATGCAGAGATATAATGCATTGAGTCAAAGTTTGTTACTCTGTATTGCAAGGACTGTAGTTACTCAAAGCTATTTAGTAGTTGTTTTAAAGAGGAATTTAATTTTCCTCTTCTTTTTTTTTTTTTTTTTCAGTGTGGAGAAGGAGGAATCATGTCCTACATTTGTTTATTTTATTGAAACACTGTCACTAGGATTTGTGTTCAGCATTTCTGCGCAGGAAGCTTGCAAACTGAAATTGCTCGATGCCTGTGTCTGTAGCTTTGCCAGTAGGTGGTGGTAGTTGCACGGTTTTGTAGCCCTTCCAGGAAAATCAGTGGTAAGGCTACAACAGCTCCCATTTTAAAGGAGTATGTTTTTTGAGGAAAATGTGCAAATATAAACTGTTTGAACAACACAACTTAGGAAATAATCCTCTGATCATTTTAAGGCTGTGATAGGCACTTTTGATGGAGCAGTGTCCAATTCTTCAGCTATTTTTACAGTTTCTGAATACGTCATGTGCACAAGCTCTGCACATCAAGGAGGTCACATTCTTACCACCATTTACCTGTCTTGTGCACATACTGTATTGGCTGAGAAAGCAGAGATTAGCTTGATATATACTTATACACCTGTGTACCCTGATGCTGAGTATGTGCCTAGACTGCACATTGCAGCACTCGGACCTGCTGCAGCTCTGGATTCATGCGTGGATGCCCCGTTACTATGGGGATTGGCTCTGCTGAGTTCTGTGACAGAAAAATCCCAGGCTTGCATCTAGTCATCCAGAGAGGGTTAAAAGGCAGAGAGCCCTTTGGAGGGGGAAAGCATATTTACCGCTCAAAAACATGCTAAATGGGCATATATTCACCTGCACGCTTGAGTGCTTCCAAAATAGGGAAAATATTAATCCCATCATCTGAATAGCACTTATCAGCAGAGGATTTGCTTAAGAAGATTTTCTATCTTGGCCTTTTCAAGGAGGGGTGAAGCTGCTCCAGCAGCTGGTGGGCAGCTCAGGGAAGTCTGCTCATCAAGAGAAATAAGAATGGAGGCTCAGACAGTGAGAAGGCACAAGCGTGGAGGTGAGGGGCTGCCTGGTTGTGGCATGGCGTGGTGGTGGGGCTCAAGGCCAGGGATGGCATTTTATTGATCCTGCTAGACACCCCTCTGTGCTAGGGAGACCCTCAGAGGCAAAGAGCCAGAATCTCTAGGGCACACTAAAGCAAACTCATGCCTGATTTCTGTTGGAATATGAGAGAAAAGGGAGTGATGGGCATGGAGGCCTTTATGGGCTGGTCTTCCTGCATGCTCTGACTCAGAGTAAATACTCATTTATTTCAGCAAGAGGGGTAGGGCTTTCTCTATCTGATTATGTGGTAATCAGAGCTGTGGGGCTCCCCAGAAGGGGAGTGATAGAGCTTTTCTTCTTGACAGTGCCAGAGCAAGGAAGCCCCTACAAGTGCAAGATTAGTCCAAGTTTTGTACCAGCAAATCTTGCTTCTGAGTTGTCTGCCTCCCTTGATCTGATTTTGGTGCCTTCCACACAGCCCAGTCCCTCCCCTGAGATTCAGCCCCTAAGGAGACAGCTGGAGTGAGACCCTGGTCGCTGAAGACCCTCCTGACCAGAGCGTGGGGCTTTGCTGTGAGCTGGGGACTTCCATGTCCCTCTGGCAAGTCAGACTGCACTCTGGCTGGGGAAGGGTTGTGGGGCTCCAGACTTCTCCCTACACACTGAGAGCATTTCTGGGGGGTGGTGACTGTTGAAAAGACCTAGAACAGGGGCTACCCAAGGCCAGGCAGGGGGTTGTGAATGGTGGTCAGTCTGGAGGGAGAACTTTGGGAAAGAGCTCTCCTGTCTGCACTGCCCAGGTTTCAAGTCCTCTGAATTTTGATTTCCACTACAGGGAAGAAAAAACAAAGGGGAGAGGAGTAAGCCTCTGCAGATCAGTCCCAGGGGGTGTCGGTACAATGCTGGTTTCTGGAAAGGTGAGGGAGGAGTCTTGCAGCAGGAGGGAATATTTAATTAGAGCTACTCTTGCCTACAGAGAGGAGCTTGTGGGGAGCAGGTGGAAAAAGGCTTTTAAACACTGCAATTGAACTGCCTTAATCAGAACATCTGGTAAATCTCTTGAGGAGGGTATGGCACTTTTGAAGGTGATGGAAGGAATTCTCTTCTCTTGACTGCTTCAGGCAGCTCCTGCTTTTCCAAGCCCCTGATGGTGAAAGGTAGCCAGCATCCTCACCGCCTGCTGGGCAGGCCCCATGTCTGCTCACCCACCAGGGAAAAGGGAAAGATTTAACCTGCAGATTGGCGTGACAAAGAGAGGCTGCCACTCATCAACAGAGAAAACATGAAATCTTGCCCAAGGAAAAGAAAGACTGACTGAAAATTCAGTGATACATGTCTAAGGGCTCTAACCTCAGAAATCTCATCTGTTCTAGTGCCTGCAATAGGAATTGCTTTCTCAGAGTTTCATATCTGCTTAGATGTGAACAGCTCTTCTGCCACAGTGCTCTGGCCACGCCAGGGAAACAGAGGTCTGGGGTTTGTCCTGCAGAAGCACATCTTTCACACTTTAGGGCCAGTGTTTTCTCCTCCGTGCAATCCCAGCATAATGTGGATTTGCAAAGGTGACTGAAAAATGGGCTGTGCAAAGTCATTAGCAACATTGATTCTCATTATTGTAGCATATGCCAGTGCAAAAACATCCAGCATTTGCAAGATGGATGAGTTGCACCGGCTGGGCTGTGAGTGCCTAATTAGTTAAAATACACAGCATCATAAATGCCAGCACTGACAGCTGAGGCCTTGCAATGTCAGTATGGTGAGCAGCATTAATTTGTTCTGACATCAGACTGCTCCCTCGGTATGGATGCCAAATCCTTGTTCTCTGCTGCAGCCAGAGTCCTACACCCAAATGCAGGACAGTGTGTGTGTGTCATGAAACTGGTACAGCAAGCAGTTGCTGTGAGAGGCAACAGCAGCAGCAGCAGCAACGGCAGAGACAGCACAAGGCAAAATAGGCTCAGCAGGAGGCTGGCTAAGTGCTGTGATGTCCTTTCGCTCAGCCTCCATAACCCAAAAAGCTGCAGGAATGTGCAGGCAGGGACTCCCCATTGCTCAGCATGCAGCTGTCCCAGAAAGGGGAAAGTCAGCTTTGTGGTTTCAGTTTAAAATCAGAATAAGGACTCACTGAATGTGCATCCATCACTACAAAACTGCCTGTCTGAATTGAACTCCTCTGCTGTCACAAAGCCTGACTTTAAACCTGACAGTGGCAGCTTGGGCACCCGTGCTGGGGCAGTGCCTGAGAGTGCTCTCAGCACGTCTGAGAGGATCCCATCCTGCATGGCTGATGTGGGGATTCTTTGCCCTTATTCTACCAAGGAAAAGTCACAGCCTCCAGCAAAATGCCCCAACTTCTTTCCCTGCTTCCCCAGCACAGTTAATGTAACCTCTGCCAGGGAAAGCATCCTGTGAATCAGAGGGCACCGTGCCAGCTGATCTGTGAACAATTTAACTGATTTTTCATTAACCAGCAGCTTATGGAGAAGTTGCTAAATTTTATGGGCCATTAGCAGCTTCTGACGCTGCAAATGACTATGAAATTCAGGGTCTTGCAGTTTTGAATCTTGTAGGCTTGATAAATAGCCCTTGTTGTGAGCGTAGATTTGAACAAACACACTCAGTATGGCCCCATACAAACAAGCTGTTGGCAGCATGGAGAACAGGGGACGTGGGGATGGGAGTGACTGCAGCAACCCACATGCCTGTCTGCACCTTCCCCAAAACAGGAAGCACCTTTCTTGAAGAAAGGTGATTTGAGAAATGTTATCCTGAAGATGGTTCTCGAAGGCATTGGAGAGTGGGAGTGAGGCAGTGAACAAGAGTAAATACAGCCATTAAAATACATGTTAATGGAGTGCAGGGAGAGCTGAGCGTGCTGACTGCTGTTTATGCATGTGTAGCTGGACATCTGCAAAAATGTCATTTATCCTCATTTTATGGCTGGGAAACCTCCATCTCAGAACAGCAAAATAATGATCCCCAGGATCACACGCAGGCCACAGGCTGAGCAGGTTTGGGTACAGGTTCGTCCTGGCCTCAGCCATGGGGCCACGCTCTTCTTTTCACACAGGTCCCACAGCAACCTGCTGCCTGCCTAGCTAGCCCATGCACAGGGGCAAGCCCTGACTGTCACAACTTCCCAGCTCCTGAAAGTGTTCCAGCAACTTTGCAACAGAAATAAAATTACTGCTTCTGCCTGGCTGAAACTATCCTGTGTGGGAAGGTGACCACCCATCCCTGAAGGCAAGGGTAGCCCAGGCTCTTGGTAATAGATCTCTTGGGGTGGATTAGAGTGAGACAACACTGAACAATCAGTGTTTGTAAATATATATATGTCGGTTTATTTTGGAACAATTTGTTTGCAATGGAAAGCAGGTATGTAGCTGTTTTAGTTATTCTATCTATAGAAATATAGCAATATAAAAGCATAAATATATCACTCAGAAATGTATGAGGGGGAGGAAGGAAGGAAGGAAGGAAGGAAGGAAGGAAGGAAGGAAGGAAGTAAAAGGAAGACAGAAAGATATCACCAGCCATACATCCTGTGACAAGACTTGATTGTTGCAAAGTGATGTTCACAGTCTTGTTCTAGTGATGGTCACGATCTGTTAGGGATGGGGTGAAGCTGTGAAACAGAGTTCAATGGGTTAATATACNAGAAAGAAGGGAGAGGAAGGAAGGAAGGAAGGAAGGAAGGAAGGAAGTAAAAGGAAGCCAGAAAGATATCACCAGCCATACATCCTGTGACAAGACTTGATTGTTGCAAAGTGATGTTCACAGTCTTGTTCTAGTGATGGTCACGATCTGTTAGGGATGGGGTGAAGCTGTGAAACAGAGTTCAATGGGTTAATATACTTCCAGTCTAGGTGGGAATGCCCAGGTACCTTCCCAGGGTGGGGAGCTTTCAGAACTCTAGTGGAAGGTCTCAGGAATGAGCGTGGGGACACTTCAGGGGTCTTTAATGGTTTATGACATCTAAGACATTAAAGCTGCCTCTCGTGTCAATATAGCCTTATGTGTGAATGTCCTGTGTAAGTAGGACCTTTCCTGGGAGTGGGGAGAGGTAGGGGAAGGCAACTGATATGATGAAAAGCACAATCCCACCTCTCAGGATATACCACTTATCTGGCTCAAAGTACATCTCGTAATCTCTGGTGGTGGCTGTTCACCCCTCTGCCTTGTGTTCTGCCTTACATGGATCAGAGATCACACACACCCAAATCTCATCTCCTCCCCTTGGGGGGATGCAAACTCTGCCACAGCAAAGCACTCTGCCCTTCCACAAACGGGCAATTGTTTTGAGTCATTAACCATTAACATTTCAGTTTCTCACCAGGAGTCAGTTAAACCACAAAATTTAAGCCTAAGGTAAATGGTGAGACTTTGAAGATAGGGTGTTCAGGTTTTCTTTTTGTCTAATGTTCAACTTCTAATTAAAACAAGGCTCCTGCTGGCAAGAATAGTCCAGCACATGCCTGAGGTAAGCTGAGGACTGGACTTGAAATCTCTGAACTCCCTGACAGGCAGAGCTCCCCTCCGGAGATGGGCATGCCAGGGGGCAGAGCCTTGCCTGCCACTGACCTGGCAGAAAGGTGCAGTCCTGATCTCCCAGGCTGAACAGGCAAGGGCAAAACCCAGAGCCATATCAGGCTGGGCTGCAGCCATGCAACAGAAAATTTAGCCCAGATGTTTTCACCCACAAGCCTCATTAGCCTTTGACAATCCATGCATCTCAGAACCAACTAGTATGGCCACCTGAACACAAGAGCATTTTCTGTGATGCTCATTTTGCTTTTTGATGAAGGGATATGGATACAGGAAGAAATGTGGAGAATGAAGCTTGGGTCTCATGCAGAGCAAAGGCTCAAATGAAATTTCTGACCCTTTTCAAAGGGACCTGCAATTCAACGGGCGCACCAAAGCCCCAGACATGCTGGGGAAGCCCTGCCTGGGAGGTTGCCCAGGCATAAAGAAGCCCAGATAGCAACACTTGCTTGCACAACTTGGCAGGTGACAGGGGATACCAGGATTCAAAGAGACAGATTTTGGCACCTTGCTGTGGGAAGTAGGGGGAATAGATGCCAGTTCCATGCACTCTGGAGAAGGGTATGGAAAGCCAAGACTGACCCTGTTAACGAAGGAGCAACCTGAGCTTCCCCCTGTGTGCTAAATCTGCTGAGTGAGTCCTGGCAGTCTGCAGCCTGCTGCCCATTGCCGGGATGAAAGCAGATGTGATTCATGCTTATGCCCAGGCTCAGTTTTCTTCTGCCCCTCAATATCACACAGAGGTTCCCATTTGGAAGCCCAAGTTTATTTATTGGAGCATTGCAGAGGGATGAAAAAGTGAAGCAGCTTGTGCTCCCCACTGAGCTGTGGGCCAGAGCTGGAGTCTATCACCCCATCATCCGGCCATGCTGCATAGCCACCACAGCTTTAAACCACGGCTGCTACCAGTGTTGATATGAAATGAAAAAAAGGAAAAAGTGTAAAATAGACAACTGGTTTCTAGGACTGAATGATGGTCAGCTGCTTATAGGCAAGTCAGATGTACAGAACTGGTACTGAGAATTGAGCTGGACTGCCATTTAAAAATTAAAAGAAGATTTGAAAATAGGGGAAACGTGACCCAGCAGTATGAAGTCACTGGCAATAAATGTTAGAGACTTCATTTGCAGGTGAAAATTTGTATCCACCTCACGTCAGTGTTGGCTACCTGATGCCCCGTATCCAAAGAAAGATAAAAGTGTTATTGCATGTGTCATCCACAACCCCCTAAAAATATAAAGATCCTGAACAGCAAGTCAAATTAGGAGGTTATTAGATGGTTGAATGGTGAACTCATTCCTGTAGGGTGTGCAGTTTGGCACCAGGGCAAATGTGGTTTCCTGTGAGCAATGCAGTCAACACTCCTTTCAATCACCAGCCCTGATGATCTGGGGATCTTCCCAGAACAGTCAATGCAACTCAGTAACAGTTGGGAGAAAAAGACTAGGGAAAAAATCAGCTTTGACAATCTGAAAGTATGTGGGAATATATATGAGATCTCCTCAAGGTAGAAGGGTAATGTGTATGTTAGCAATTCAGAAGGAGATCAGTCAGGGTAATATTACAGACATTTATCCGTGCTGCTTTGATCAGGTTTTCTTTTGAAGTTTCCTGAGTCAAAAATATTGAAGCAAATTATTTCTGTCTGTGTTTTGATACTTGTGCTTCCAAACAGCCATTAAATGAGTAGGCCCAAGAAATGTGAGGAACAAACCTCAGCATCTGTGCATACTGTGTATGAGCTATCCCCTGTTTGCTATGCCCATCCTTTCCTGGTTCTTCCCATGTATGGATTTAAGGCATGAAAAAATTTGTTCATCACCTCCTCAGAATGTAAAATACTTCATTATTCACTGTGTGGGCAAACGAATAACCATGTCTCCATGTGAAAATATGTTTTGATGGCCTGCCATCTAGCATAGTTATAGCAGTTTGGAATCATGCATCAGCCTAGAGAACAGCACTATTAATAAAAAAAAATCTTTTTTTAGATGGCAATGGGGGACTCTTTGAGAGAAGTACATGCCTGGAGAGCCCACAGCACCCAGCATAAGTGTATACATGGCTCTGTATTCCTGGCAGGGTTAGACATGTGTGTCTCTCCTCGGAGTTATCAGAAGGCTGCCTGGTGGAGCTGTAGAATTCAGAAGGAGCCCAGTGCTGGCACCGCTAGTGCTCACGGATCCGCAGTTGGCATCAAAGCGCTGACACTGGAAGTAGCACAGCATTTGGCTGACACATTGGTTGGGACAGGGTCTGTCCCCACTTTGCCCCATATCTGTTTCTTATCTACCTGGACTTGTTGGATGTCCATTATTTGGCTAGAGATGCAGTGTTATGGCATAGTCGGTACTATTTCACAGACACTATAGGCGCTGATAAATTGCATTTTCACCTTTGCAATGGTGTGCTTGTTTTAGAACTTACCTATTATCATGTCATATTAATAAGCCAGATCCAGCCTAGCTGCTGGCAATGTGAAATGCTCCTGTATCATCAAGGGAATGTGATTTGCTCATTCAGCTCCTGAGGAGAGCCTCAGAAGAAAGTGTGGTGTATTTCTTTCATATTCCTAAAAAAAGTAATGCCATGGAATTTTCATTAATTTGGTATCCAATTTACTCAACCCTGCTTGAACTCTACTATATTTTCTTTCATTTTGAGTTTTTCTCTATTTGTATTTGTCATAAAAGAGGGTTAGGAAAGTTCAGTTCTTCATAAGGAGATGGTATAGTTTTGAGTTCTAACAGCTCTTTATAGGTTGAAAATGCACTTAAATTATGTGAGCAGAGACACGTTTCTTCATAAATCTGGAAAGCAAACAATTGGAGAAACACTTCTTACAGTTTTTTGGACTATCTGTGCTAACTTTGACCCTTTCTTACCTTTGAACAACGAAAACATTAGAGGGTCTGATGGATAATCGAAGTGTAAAAGGATATTCATTGAGGGTAAGTGATGACAGAGCAGAAGAGCAAAATGGATATTTGCATCAGACTTTACCACAAAGAGGAATCATCTCACATTGAAATGCTAATTGAAGTGATTTTAAACTAAACTGACATAGTTAGTAGTAGTGAATCACCAGGGTCACAAAGTGCTTGTTGGAGAGTTGTGTGGTAGTGGTCACAAATTGTCCATAGTACCAGAGAAAGAAAAGGTGGGAAATATGTTCAGGGTCTTAGCAACAGTCAAGTCTGATTTCTTCACCAGGAAAGGATTCTATGAAAAAGACCAAATGAGGCATGGTAAGATCTGAACTTCTCAAATTCATTCCAATAAGCATTGACAGAAGGCATCTTTTTTTTTCTTTCACATTCACTTTATACATTATATAAAATACCAAATACTAATATGAATCCAGTGAATTTGCTTTTTATTAAAACACTGCAAATATACCATTAGTAGGAATGTCTTACCTAATTTTCAGATTTCTTTAAGTACCTAGTGTTGCTTTGAAAGAAACCAAGAGGAAATAAAACTCCCAAACAACTGACACTAACGGAGCAGGAGATCCATAATTCCTACTGGTATCTTGAATGCAGGTGCAGAACTTAGAGGTCCAGTGCTGTTCAACAGAGCTAGGACTCAAGACTCAAGACTCAAGACTCATTATTTTTGCAGATTGCAATAACCTAAATTTTATTAGGAAATGTTAGATTTGGCCTCTGCTTCCTTCTCCTGAACTCTGGATTTTCCTAGCTCTTTATTGTTCTCTGTACTTTAGATGCCCTTTCTACATACAGAACTCACTCCACTCCCAGGTGGAGCCTCTCCCTTTGGCTTACTGTTCTTGGCCTTGGCCAACCTTCTTTTCTCCACAAGAGCCATCAAGCCACAATCAATTAGAGTCATGAATTCACCTGAATAATCTACTGGCTTCCGTAGACAAGCTAAATGACTTTGGGGATAAAGTTAAAGCAAAAGAGCTGCAATGGTGCCAGAAATGTGAGTGATTGATAAGATTCCCAGCATTTAGTTTTTGTTTACTTTTATCTTTAGCAGCTTTTTTTCAAATTAAGTATTTTCTACAAAGTCTTAGAAGCATTTAAGCCCTAGTAGAGTAGAACCCCTATGGAGTAATTATTATCATTTCTTAAGATATCTTATAATTCACCGTTATCTTTTCCCTGGAGTATGATTTAATTACTGCCATATCAGATGAATTGTATTTTGTCTAATGTGACTGCAACTGATTAGCAGGCATTGCTGCAAGCTAATAATGAGTTAGGCAGCTGAAATTTCACCTAAATGGAGGACAGAAATTGGTGCTCCTGGTGTTGATTAACTGATACTTATTTCACCATTATAAATAAAGCTCTACTACCTAGTTGTCATTTTGCAGAACGTGTTTTCACTATGTCTTTTGGATTTAGAATAATTGGCATTTCTGTGGGTTTGGTTTCTTAGTGCAAGAAAGCAATTTGCAGAAGTTGTTGATAGGAAGCAGTATGTGTTACCTTAGCAGGGAATTTAAGGCCAGATGTTTTTGGAAGATAATTTGTCAAATGACTCCAAGTTACTTCAAATATTTGCAGACTTTCAGAACTGTGGTTTGAATATTTTTTAGTGTATGAATAATTTGAACTGCATTTTCAAAAGGAATATTTACTTGTGCCACAAGGATTAATANATATAAATGAGACCCACTACTTGGGAAAAGCTTCCATCTCTATTAAATCTGAAGTGAGTGCTTAGCACGTCTCCTCCATAATCCCAAAGGAGATGATACTTCTGCTAGAGGATATATCCCAAAACACTTTGCAAAGGCAGGTAAATAGAAAGTCATAATTCATCACAGTTTTGCTTTTGATGTTGCCAGCAACATCTCCTGGGGTATTTTTAAACTTATCAGTCATAAAATTATAATTTTGTTGGTTTTTCCCAAGAGGTTCTGTTAGAATGGGTAGATTTTGCTTGGTGCTTACTGCAAGCACACATACAAAATG
This sequence comes from Leptocoma aspasia, assembly GCA_013399835.1. Taxonomy (NCBI): domain Eukaryota; kingdom Metazoa; phylum Chordata; class Aves; order Passeriformes; family Nectariniidae; genus Leptocoma; species Leptocoma aspasia. The sequence goes on along the minus strand of VXAX01004279.1, from coordinate 79,866 downwards.
AACACTTGCTCAGGAAATGAGCAGGCTATGATGAGAAAGGAAATGGTGAAGGAGCATAAACAGTAGCCAAGCTGTGCTTCTGCATGACATTAAACAACACATGCTCAACGTTTCACGACAAACTGATACACAGCAGAGAGATATTGAACAAAATCCTCCTGTCTGAGAAACTTGCCAGGGTCACCATTGTGCCAGAAATTGCATGATGGAGATTTTAAGCTGTATCACAATACCATGTCATTGGCAGATATTTTCAGAAGTCACGAAAAGCAAAAATTTGAATAAGTTTTGTCATCCTAAAAATTGCCTCTTCTGGAGTGTCCTGGCCAATATCCAGTCATCTCAAGCCTCGTTCTTGCTTATGGCACAGAGAAGAGTAATGATTTCTCCACAGCTTGGAACAGCTATGGCTGAGCTGGCACAGACACACCATTCACTCTGGTGTCCTGCCCTTCAGACTAAGAGAAACTTCCTTTCCTGGCATTGGCACCAGAATTAGTGCCTTGCATTGGTTTAGACCGAAGGTCCCAATGGGAAGTGGCTCCAGCTATTTAGAAATGATGGCCATTCACTCTCTCACAACCCTGTAAATACCTGTGTCCCCAGATGATTAGACTGTTTCAGTTTCTATTCCTATAGCTTGACAGACATTTGAGTGCTTCGGTCAAATATGTTTAGATGCCTATTAACTATCAGGTAGTTTTAAGGTCTGTTTTCCATGCATATGATACAGCACTGCCAATCTGTCCTAACAGTTTTGCTTAAAGCAAGGTAAAGTCCCAGATGCTGAGATGACCTGTCATGAAATCTTGACACATCACATTGCTTAAGGAGGGATGCTTAGCACCTTTCCCAAGAGAAAAGTTCAGAGCCATATTTCACAGATTTCACATCTGCAGTGATTGTCATATCCACGTCTTCAGGGCTGACACTTCCCTGTGCCTGGTGGCATAGGGTTGGGGTTATGTGTAGGGTTAGGGCCAGGCACCCCTCAATGTGAACAAAAAGGCAAATATGAAAAATGATGGGCTATGGTGAGTAAAAGGAAACAGGCAAGAAAATTACTTTAAAATGGAAATGATGTTTGGAGACTGGAGGTTTTGTTCCTTTCTCCAGCAAATTAAAGAAATGTGACATTCAGGTAGTGAGATATTGGAACCTTCCTCACCCACTTATGCCTGAAACTGTATAACAAAAAGACCCTTTGGATGCCTTCCCCAGCCCAAGTTTTACACTCAGTTAAAGAAATGTGTTCTCATTTTAAATGCTATGCAATCAGAGAGCAAGAAAAATATTTACATATAAACAATGGAATAAAAAGCAATGTGGAAAATAACATCCTTCACAGCATCTCTGTCCCTGTGACTTCTGCCTCAATAAAACAGTAAACCTTTGAGAAGGATTCCTCCTTCTCAAAACATGTCTCTGAGGTCAGGATAGTGTTCAGCTGAGCTCCTGATGGCCTCTGTCAGCCCCACGCTGCCAGCAGAATTTGTCAGCTGTGGGATCCTGGTTTCCTTTGAGAAAGGAGCTTGTTGGTGGCACAGGAGGGTCTGCTCTGATCTCAGGTCTCCCAGTGCCAAGCGACAGTCAGTTCAAGAACGCTTACAGTGTGAATCCTGGAAAGACTGGTCTGCCCATGTGCCTTTATCCTCCTTTGTCACTGATGCAAAATCATTTTGGTCTTAAAATAGTGTGAGGTTTGTTATAGATGAATAATGAGATGGTTGGCTCTCATAATTAAAGGGTGACTATTACGTATATGTTAAGAGAAGTTTTGTAGATGTATAGTTGTTACTGTAATATGTCCTCCCCCTTGCATGGTTATCATGGGATGGCCTTGGTAGTCAGGCAAGATGGCATTTGGGGAGGGTCAGGTTACTGTGGTAACACCTGACCTCCAATCAAGATGTAAGAAAGTGATCACCACCACTGGACAGCGAAGAAGGAGTCAACTGACAGGACTTTGGGAGGGGCTAGAGGTATAAAAGGCAGAGCATCCAGCTGGGCCCATGATGGTTTAATTCTGTGCTTCCAGCACTGTAATTTTTCTTTATTTAGTCCTTTGTTGTATTTTTGTTAAGGTTTAATAAACCTTTGAAATTTTAAAAGTGAGCATCATTTCTGACAGGTACATCATAGAATCATAGAATGGTTTGGGTTGGAAGGGATCTTAAAGATGATGTCATACCAACCCCTCTGGCCATGGGCAGGGTCACCTTCCACTAGACTAGATTTCTCAGAGCTCTATCCAGCCTTGCCTTGAACACTTCCAGGAATGGGGCAACCACAGTTTCTCAGGCCCACCTATTACAATACCGCATCACTGACACTGTTTTTTCCTAATATCTAATCTTAAACTACCCTTTCAGTTTTAACCATTTCTCCTTGTCCTGTCACCACATGCTCTAGTAAAAAGTCTCTCTCCATCTTTCTTGTCAGCTCCCTTCAGGTACTGGAAGGCCACAATTAGGTCACCCTTGTGACTTCTCTTTTCTAGGCTGAGCAAAGCCAATTCTCTCAGCCTTTTCTCATAGGAAAAGTGTGGGGTTGGGAAGAAAAACCTTTGTGGGGAGGCAGCAGAGGTCATTCTTTGTCTTGGCATGGCAGTGGGTCACATCAGGCTCCATGAGCATTTTACATGTAATCACCCTCTTTTATACACTTTGTTATTAGTATTGTTTTTGTTACTGTTCATTTTCTTATCTTCTTGCTGTTTCCAGTAAATTGTTCTTATCTCAACTCAGAATCTCTGCCTTTGACTCCCTGTCATGGGAGGGGTGGTGGGCATGGGGTGTAATTTCAAGCTGGGTTTAAATGGCAACACCTCCCCAACAGCCCTATCAGCTCTCCAATTGGAGTTCTCCAAATAAATGCTTCCAGCCTCAAATGAATTGAGAGTCTCACATCAGTTATTGGTTTTAACTAAACATTTGTCCTCAATATGTAAAAATACGTAGGTCCTGTATTTTATTTCCTTGCACTACCCATCTAACAGCCTGATACAAATCAAGACACAGTATTTTCTCCTCCTGTTAATAGCCAGGAGAATTGCATCACATTTTAAATTGCACTTCAGCAAAACAATAGTCAGGCAAAGCCGGTGCAGCAGCGGCTGTCTCCATGGCTTTGTTTGTACAAAGCCTGGCATTACAGGGCTCTGCTTTCAGCCAGCCCCTGAGCACTTCTGGAATAAACAGCATAATAGCTGACTGCAACCTTTGCTTAGAAATATTTGTGAATGGCATTGTAAGTGTCAGAAAGCTGTATATAAAGCTTGCTACTGCTGTGGAGGTACCGAGCTACCGAGCTCTGAGCAATTTTGACATTCAGATTTACAGCAGACTTTTGGCATCCTCTCTCTTTTGGAAATGAATGAACTGCCTTCACCCATTTGAATAAAGCTGTTGTTTCATTATCTGCTGCCTCTGTCTCCTCTTCACGTTGTTTCCTTCAGGTGTGAAAAGTGACTACATAAAAGAATAAAAGGGTGAAATTCTTAAGTGCCATCATTGCACTGGCACCCACTTTATTTCTCTAGGAAGCTGAGGAGTACAGTGTTTTTTTCAGAAGTAAGAAAGAAAATTGTGGTAATCTTGAAATGCCTGTAAAGATTTTATGCAACATACTTGTTAATAATTCCAGTGGAGAACAGCTGGAAACACATAAACAGGTGTTTGTACTCCAACACTGATCTGGTCCGGGTGCCTAATTACTACTTTGATTTGGAATAGCTAAAATATTGTTATCTATAAAACCAAACGAGTCAACTCCCTCAATGCATAAATAATTTTCAATCTTTTTTTTTTCTCAGTGGGTGCCAGAGGGCTGAGGCTTTCAGGGTATAATCTAACTTCTACATGTCAGAGTTGAAGACCTGAGAAAGCCACAGAACATTTCTGTGATTCTGCTGATGCTACACCTAGATGCTCATTTCTGAAAACACATTGAACTCATGCTGAACTTTGACCCCCTCACGCCTGGCAGTGACTCAACACAACTGCTGACCACAGCAAGTGGGTCTCTGAGCAGAGAGGAGACATTTGAGTGACATCTGCCACGTTTTCAAGAGACCACTCTGTAACACCAAATTTCTATTTTCTCTCTCATGCCTTGTGCCTGTTTATGAAGGACAGAAACAAGTGCCAGGTCTCACCCAGCCTCTGGCCATCACCTGTGTTTGGGGTCCCTTCAAGCCTCTGAATGCACCAGAGCAGATTGCACCAGCAAAAAGACTGGCTTAGTTTGCAGTTTTCTGTGACCTACCTTGATCATCATGCCTATTACCATGGCAGAAAGACAGTGTGTGATGATGTCAGTGCATCTTTCAAGGGTTTCACTGTCTCCCCCTCTCTTTCATCTCTACATTTCACTTTATATTTCCTGCAATATATCTCCTTTCCTGGAGGCCACTATGTTGTAGTTTTCTATACAGTTTCCCTCTCACACATCCCAGGTAATCTCTCATTACCCAGCCCTCAGCATCTGTACTGTCTTCCATGGGAGGCTAATAAACATACACAAGTCAAAGTCCAGCAGAAATCTCTCCAAATACTTTTGTAGTAAGAAGTGCCATTTACACAGTACCCTGGTGGGTGAGAGCAGAATTTAGCCATCACTACATTTGAGACTTTGAAGGGCAGAGCTTCAAGTGAGAAACTTGAAACTGTGAAATGATAAATGTCTCACAAAAGCAATTGTTACTGACTGAGAGGTAAGATTGAGGGAGAGAAGGAGGGAGCGTGGGCTGGGAGCTGAGTGGAGCACAGGAGTTTCTGCTGAGGAGCCGCCTGAGTGATGTGTTTGTGGTGTCTCATAATTAACACCTGGTGGTTTTTAAGCTGATAGTAGGCGCTTGTATCGATTAGGACAATTTGCTAATTCTATGTCTGTGTCAGCTGTGTCTTTCCAAAAAAATAGGATAAAAACATTTACCAAATGTGTAAAATTAATGTGCCTGAGTGCTCTGAGTCTTTGCAGCCATTGTGATGTCTGGAGCACTCTGAAAGCTCTACATGCAGCCATCAAACCCCCTTTGTGGTGCCTTTGGGTGTCTGCATTAGACCATCTATCTGCCTCCACAGATCAGCACAAATTTGTAAGGGAAAGGGGATCTTCTGTCATCTCCATGGGCCCTGTATGAATGACTCTGAAACCCTCGGGTTTTTTACATGGCACTGAGTATCTGTGTTTGGGCAACAGAATCAAGGCATTAAAGTCTTATATTTTACACACTAGGTAATATGGGAGCAGTTTTCCTTACATCTTGTCCAAGAGTCCTTGCAGGACGGACAGATGTTGAGCTGAGCAGACACAGGGGCTCAGGCTTCCAAGACATGTGGCCAGCGCCCTGAGTGCATTCAGCCATAACACTTGGCTGGTCTTCTCTTGCATCTGTGACTTTGCATCCCTCTGTCAATAAGACACCAGTAACAGAGTTACAGGTAAAATCAGCTGAGGCAATAAATCCTAATTATAGTTAAACCAAGGATATAAAATCAACTTTTCTGTGGAGAAATTTGCATGCACTCTAAATTTATGGGCAAGACATGGATGTTAGTGGGAATCAGGCATATTCATAACTTGCTAAATTGCTCATCTTAGTTTATGTACTTTCATTACACCAGAGGACTTCCAGCATATGTTTTACTTGAAAGGGGAATTTTCTTATCTCTGCCAATGGAGAACAGCTCTGCCTGAAAATCGAGTACTGAACATTGAAAACGGGTTTTCAAAGTCTTGAATTGCTTCAAAAAATTAATACCTATTAGTGTATCTCAGGTTGTGCTCTTTAAGAACAAGAGGTCTGATTAAAGAGGAGTGAGCTCAGTGATGTTGCTGTAGTGTAAGCCAGGAGCAGCTATCATGGTCAGGCCCAATAATCTGGTCTTCTGCATTAGAAATGCAGTTAGAGCTAATGATGAATTTGAAAGATTGTAATCATTATCTAGCTCAATTTATCTATTCTAACCTCAGTCAGAGACCAAATTGTAATTGCTGTAGTTCCTGGTCGAATGATGAAGGTTACTCTGCTCTAATTCCTACCAGGTTTATAATAGCTCAGAGATAATAATGACAGAGAATTATAGACTTTGCTCAAATGCTGTCAGATTGGACTGAAGCATTACACAATTGTACTATACACATAACACATGTTGGAAATGTTAAAAAAGAAAAATAAAAAAGAAAATAGACATAAAATAAAATCAATTATTAATTAGTGTCTTGCATTTGCCCTTAATGTGTGAATGAATTTGAAGCAATTCTGCTCCAGTCACACTGGTTTAATTTATATGTCATAGGAGACCATGCAATATGAATGCTTGTCTTACCCTGTCCAGTACATTTTATCTGCATAAAAAGGAATTGAGTCTCATTTTTAATCTCTTTAATATTTACTTTTGCTAATAACACATTTAATTTTTTTTAAATTACACAAACGATGTAGGCAAATCATCTAGATCCCTTTGCAATTACATGTATGAATTCCAAGAAATGTATAGTAGTTTTTTTGAGTGGGCTTTTTAGCAGAGCATTTATTGCATAATAAAGGTTTCCTTTTTTCTTTTTTGGCCATATAATTGACTTGGCTCTTTATGGTCTTTTGCAAACATGACAGTAATTAAATTTACAGATCATACTAAATTATAAGGTGTTGCAAAATCCAGGATGGATGGCAAAATAATAAAAAGAGACCTGCAGAATTTAGAGGTATAAGTTGGCAATAAAATGAGATTCAGTCTGGAAGAAAGAGCGGGCAGGGAACAATGAAAGCAAAATACAGAAATGCACAAGCTACATTCATGGAAAGCAGTAGTGAAATTTAAGAACCTGGGTGTTGGTTATGGCTTTATAAACTGCAGTTGTCATTGGCTGTAAATGCCAACCCCATAAGCAGGTAGCTTGAGAGGAGACCTGTAGCCATCCAGTTGTGTACCAGTACAACAAATTCATTAATACTTGGGCAGTTGTAATTCAACCTACCCATTTCATTAATTGGATTAGTCTTTATTGCAGCATACATTGCTGCAGTGCCTTAAATATGCTGGATATAAACAGTGTTCTTTCTGAAGGAGCTGGGTACATAAAATAGGTACAGGAAATGATGCTTAGGAACTGCAAAGGCCACCACAAATGAAGACCACATAAAGATAATGGGAAGAAATGCACAATATCATCAGTAGTACAAGACTTGTAGAAATTTCATATCGGTGCTATGTACTACCGCAAATAAGAACATACACAAAGATGAAATTGCCAGATTCATAGTGCCACATAGGAAAACGTGAGACAAACCACGTCAAACCATTGTCAATCTCCAATGACTGCAGGAGCAGTCAGCTTGGATCCTTCAAGGGGAAATCATGCTTGGCTAATGTGACAAACTTCTGTGATGAAATGTTTGTCCTGGTAGACGATGGGATAACAGTGATTATGTCTGCCTGGACTTCAGTGAGTCACTGAACACTGCTGCAAGATTGTCCTAAAGAAGGGTACCTGGTGAGGTATGGGGTGGATGAGCAGACAGTGAGGTGGGTTGAAAACCATCTGCATGGAAATCCCCAGGGAGTAGTGGTCAGTGGCACGAAGGGGAGCTGGAGGTCAGTCACTTGTGGTGTACCCCAGGAGCAGTAGTGCATCCTGTTCACAATTTCACTGATGACTTGGATGATGGGACAAAGTGTACCCTCAACAAATTTGCTGATGACACAAAACTGAGAGAGGTGTCTGAGAAGCCAGAGGTATATACTGCCAGCCAGAGAGGCCTCCACAGGCTGGAGAAATGGGCTGGTATGAAGCACATGAAGCTCAGCAAGAAGGCTAAAAGTCCTGGACCTGAGGAGGAACAACCCCAGGCACCATTCATGCTAGGACCATCCAGCTGGAAAACAGCTTGGCAGAAAAGGACCTGTGGGTCTTGGTGAACACCAAGTTCAACATGAATCAGCAACACGCCCTCACTGCAAAGAAGGCTAATGGTATCCTGGGCTGCATTTGACAAAGTATTGCCAGCAGATTGAAGGAGGGAATTATTCTGCTTTATTCAGCACCATTGAGGCCACATCTGGAGTCCTATGTCTAGTTCAGGTCCCCCCAGTAAAAGAGAGTATGAAGATGATGAAGCGGCTGGAGCATCTCAGCTATGAGAAAAGGATGAGAGTTGTGACTGTTCAGCATGGAGAAAGGAAGGCTCAGGGGGATCTCATCCATGTATATAAATATCTGAAGGTGCAGAGAGGACAGAGCCAGGCTCTTCTCAGCTGTGCCCAGTGACAGGACCAGTGGCAATGGGCACAAACTGAAACTCAGGAGGTTCCCTCTGAACATCAGGAAACACCTTCTCACTGTGCAAATGACCAAGCACTGCCACAGGCTGCCCAGGGAGGTTATGGAGTCTCCATTCTTGGACATTTTCAAAAATCCTCTGGCCATGTGCCTGGACAACCAGCTCTAGGTGACTTTGCTGGAGCTTGGTCAGAAGGTTCTCTTCCTCAAACACTCTGTGATTCTGTGACAGAAGGATAAGCACAACATCGTACTTAATCTCTGGGAGGATAATAATGGTGGTCCTATGCAGGCTTCTATGGATATAACTTTAATATATTCAGTCCTAGGAGATGATCCCTTTGTTGCCCAATTTTGGTTAAAACTTCTATTTAAGAAGTTAAGTTTATATGTGTGGTTTGAATTTAAAATTTTGAATTACACAAATCAGCAAAAAACCCATTATCTTTCTTATTCAGAATATGATGAACACAAATCGATGAAGAAAAATTCTGCATTTAATAAAAGCACAACATCCAAGCAATTTTTATGGATTTTTCAAGTAATCTCAGATACATTCTCACTACATATAGAAAAGTGGGATCCATCCAGATTACTGTATTTTGCTACTGTACTATTTTTTCATATACAGATAGCTATCACCCCCATAAAAGTCTCAATATGCTTTTCTTTAAAACTGTACGTATTCAATTTCACCAAGAAGTTCAACCCTCTGATAAATTTTATCCAAGCTGCATTCTATATCTACTAAAGGGAGATTACAATATATCCATCTTTGGGGGGGCAACAGTTTTTTATTTTCTGTATTTCACTATAAAATGTCATAAGTAAATTTCTTCTGCTGATTACAGCTGCAGTACTGATGGGGTTTTCATTGTGTATCCAAAGGACCTCATACCTCCAGTCTGGATCTGCTGTATTTTGTGAGATGGTGGGTGGCCAGGCAGACAACCTACTTGCAGGCTTCTTGTCTTCTCAGCTTCAGCTGGTCCTGCAGTCTGTACTGCAGTTCTCCAGCAGCAGGTTTTGCTCTAGAGATCCCTCTTGGCTTTAGCTGCTCGTGGTCCAGCTCTGCCTCCTGCCTTTGAGCTCAGGTGGTGCCAGTGTTGGTGTCGGGCATGGTCTGTTGCTGGCAGGATGATCCCCTGGGTGTCCTTGAGCCACTGACTTCAGCTTTGCACGCTGAGCCCCCAGGGAGAATCACAGCCTCGGCAAAGGAATCACTTCTTAAACAGCAGACATTTATTTCCAGCTTTTCTTACTGCCTGATATTTTTAAAAGCATGAATGAGGAGAGATACAGAGTTTCATAGCATTAAGCAAATTGAAAGAGAGATCAATTTGCCTTTCCTACAATACAACATCTTAGTCTTTTCAAATCATCATGAATTTCCCTCTTAAAAACTGTTTTAAGGTGTCATCCAGGAGTAATGTGCAATAGCCTTCTTCAGAAAATTTAGTTATTGAAATTATCTTCTCCTTTTACAATCTGTCATATATCATTGGTTTATGAATAGTAGAAACATATAAATAGACATAATTCCCAAAAGTTTTTGGATTGTCTTGCTAAATAATTGCAGAATTTAATAGAAACTAAATAAATTTATAACCCAAAATGCACATAAAGCTGGAAAACACTTCAGTACAGAAACCTCTAAACACAAAAAATCACCCCTAGATTTATACTAATTCAAGAAAAAGTTGTTCACTGCGTTTTCATTTCATTTTGAGTGGAGATATAGTTTTTATTTGATGGAAAAGAAAAACCCCAAAACTAAAAAGGAAATCTGACCTCTTAAAAAATGAGTTTCTCATCCCTGTTACAGCAGTGAAGCCTGTGCAGGACAGAGCAGCTCAGTGCTGTTTCCAGAAAAGGCTTTTGCCACTCCAGCTCCCTCAGGAAGTAATCATGTTCCTGGTGCTCAGGGACCCTGCCAGCAGAGGCTCTGAGTGCTGACACAGCCTCTTGGGTAGCCAGGAGAGCCAGCACCAGGCACATCCTGGGCTGGGAGGTTGCAAGGATGCACCGCACCTTTGCACATCTGTGTGCTCATCACCCCTTTTCCTTGTTTAACAAACATGATGAGGAATTTTTGTTTCTACTGAGAGATTTCTAACATAATGTCATGGAAAGCAGCATGGCAATTCTCCCTGAGAAGAGAGGGGCAGAGCAATGCTGAGGAAGTTCAAAGTGACATCTCCTGCAGCAACCATGTGAAGTGACATTTAATTGGGGTGAAATACATTCCAAAGCAGAATGGTCTGGCTGAAAGATGCTGCCTTGCTTTTGGCTGGGATAGAGTTCATTTTCTTGCTAGTAGCTGGTGTAGGGCTGTGTTTTGGTTTTAGCATGAAATTAATATTGATAACACACTGATGGTTTAGTTGTTGCTGAGTAGTGTTTATACAAGTCAAGGACTTTTCATCTTCTCATGCTCTGCCAGTGAGAAGACTGGAGGGGCACAAGGAGTTGTGAAGTGACACAGCTGGCACAGTTGACCCCAAGTGACCCAAGGGATGTTCCATACCATGTAGCATCATGCTCAGCATATGAAGCTGGGGGAAACTGGCTGGGGGCCACTGCTGAGGAACCGGCTGGGCACCAGTTGGCAAGTGATAAGCAATTGCCTTAAGCACCACTTGTTTTGTATATTTGAATTTTTTTTTTTTTCTGTCCCATTAAACTGTCTTTATCCCAATCCACAAGTTTTCTCCCTTTAACTCTTCCCATTCTCTCTCCTTCCCACAGGAGGGGCAGTGAGAGGGCAGCTGTGTGGGGCTTAGTTGCTGGCCAAAGCTGATGTTTGCTGTAATTATTATTAAGTTATCATGAACATAAGAACAACTGGAAAGTGGACAAGAAACTTCAAATAAAGACAGGTTTGAGTTATGGAGTGCATTATGCAACTAATTTTCACAGAGCTATGAAAAAAAAATATAGGATTTTTTGCTACACAACTGAACAGTACCACAGCACGAAACTTTGATTTGATGAGTAGTCTGGAGCAAAATAGCTGGGCAAAGTGTGAATCTGCCCCATGTTTTGGTACATTGCTGAGTGGTAATCACGCAGGCTGTTAGAACCAGGCTGTCAGACCCAGCCCTGCAGATTGTCAGATCTCAGAATAGAGATTAGATCACTATTATTAGCAGATAACTTTATTTTTCAGAATTAGATTCCACATGGATGAACAGAGAATAGCAGGAGGGGAAGGCGGTTGTTTCTACAGATGTAATTTTTGGAATATACCTGCTGACACTTCAGTAAAAGTTTGAGGCAGTGCAGGCTTAATTTAAAGAAACAGGAAGTTAAAATCCCTTTGAGGTTGGAAGTGGATTTGTTCATTTCATTAAGCAGCAGAGCTTGTTTGAGAAGTAAGTGAAGTCCATCCACAGTATCAGCTAATCAGGATTATCACATTCCTGGGGAGAGGACCCAGGCTGAGCTGAAAGCTATTTTCCTGGTGTTTATGTCTGCATGCACTTAAAGACATACATTAGGTATAGGCTGGACCTGTGAGACAGTCCCATGGATGTCAATAATGAGAAGTACTTTATTGCTTTGCCACATGTCAGACCCAGCACAGGAATCATAGTTTTTTAAATCACAATAGCTCCCCTGCAGGGCAGAGTGCAGCTGGAGTCACTGCACACTGCTGCCAAGCACGTTGGGTACATGGCATGTCAGGGTTAAGCAGAGACAAAAGGCCTGAGGACAAGAGCTCTACAGCAGGGAGAGACTCTGTACTCTGTACTGAAGAGAGCCCAAAGGCTACTGGACTAGGCACCCTTTTAGGTAGGTGAGCTACCTGGCCCACACTCCTGTGATGCTCTGTAAGCAAGTCAGCAGCTGGCCAGGTAAGGAAGATTTTACACTTCATATGTAGAGGTCTGGTTTCTCAGAGGATGGCCAAACCCACAGTGGCTTCCTTGCTCTTCCTCTGACACCTAGTGGCTGTCACATTCTTAAGGCCAAACATGGGCTAGGGACAGGCTGGTGGATTCAGAGGAGGATGCTTGGCAAAGCCTTGTGAGGTGTTGTCCTGTGCTGCACGGCCCCACCGGCTGTGCCGGGTGTCAGGGACACGGGCTGCTCCTCACTGCGGGTACTCACTGTGCGCCAGTCTGGCTGTCACTGCATGGGGGACACCACCACCCCTTCTGCAGGGGCTGACAGTGCTTTAACCCACAGCAGCTGCCTTTCTGCAGCACAAAGAGGTTACTTTTTGAAGATGTTAAGCTACCAGTAAAGCACAGCTTGGACTATCCAGGCTTTTTCCCAGCCCATGACTTCAACAGGGACTATTGACTCCAGCACTTTGCTCTTAGCTCAGGGCAGCTCTGCTCCCCAGTGTTGACAGGATTATCTGTTGAGCATTTTTGCACCTATCTCCCCAAGCAACTGCAGTTCCAGAAGTTTAAATATGTGATAGCTTCATGGTAGGTGCTGGGATGAGAAAGATCACTCACAATCTAGTTCCACCGCACCTTTCTTCATCACTGCCACAAACTCAGTGAAAGAGTAAATTTACATTAAAATGTATGGTATTCACACCCACTGATGCTGATTTCTCTCAGCAACTTTCCATGCTGTGTATGTTTGAAATATACATTTGATGAGATCTGGACCTTGCTCCTTGCTAGCAGCTCCAGACTCCCATGGAGTGTGGTGGGAAGCACAGCAGTCTCAGGGTTATCAGTGCTGTGCTTGCTGATGGAGAAATGCACACCTGGCAAGCACAACACCAGTGTTTCTGTGTGTGTATGTTAATGGCTGTCACCAGCATGGTCCCTTCACAGAATACGGAAAACTGATCTATACTGGGAAATCTGGCACAAAGCGGGCTCGCTTTCTCCCTGGTGTATTCATTCCTTGCCCTTATGACAGTGTTAAACACTGGAACTCAAACACAGAATGTTTTGAGGACTCTTAGAAGCCTGGTGGCCAGTTAAAAAAAAAACCAAAAAACAAAAAACAACCCAAAAAACAAACAACAACAACAAAAACAAAACACAAAACAAAACAAAAAACCAAACTAAGTTAAAGAGAAAATGCTGTTAGGAAATTAATTTTTTTTTTTGACTCCATATCTGCAATAAGTGTGAATGAAGGCCACGTCTCAGAAGTAGAGGAAGATCAGTCAAGCATTCAAATTAAAATGCACAGTCAGACTAACAGAGCTAATTACAGGAAAGCTCTTGGTGATTCTGGGTTACATGAGGAGCCCTATAAACAAAGCATTCATTCTCTTTTCTAAACACAACCTGAAGTTTTAAAAGGGAAATAGAAGTGACTTTAATGAAAACAAAGAAGAGAAAAAAAA
>VXAX01004279.1:201-66237 GCA_013399835.1 Leptocoma aspasia | reverse complement strand
GGGGGGGGGGGGGGGAAGGGGAGAGAGGCTGAGCGTATAGAGTTCTCTTAAATTAATCTAATCTTAATTTAATCTAGAGTTGAGAAGTTATGATGAATTACAGGTTTATTCATTTTCTGAATTAATGCTTATTATTTCCTGAGTGTCCATCTCAGTGGATTATAAGACTTTTTTCTACCGCTAATTTTTTTATGGTAAAGATTAGGAAGTAAGCAGTATTGGAAAGAATACAAATTGCATATTAGACAAGATCTTCACAGTAGAGCAGTTTCATCTTATTTCTCACCTGTACATTCACCTTTTTCCCAACTTAAGACAATATTCATGTTTCTTTAATTCCAACCTTGCACAAAATGCAAGCAGTCAAACACTCACAGACTTTTCAGAGGAGATTTCCTTCTATCCTGAGTATTTGAACATTTTCAATGCTCATTTCAGGCAGTTTCAAGTTGTAATTGATGTGCTATCTTGAAGTATTTGTTTACTGATGACCACAAAGCTCTTTCTGATCCATCCAGCGTGTAAATCTGTTTATGAAAATGTTGCTGTCAGCTGTTAGGTAATACCTAAGATCAAGGGGAAATGAAAAGTTGAGGTGCTGACAGAAGGTCTCTTCCTCCCAATGGGTGGGTAAGGGACACCCATTCCCTGGGCACTGCCCAGCAGTGTCACTGCCAGCCACAGCACACCCCGTCAGCGGTGGGGATGTGTTGTGTTGCAGCAGCATCACGGGCTGCACTGCAGACACCTTTCTCTGGAGAAAGATGGACACAGCGAATGTGACAGATAGATAGTCATCAGATTACTTCATGCACTCTGAGAAAGAAAGCTTTTGAGTTTGATACTGTGAAGTGAGATACAAGACCTGATATAGAACAAAACTAGTATTGAAATGTACCCTCTGTGAACGCCTGCACCAGATGTAATAACTGTAAAGTTAACAGAAAGCACAAGGAAGAGGGAATTCTGCCAAAGTAAATTCACTCAAATATGACATAAAGAAAAAAACACTTCAATATCTTTGATCTGTAGAAATTGCTGAATTTTATCCCATTCAAATTAGCCAGCCCAAGTATTGAGGAGCACCAGACCTTGCCAGAATCCAGTCTTACACTGCATCTTTTAGGAAAAATGATTGGGGATTGCATTGCTGTTGCTGCCAGCACTACATCAGGAGCTGCCTGCAGTTTTCTGTCTACGGTTGCTACATATTGAGGATGATTCTCATTAATAAGTTTCTTTTGGCATTCAAAAGTACTCAAACACCCAGAAAAAGGCTTCTGGGTAAACTCCATTCAGAAGAGCCCATTCAGGTGTTTGTCTTCTCATCTTCAGGTTCTGGCACTTTGTAAGCAGGTATGACCCATGTGGGACAGTCATGCAAAGGGGAGAGTTGTCACTGGGTTTGTTTGATATCAAATCTTGAAGACATGGCCTCTGTGAATCCCTTTTTTGTCTTATGAGTTATAGTCCCATGTCAATACTTTTCCCCCTCTCATTTAAAAAAAAAAAAGTAAAATAAAATAAAAATAAAATATTCTTTTTCTCCATTTGAGAGAATACAAAATTGGAAATCTTATTTTCCTCTTTAAGCTCATCTTTATCTCCTGCCTTAGAGGTGCTTGGGTCTGTGCTGTCCAGGTGCTTTCTAGAGCAGCCTCATGCACTATTACCTTAAAACAAGGATTCAAAAATAGGTGAAAGGCTTATGTGCTTTAATCAGACCATCTCCTGAAATTGCAGTCCCCATTCACTCTCTCACAGAAGCAGCTCAGGCCACAGTGTTACCTGCTTCCAGCTCCCATTGTGCAGCACATGGGTGATCTAAGGGACTGCTGAAGGAAACCTCAGCCCTCCTCGGTGCCCTGACCCTGCGCATTCTGATGGAGAAGAGCTCGGGAACATCACAGATCAGTAGTTCTAGGTGAGCTGGAGTTTGCAGGCAGTGTTTTATGTTTTGGAGTGTCAATCAGCAGCTAGAAGGAAACCAGATGCCAGGAAATAAATATTGAGGAGAGTAAAATTTTACTGAAAAGGTCTGAGGTGGAAATATTGTCAAGTGAAAGTACAGTAGGAAAAGTTAATAAAGCGATGTCTTTCAAAAGTTGGATTCTACCATGCTATTCATAAAAAGATATAATCTTTGGTTTTCATATATTTTTTCCTCACATGCTTGTTCATATTTTTAATCTCACTGTACTGAATGAGGCAAGAAGATGGATATGATACCAGCTGTGCTTAGAGTACTTCAAAAAGGCTGCTCACCTGAAGGGAAAAAACAGCTCTCCTTCTTTTTTGAGAACAATTGGGGAGTCCAGGTGATCCTGTGATAGGTATATGAGAATGATCTTGTATTTCTTTAGAACTGAGGTCCTAATTTGAGTTTTTGCACAATTTAGTTCAGATTCTTATTATTTGTAATAATAGCAATATTCTACATATTCATGAAAGTTGTTCTAATTAAAAATTACACAGAATCATCCTAGATTATTTTCATCCTGACTGTTCTAAACCATACTGAAGTCCATAGGGTATTAGTGTGCTCACTTTTACCACAATGTCCTAAGTTTTCATAGTTTCTCACATAGGCCTATTAAGAAACTGAAATCAGGTATTGGTATAAATTCATGCACATATTTTTTTTTTTCCTGATAAAAAGTGGCATTTATTGATTGCCAGAAAGAATTTTTCTATCAAAACATTACAAGTAGCTTCTATGGAGACCTTACTCATTTTGTTATGCAGAGAGAGCTCCTACCATGCAGCGACACCAAATGTTCTGAGTCCCAACAGAGAGCATCTTGTCTGTCACATCTGACTGTCATATAGTCATGAAAAATATCTGGATGGTACTAGGAATATGTTTATGTCAAGTTTATTTTAGGAGAGAGGATGACAAACACGTGTTCCTAAAGTGGTTGTGTGCTTTAAGAAAACAAAGGGCGGAAAGTATTTTATTATCCCTTATAACACTGCTTCTATTTTATAAGCAAAATGTGTGTATTTTTCTTTGCAGTTCTATACACCCCAGGAAAATCTTTTAACCTTGCAGCTCTTTACAGCACTGCCCATTTAGGCTGTCAGAAACCAAACTAATTAAACTGAAAAGCTGCTCACTTCTCTTTCTGTATAAGGTTAGGAAAAAAGAGATACAATTACTGGTGAAAGTAGGACACTGAGCATAATTTAAAACTTTGTGCAGCCTAGAAGCATTATGAATATGAAATCTTTGTTGCACAAATTACAGCTTGCATGCAGGCCTGGGCACCAGCCTTCCTAGGAAGATGATGACTAATTATAAAGAACTTTAAGAAGGATAAAATACCTAACATAAGGGCTAGAGGGGATGATCCATGGAGAAAGCACCTACAAGCTAAAGATTTTAAGATGCCTCACATGGTATCCAAAACTGCTATAAGTGTTTACATGTGCTCGAAAGATACAAACAAGGATGCATTAGGAGATTGTTTAGAGCACTTCTCAGGGGTATAATTGCATATAAAGGTAAGAAAGCGAGCAAACGGAGATTTGAGTTGACTACCCAGCCAAAATTTTAACAAGGAAGTGTAATCGACTGTGAAATAGCTTCCCTAGAAAAAGTGTTAGAAGTCACATCTCTGAAATGATTTAAAAGCAGACTGGACACATCACGTGAGAAGGTAATGGATGGAGAATAGAGAAGCAGCTCACAGTACCTTTCAAACTTTGGTTTAGGCAGTCCCTCTGGCTGTGACCAATCTGGCTGCCCTCCTTGCTGCTGCTGTGCTGCAGGAGCTGCACTCACCTCTGCTCCTGTGCAACACCCTGCCCCTCCAGCTGGGAAAGGAAGACACAGCCAGATATTTAATGGTCAAAAAGGATGACTCTGTTGCCTGAATATTAGGTAATTGAGTGAATATGGTAAGTTGTCTGCAAGGGGAATCTGTGTGCCTTGGCCAAGGCTGAGTGGTGGCAGCACAGCCCTTGTACTTCCACGAGGAGCATTGCCCAAGAGGTGCTGAGGACCTGGTTCACCACCCACTCTGTGGCTGAGAGACACTTCCTAGCTGTGAGCTGCCCTGTTGTGGCTTCTGGTTTCTTCTTATGAACTTCCCCAGCTCTTACCATGGTATTACAAATGCACAAAACAAATGTGACTAAATCAGTATAAAAATGTCAGTTTTCTGTGAATCCTATGTGGTAATGCATTTTTATGCTCCATTCATGCAAAAGTCTGCTGCACAGGAGGTTTCTCTGTGAAAATATGTGATGAATTATTGCATGGAATACATGTTACAGAAATGCAGGTTTGTCCTTGTGAAAGGCCTGAGGACTTTGTTACACCTGTTCTTAGATAGATTTTCATCCAAAAAGTCCTTTGCACTGCAATATAGAGGACAGAAGGAGAAAAATTGGAGATTGAATGTTTTCCTCTATCAGTTCAACACAGCATCTGCAGAAACAGTGGTATTAGCCACCGTAGTAATAAATGGATCCTTGAAATGAATGGTAATGATGGATCTATGGCTAAGACACAGAGTAAGGAGACCAGGAGACAGATTTATAGCTTCTACATTGGTTATCCAGTAAGGTAAATTTCCTATTTCCCTCCAGTTTTGTGTTTTTCATCTATAAAGCAGAGATAGTAACACACGTTCGTTGTATTAGAGCGACGCAAGTCACAATTCTTTAGAATTCACAATTCTTTAAAAGCCTCTGGCAATAAGGACCTCAGCAGCAAAGGCTGAAGAGCAGCACTGGTCGTTAGTACAGGTGTGATGCTGAGCCTGTGAATCATGCTGGGAAGGAAACCTTCATCCCTGAACGTAGCAGGATTCTCCTGGCAAGAGGTGTTTAGGTGACAGAAATTTGTTCTGACTGAATTAGCTGACATGCAGCTAAAAAAGAAAAGAACAGAAAATGTATTAAGTACTTAGTCTTAGAATCTTAAAATAATCTTTGTCATACAAAGCAGTTATCTCCTTTCACACTAACTCTTTTGATCTAAGCATGATAAAAACATGATGTGCCAAATTTGAAACAGAACGGCCAAATAAATCAATGGCAGCCGTTGTGAAAAGCAGGCAGTATGACTGAGTTTTGTTACAAACCTGCAACCACAGAGCCTGATGAATTCTGTCTAAAAACAGGAACACAAACCCAGCTTTCAATTCACTGATAAAAATGAACTTCCCCTCCAGCTGGCCAGCTGGAAAATATGAAGGAATGTTGAGACCTTCTCTACAGATGATCAATACTCGATTCCACTTGATAAATATGCCCAGACACTGGAAATAATTGCCTAAGCACTATAGTGCTGTTATGTGTTTGAAAAATTAGCTATAGGAAATGTAAATCAGTGGAAGAACAAACTAGGGAGTACATTATCATCAAAAACAGTATGTTCATGTAGATAAAGTAAAGGCTGTGGGGGCTGGGTTGTATTTATATGTGCAAAAAGTCTGGAGACGTGACTATTCAAATATTATATACTTACTTTCTACATGTTTACTTTCCTGATATCATAGCAACTTAGTAATCTAATTATCCAAAGTTAAAAACCTAAGTGCATTCTGTATGCATTTAGCACTCAAAAGCTAGCACAACAAAATAATTTCTCCCATTTCACCCTGACTATCACTGGGAATTTGCATCAGCTGATGCTAAGAAAGCCCATGTGTATTTTCTGCCTCCCCCTCCCCAGTGGAAGCATGTAGTAGCAGGGTAGACAAATAATCAACAGCAACTGAGCTCTCTTGGGTGTGATTTGGGGCAGAGATGTTGCACAATCTCACACAGTCCAGACCCAGGGAGACCTTTTTGGCACAGCTGTTAATGGTTCCTCAAACCCTTCCTGACTGATGAGGCTGTTAGTAAAAGTTAGTAAAGTGGGTCTTGTGGAACTCCAGTCTGGTTTTTTGCAGAGACTGGTGTGCTGATGGGACAGGCAAAGCACTGGCCTGACGTGGTGCTGAGCCCCACGAGTTCAGTGTCATGGAGGGAGGCCTGGGGACATGGGTTCCTTTCCAGGGCAGGGACATGGACACAGGGAAGCTGGATCTACCACCCACCTGCACTAGACAACTGGCCTCTGCTGAGTTTTGCATTTGCTGCCTCTCAGTCCCTTGATACTCAATCAACAGAGCTCACATACAGATCTCATAGATGATATATAGTGGCACATTTTGAGATGGGGAGCTGACCTACAGAGATACCTTGTATTTGAATTTGTCATACACCTTCAACCACTTTATCTGCTTCTCAAACCTGATCACCTAGCTTTTACTTCAACAGCCCCCAAATAGGAACAACTCCATATAGCTAATATCTTTTTTTTTTTTATTTCAGACACAGAGTTACTTCTAAAATGATACCTGTGTGAGCTATTAGAAAATTAAGAATCAGTGCTACAACAGTGACAAATTTTCTTTGCCTAGGAATGTCAGAGCTTTAATGTCGCATATATACTACACTGGATATGGCTAGAAATAGAAACCTTTATGCCAATTGAAAGGAAAAATTCCCAGTCTCCCAATTCTAGAAGACTTCAAAATATCTGACCCTTAAAGTATGAATTACTTTCTAGCATATAAAACCCATTCTTGAAATGTTACAGCTAATATCTTGGCTCAAAATATCTGGACTAATAATCATAAAAGTTCTTGGCTCTTGAGATTGGAAGATATGAAAAATATACCTCCTAGAATACCTATAAGATTTCTCCTAAACTTTGTAAGCAGGTTGTTTTAATTTTCTTTTCTTGTTGGTTGGTTGTTTCTCTGTAACAAGCTCATGGACTGGGTTAATTCTGACAACTATCAGGAACATCCTGATTTTTATCTGCAGCACATAAATAAGAGGATGTACTAATGTTCCTTCCCCAGAAGGCACAAAAGAGCTCAACTGGACTTCCCAAATTCTTATTCTGTATAAAGCAAAACAAACAGCAGCCCATAATACTCTAAGCTCCAATTTAAATTTTTGCATTTTGAATATAGTTTGGGGTAGGTTTATTAGCAAGAAGGAATAAAGGCAAGGGAATTTTGCCTCTCCATCAGCATCAGCACGTGTGTTTCTTACCCAGATAAAGCACGGTGGATTTGTGTTCACACAAACGCACGCAAAACTGGGCAAATGTGATCTATAGATCTCCATATCTCAATGCTTCCCGGAATTCATTAGTAAGCATTTGCAGTAGGTAGCAGCTGGGACAAGTGGAAAATATTTCACAATTAGCTGGTGAGGCATTGCTTGGGCATTTTCCCAATGACGTGACATTTCAACTTGGCAAGGTTTCACTACCAGCCTCCTTATCAGCGTGTGGCCATTTCTTGTTCTTATCATCTTGCTCCACTTCAGGAATGTTGTTCCAGGATCTTTGAAATATGATATGTTTCGTTCCCCCACAGAACACCTTTACTGCTCTGCCTTCCTTGTGCCTGGCAGCAAAAATTAGGTCAGTGTATTCTATACATTGAAGGCAAACTAATGTGACATTAAACAAAAATTGATGCACAGATGAAGTAAAATGGGAGAAAATATCTGTGCATGCTGACAGATTGTTATGCTGTGATTTATCTGGAACAGAAACATCAAGCCAGTTTACCTCATGGTGTCATACCACAGCAGTCATCAGATCATCCTGTCTGCCTCCGCTACTTAATCAAGCATGAGTCTGAGAGAACACTCGAGTGATGAAGGCACAGACACGACTGTGTGGGGATCACAGGAGCACATCAGCCCCACAGTGTGTGGGCAGGGATGTACCCTGATACCTATTTTTGGATGCAAACCCTTGACTGCCTCTGCTGCAGATCCATCACCTTGTCTTGGTGACAAGCATCTATCCCACATCATTCCTCACTTCTGGAGGTAGTCTTCTGTGACAGAGGGAGGCTGTTTGCACTGGCACTTCTGCTGCACATTGCTACACTCTACATGTCTTGCCAGATATTTGTGATATACCAAATGACAGGTGCGTGTCTTAATAAGTTCTACCGGGGGCAGGAATTAGTAGATGAGGGAACACACAGCAGTGGAAGCATCTGGTAGGAAGAAAAAAGATTGTCTTGTACTCTGTCAAGTGTAATTAGTTGCCAGTTGTCATTGCTGCTAGCGCTTACTTAAATAAGTTTCTCTGATGAGAAACTCTCTGACAAAACTCAAAACCATGTAAATTTATGAACAACATAGTACCAAAATGGTCTAATTATTAAACAGTCATGTTGGAGTTCAATACTCTCTGAGCAGCTTCTTTTGGATATGCCATGGGTGAAGGGCGTAAGGCTTAATGTCAAAGTTTTGAAGATTTTATATAGGGTTTCTGATTCATCAGAGTGATATAAAATATACTGAAAACATAATACAAATGTGAATTACATTTACCAGAATACAGCAACAGTTCAATCACAGTATGAATGTGATTTCCCATTACCATTCTCTTTAATATTCTCACTATCACAATGGGGGAAGTTCCCAGCCACCAAGAAGGAATGTGTATATTGAAGCCAAGGCCATGGCTCTGTTTGAAATGCTTTTGCTAGTTGTCCAGTTTAAACTCTATGTGAGCCTTCTTCCATGGCTGAGCTCTATTGGTCAGTCTCAAGCCGCCAGCCTTACTAAAGAAGAGGTAAAGGTTTCAGCAAGTTGTAAAACTGTTACATTAAAAATGTGATTTTTAATGTATTCTCAAAGTAATTTGCTTTCAACAGTAAGCTTTGGGGGAGGCTGGGGATAAGCGTTCTACAGTCTAATTAAGAAGGATAAGCATTTGTTATTTTTAATTGTGTCTGACAACATATTTAATTTCCCCCTCCTGGAGTGCAGCACAGAGGGGCATTCGCAATCCACACCCCAGCACACTCTGAGGGTCTCATGCTGGGAGAGGAGCAGTGCACACCATCCAGCTGCTGCAAACAGCATCTCAGGTCTTGTTTTAGATTCTAATCCTTCCTTTTGCTATTTTTAATTAATTATAAATATTTGTTACTTTGTTATTATAATAGTGTGGCATAATATAATTGCTTTTGTTCCTGTCACCTGAAAGTATTTAGAAATTTTTTTTAAATGATGATGCATTTTTGTGTTTTCTTGGCTAATTTAAATTATGGTTCTTACACAAAACAGCCCACAGGTGGATACCTGTATGACCAGTGCAGTCTGTGTCCAGTTAGGAGTTTGATTTTATTTTGGGAACCATCCTATACAGTCAGTGGGAAATGGAAAGCATAAACAGAAACCTCTGAGCACAGGTTTTAAGTAAGGGGAACAAATGAAAAAGATGCTTTGAAAGTGATGGCTGTGGAGAAAATATGTATTAGCCAGACATGAACTGTATTCAAGTAATAAACTCCCATAAAATCACAGAAAACAGCAGCCCTCCACCCCTCTCAAGATACTTCAGGGAGTAATACTGACTGCTGGTTTGTGAGGTCAAAACATCCACATGAAATGTTTTTTTTAAGAACAGAAACAAAGTAATGAAAACTGATGAGCTAAAATAATATAATATACCCAAAAAGAATGAGTAAAGTCCTGATCCTTTTACCCTCAAATGGTGCAGTCCCCTCAAGGCATAGTAGAATGTGTAGGAAATAGAATTATTTGCCCAATTTATACAAACTCACAGAATCAATGAAAGCCCATGATAATTGTAATATTTTTGAGAGAATATATTTCTGCTGTGTTCCTCCAAAGGGCAGATTTATCCCTAGGCTAGGTACATGCCAGGTGGATGCTGGCATCTTCCTACAGTACAGCTGGGGCTGGCAACACCACTCTTCAGGCTCTCGCTCTCTGAGCTATGAGCAAGCTTTCTTAGCCATTTTGTCAAGTATATTGGCAGTGAAGAAATATCACAAGCAATCTACTCTGTACATGAATTACTTTTTAAGTAATGCAAGCAAATTAATAAAATAATAAAGGTTGTCTCTTCTGGAATAAAAGACAAAGAGAAAAATGGCCTAAATGTATTGAAGGCATTATTAATTATCTATAAGCCCAGTGACTGAGTTTCATCTGCCCTAGTTAGGGCTCTCAAAGAGTGAACTTCCCCCTCTGGGTATGAACTTACACTGAGTAATGATGCAATTGCCCCAGACAGCAGATCTAATTTCCCTGGATTGCTAATAACACCCCAGATGTCCAGACACTATTTCGAGCCACTCAGCCCCATTTAGGCTCATTTGCTAGCTCACACCCTCATGCCCGAGAGGTGACTGCAAGATGTGCCATCCATCACACAGCACTCTCATTCCCTGCCTTTCCCAGATGGATGCATACTCCTGCTCCCTCAGTCCTGCTCCCTCGTGCCCCAAGGGCCTAGCAGGCAGTGAAGGCACCCAGCTCCCACGGGACAGGGGCTGGCCACACACCTGAGACCTGTGTCACATCCATCTCTTGGATGTGTTATCCATCTCTTGGAAAGCCTGATTAAGGGATGGGGCTGCCTGACAAGCTGCCTTCTGCAGCCACAAGTGCTACTCCAGCACAATTCTCTGGAGAGGTGAGCGGTCCGTAGTGCACAACCCAGCCTGGGTTACTGGGATCCTGTTCATTATCCTTGTTATAATTTCCATGTTTTCAGGCTTCCCATATTTTTTGATGAGGACATGTGCACACTGTGAACTTTAACTCTCCTGGAATAAGTTGGGGACAAGACAAGGAGAAAAATATGGAGGCTATTTGGTGATTATGATGGAAATGAAGAGTTTCCCATACTCAGCTCCCCACTCCTCACACGTACTCACCACAGAAGAGCCCAGAGAGGCAGAAATCCTCCTTGGAAGCATCCTCAGATGCATGCGAGTCACACAGGAGCTTCATACCCCAACCCACATGCATGACTCACAAGCCTTCCCCCACTGTGCTCTATCATGGAATGTTCTGCCACTACAGACCACACTGGGCCTTTTCCCCCATTTGGCAGAAGTTCCCATGCATTCACCTTCCAAGACACACAAACAAGCCCCTCCCAGAGATAGGGGATCCTTCCAGAAAAGAAGTTGTGGGAGATGGTTGGCTTATCTTGCCTGCATGCATCCCTAGAAAGCAGTGAGAGCCATGTCAGAGTTTGAAGGAGGTGAGGAGCCAAGGACAGAGAGGGTGTATATGGAAGGGGCTGATGGAAGACAAGCAGTCACAGTTGTCACTCAGACTGAACCAATGCCATTGGGCTGTGACTGACTGCCACAGGACAGGAGTCATCAGCAGAAATTTGGGGGGAGTGCATGCACTACCACCAGTCACTGCAGCTAGCCATTGCTGCCAGAGTGTCCAAAGGTGGAAACAGCACCATGGGCTGGCTCACCACTCCTTTTCACCCCACAACCTCAGGTTAATGGGATGGGAAGGAACTCAAGGTCTAATTTGGCCTCATACTAGAGGGTATGCTAACAAATTAGTTTCTTGATGTACTTGCAGGGCACGTTCACAAATTCCCTCAGAGACCACACACTAACCAGTACTAGTCACCATCCTGGGCATGCATGGAAAAGAGCCAGCGGCCAAAATAGTTTCAGAAGGTTTCACAGACATCTCAGGAGAGGTGGTGACAGCAATTCTGCTGACAGCCTGTCTAAAGGCCATTGCAAAGGCACTGCATAATGCACATGCCCTGCTTGACCTAAGATTTTTGATGCAGACCTTGTCCATGAGACCTGAAAACTGGATTGTAGATGAAAGTCATAGGATTTAACAACCAAAGAGCCTCCTGCAATGTCCAAGTCTGCTCCTTTAGGTCCTCTGAGTAGGAACTAGTGGTAAATGCACCAGGCCAAGTGTGGCAGCTTGCATTCAGGACCTGTCTTCTCTCTCCAGCTGTGTGTGCCTCCAGGTACAACCTCTTCTGCTCCCCATCCCAGGTCAGCACCCTTTCCTGGCCAGCCCCACCAGACCATAAACCATCATCCTGCCCCACAGCCTTAGTGCTTTCCCCAGTGCCACGGATCCCTGCAGCACAGCCAACCAGCTTATTTACACCAATCTAATTTATTTTACTTGCCAGAAATGTTTGCTGTTGTTTTTATCTCCAATACTTTCTAACCCAGGTGACATAAACAAACTGAGACAATGATGACTGAGATTTTAGCTGAGTACAAGACTCAAACAAAGCAGCTGCTCTGGAAAGAGCTGTGAACCCCAGTGCTGTTGCTCTCATCTGGGTCTGAGTGTGCTCTGTTACACTGGGAGGCTCATGCTGGAGTGTGATACCATTAAAGGGTGGGAGGACACAGCAACAAATGGATTTTTAGCAGAACACAAGCCATGAATGTTGACTCTAGCGGGTGACAATGTGTTTTGTCTTAAACCTGTAAGAACTGAAGAACAACCCAGATTACTACAAGTGTCATTATTTTTTGTTTTGTTATTGTTTACCATTCTGGTTTTGGGAGTTGTTGGGATTTTTTTCTCCCAGATTTTGGCACAAGTAGATGGCAATAGCATGGTCTTATGCATTTAATACCATTTTGTGGATACTATGTTGCATGTACATTATTTACTTCTAGCACAAAGAATATATTAATTATTTAATAGGGCAAGAATTGAGTGTCAAAATGCCTGTGGTAATCCTAAATTATAGATTGATCTGTATTTATGTGTTTTGCTCTTATGAGTTGCACTTTTAAGACTTTCCCTCTGTGAATTGTTCATCAATATGATCTGGATTCATGCCAGTAATCAACTATCAGCACAGGGGTACACTCTGCCATTGACAAGGCATTTAGCCTTCAGCTCTGTGATCCTGTTCTCCTTGCTCCAACATCAGGGACTAGCCTCATTCAAAAATATATATATATGTGATACCTAGGCAGTGGCCATGGCCATCCACATCTTGGTCACCAAAGTTACTTGCCTCCTTGCTCTGGGCAGGGCAGAACTACAGCTCATGCTCCATGCCAGCTGCTGGGAGGGGAGCTGGTGTCATCACTCTCTGCTCAGAAGATGCAGGAACACTCCAAGACATGCCAGAGTCCTGCCAGCATTGTGGTAGGTGAAGTCTACCCAAGTGCATGGGAAGCTGGTTGGTAGAAAGTTGGCAGAGGGGGGAGATGGGAGATGATGCCTCTGAGAGATGTAAGCTGCTGGCAGTCAGTGGTGTCTTGCCCCTGTACAAGGCAGAAGCTCTCTAGTTCCTTCTGAGTTTGTCATTTCCCCATGTGCTGCTTTCCTGTCACGTCTGTGAATGCCCTAAGCACTTGCCAGCCACGCCTGAAGCACTATGTTCACTTCTGTCCCAATAATTCAAGAAAGACACAGAAAGAGGGTCCCAAGGAAGGCTATGAAGATGAGCAAAGAACTGGAGAACCTGCCCTTTGAGGAACGACTGAAGGAGTTATGCTTTTAATCCCCAGGGAAGAGAGGGCTCAGTGTGGACCTCATTAAGTATTCCAGTACTTAAAGGTGGCTACAAAAGAGGATGGATGTCCCCTTCTCTTCACAAGGCAGCTTGTGGAGTAGACAAGAGGTAACAGGTACAAGTAGCACCAGGAGAGGTTTTATCTCAACATAAGAAAGAATACTCATTCACTGGAAACCCCCCCTCCCCAAGACGTGGTGAAGTCCCTGTTGTCAGAGGTTTTCAAGATGCAGTTGGTTAGGATGCCAGGTCATGTCATCTAGGCTCATTCTCCCACAAAAGGTTGGACCAGATGGTCTTTTGAGGTCCCTGCAAAGCTGAGCAGTTCTATGACTCTGTGGTTATTGCCTTGTATGAAAACAGTTTTTCCACTCAGAGTTCTGCTATCTTAAGGATGGTATCATGAGCGTGTACATCCATCTCCTGTTCCAACTCTGAGTATAACCATCTCCCAGTTACGTATGTACTTTCTCACAAATGGCAAATGGTAAGGGAGTACTGGCCACGTGATAAGCAGCTATCTTCCTCTGAGTCTGTGGGTCTGGTAAGGGCCATGGAGAATCTAGCTTAGGAGTCCTTAAGAGCAGGCATTTTTCAAACCCATGAAACCACAGACTTTTATACTGCAGGCACTTGATACAGCTGAAAGTAATTGCTTCAGTGCTGAAAAACAAAATTGTTCTCTAGGGATGATAGTGTTCTTTAGTTAAAATCACAGGAAAATAAATAACTTACTTTTCTAAGAGAAAGCCAAAAATGTCATTTAGAGCAGAGCAATCATTCTTAAAAGGCAGCACTTGTCTGACACGACTACAGAAACAGCACTCTTCTCAGGAAGGAGCTTCTGTGGTTATTATTGTAATTTGTGCAGGTCCAGCTGCCTTGCCAGCAGCATGTGGAGCAGCTTTAATCACCGTTTTAAACTAATGTGGCAGATATTTATGATAAAAACAGTGGTGTCAGCTGTGTCAGATGCTGTAAAAAAACCCTCAAAACAATCAGCTGTCAGATTGATTAAAAAACCCCACATTTTCCTCTGAAAGTACTGAGGTAATTTAAGAAAAAAAAAAATAAAGAGCAAAATTAGTTTAATCAAACTATTTTAATGATAAATTGCAGCTGGAAAAGCCTCCTGGGGTTACAAAGAACATGTTTGTATTGTCAGGTGTGTCAAAAGCAAGATTAGACAGAGATATTTTACTGACAGGGGAGAAGAATTTAAAATTGTTTCTCTCAGTTCTCTGCTGTCAGAGCATCCCAGAAGTGCCATATCCCACCCAACATGGCCAAATGATGTCCCCTGACTGCTTTCTGCCCTCCTAGACTTGCACCAATGAGAACACTTGATTCCACAGAAAGAGTCAGAAACAGTAAGAAGCCATCCAATGACCTACTCTTCTGAGCCTGCTCCTAAAACAACAGCTTGGGGTGCAATTATGGATCATGGTCTGGCACCGCCTGTGCTGCTGTGGGGCCACACAACAGGCCCAACCTGTGGCTGTGCTTTGCTGTGGTGTTGTGTCATCCCTCCTCTCTCCACCTTGGTGACGGCAGGCTGGGACCACGCCTGTGTGCTGATGCTGGCAGGAACAGCAAGTTTCTGAGGGGCACAGTCCCAGAGAATGCACCTCTGTGGGGAAATACATCCTGCTCCTCTGTGCTTGCTGTGCAAAATAAGGTTAATGTTCATCAGGTGAAGGTGGGGCTAAACTCATTTTGTATATATGGTATATGCAGTCATAATCCATGCTAAAGAGTAAGCACATTAGAAGGGACATGTATGAAAATGATCAGACAGCCCTGTGTATTAATCCTAAATTTGAGGAAAAAGCCCCTAAACTCATCTCCGTGGTTATTTCTGTATTTTTAATGGGAAAATTAATATGGGCAAACAGAAAAATGAAACAAGCTCAATGCCATGCATTAAATGTTATCATTCAAGAGTGTTGTACACAAAAGACAGCAAATATTGTAAATATGTCAGGGATGATTCAATGTTCCTGAAATAACTTGAGAACATAAGCTCTCCATACCACTGTCAGAATAGCTAGACGTGTTTGATTTAGTTCATTCTGCTGTGCCGTGTTGCTCTGCTTTTTCTGCTAACTCCACAATTCAGCCATACAATTGGGAATTCAGATAACACAGCCCTTCACTTCTGATCTTAGTTGAATACCAATGCCATAATTTTATGCTTCCTTGCTTTCTCTACTCCCTGACCTTTCATGTTTCTTGAGGGACATCTCATTTCCTCTAGCTTTCAAACACCTTAACACTTATTTCTTTATATTGGTGATACAATTAAGTACACATCCTTAATTGAGTTACAAGCAAATACATAGAATAATAACAGGGTGTTTATCTTTGTCAACCCAGACAGGTAATTAAAAAGTCTCCTTCACACTCTTCTAGGCAAACAGAACCCTTTAAACGGATATGCCGCCTTTACATAATGTCAATAGACTGTCTTCTCCTCTCCTCTGTTTAGATGGCCTTGTGTATTCAATAGAAAATGCAAATTTGCCTTACTCAAAACTCATCTGGAAATAAACCTAACACTCCTATTAGTCTAGTTCCTCTGGTTCAGAGTACACTGAATTAGAATAAAAAGTTACTTCATTTCTAGAGCTGACAGAGCACAATTTCAGAGGTCATACCTTGGGTGCAAAGTCTGTTCAGATTTTTAGTGCAATACTTCCTGATATGTGCTTGGACTTAACATATATATCAGCTAGGCAGAGCAGCAGATTTTTGTACGTGGTAAACTGATGTGGCTCTATTAAAGGTCAAAGGAGATGATTTCCATCTGCTGAGGACATCCCTGACCCGCCATTCATGTCTCATCCCTTCACCTTTCAGAAGAAGAGGAAACCCTCTGGCATTCAGCAAGGTACTGACAGCCAAAGGCTCTGATGAGGAACAGCTGAATTTCAAAACATTTATGTAAGGCTGTTGAAGAGGAACGGTCACATGCCAAAGGCTCCAAAGTGCAGTCGGTTTGGATTTTGTAATCAACATGCTGAGAAACTTGGGCTCAGCCAGTAACCTGACCCGAGATACATCAACTTGCAGAGGTCTGGCTTTAGCTTGTAGCTTGCTCTGCTCTGTATTATTGCTCCACTGCTCCCCCACAGGGGCTGGTATTTCTCCTGCTACCTTTTCAGTAGATTTGTGTTCTGTCTTATCATTTTCCACTACAGGCCCCAGAGATCTTAATACTCCTGAATTAAAAGGTGCCCACAAAAACACAGACTACACAGCCCTTTTGGCCACAGGAACAGGCATTTTCTGGCTTATGGCTTCTGATGAAAGCCAGTTACAAGCATTAGGATGGATGCACTTCAGTTGAGTGTTGTGTGGATTATGGATCCCATTATAAACAAGCCAGCTCATATTAAGAAATGCAAGGAACATTTGCCCTGAAATCACTCTAACCTATTTTCTGCAAAATTGCTCTTATACATATATCATTGCTTTGCTATAGAGAAGAAAATATGTAGAGCATAAATATTGACATTCATATTGTTCATACTTGTACATGCTAAAGAAATCATTATTATTTAAAGGCTTTCAATAAAGATGGCTGTTGGAAAGTTAAGAGAGGGAACAAACACCTTTTCAGTGCCTCACAGTAGTTCTGTTTCCTTGGAGATATGTTTTAATGTAGAAATAAATAAGAAAAGCTCACGGTTCACAGCAATGTGCTTCTTTTACCTAGTCTTTTAGACAGAAAAGAAGCATGAACATGACAGTGCCTTACCCCAATGGTGATGTTATGTAGCCTCATATCAGTGATACCTGGTTTTTAAATGCTCCCTGGGGGAACACACACTTATTTGCAATTGAACTATACATAACAAATAATAATTTCCTATTGCTATTGTTATTCATTTATTATACATCAGTATTTCCCCTTAATAAAAGGAGTTTTGGAGAATTTTCAAATGCTCAGACAGAAAAACACTCACAAAGCTACAAACCCAAACTGATCAGTATGGCTTGGATATACCACAAGGTAAAAAACCCTTGGCTGCCCAAAGACATGTCCAGATGTCAAACATCTTTTCTCAGAGATGTACAAGTGAGTCCCTCATTTCAGATATAGGTCTGCATCACAAAATCAATCTAGAAAAGTTCTAGAAAAGAAACAACATAGAGAAGAGCTTGATAGCCTGTGTGCTGGAGCAGCAGGCAGCCAGACTGAGGGAGTGCGAAGGCAGAGAAAAGGAGACCAAAGGAACAGAGAGCAGTATTATCAGGCCAGTAATACAGGTACCATACCTGAACTCCAGAAAGGGCCAGTGAAACAAAGCAATGGGAATAGTGAAAAGTCAGGATGGCAGTGAGGAAGTGGAAAAGCTGGGGGAGACCAGGAGTGCACAGAAATACTGCTACGGCCATATGAGGAGCAAACAGGGCTGAGTCCAAGGGCCAGGAACTGGCAGGGAAAGAAAAATTACACCAGATCTAGTCAGATTTGTTCCCACTTCCCATACACCACGTGGCACTGACTGAAAATGACAGATCATCTGGTCTGTCCTTGCAGGCTCTCTGCCTAACAGATATGGCAGCTGATTTTCTGTGTTTATGACATTTGTCCACACTTGCTTAGGGCAGAGCAAAGTAAGAACTAGAGCTACCTGAGACCTGGTGGAAACAAATATTTAAGCCATCTTTAATAGTGTGCCCAAGACACTTGCAACACAGGCAAATTCAGCTGAGTTGAGAAAGTTAGTGCATGAACAAGGGTCCCAGATGCTAAAATTTATGGTTGTACTTTTCCCCTGCTTAACGTGTTTCTGTCCATTTTTAAGGAAGACATTGATCAAATTGTTCAGTCCTTTGAGACAAAAAGCAACTACATAGCATCTATCATTGTTTGATCACACTGAATCCTGTAAAAAAAATTAAAAGTAGAAATCACTGGTGTGAAGTGACATGCAATTTGAACTGAAATACGTTACTGCAAATCTCATCTGTAGGGAGCCATAGGAAATGGAGTTGCCAGGCTACCTTAAAAATGACTTCTGTATTTTGAAATGTGGAGTTGTTTTCAAGAGAACTAATTTTCAGTAGAGGGAGCTGCAGGATCAGGTCAGACTTAAAACTCTGAATAGCAGTCACTGCAGCAAGGTAGATTTAAAAGTATTTATGTTAGCAAGCAGAATTATTAAACAGTACCAGAGGGTTTTTTATCATAAAATTATTTAAACTTTAGAACTCTCCACTGCATCTTAGGGTGTGGAAAAACAAGTGACATATATAACTGCATGTAATGGCATTGTTTGATGTTTTACTGAAAAATCATCTTCTGTTTTCCTGGATTATGGGCACTGATTTGTAATACAAAGACTCCAAAAGCAAAACAAAGCTATATTTCTTCCCTTATTGAAAGATAGTGGCAATATTTCCAATATGGTAACTGTAGGCTGCAGGTTCAGAGATTCAATCAGTGCACATGGGAGAGCCATAGGCAGAGTTCTTTGTGCTGTCTCCATCCACTCATATTAGTATGCAAAATAATCTGCTTCTACCCAAAGGCAAAACTTGAGTGTGTGCAATCTTCTGTGGCTGTGGCATTTTCAAGGGCTGTCCTTTAGACTCAGCACACACTGAACCTTTTTCCTCTGACACATCTCTACCAAGGCAGGCCAGGCAGTGACATCTGAGCTCTGTGCTGTTCACAGCTGTTTAGCATTGCTCAGGCTAGCGAGCTTCTCTGCGCTGACACCACTGTGCCGGCAGTGTCAGCCAAGATGGAAAAACAAGGTCTTGACAGGTCCTTGAACAGAGAAAAATGAGGTTACAACAAAATATTTGATGTTATTTACAAGTCTTAGACTACATCCAAGAATGCAAGCATGTCTTCCAGTGGACCTGCGTGAAGAGGCCTCAAAAATAAATACACCTTTGTCACAATTATTTCACCATGTCAAATTGCTCCCAAATATTCACAATAAAAAATATGCTGTACCACAGGAGCAGCAGCAGTAGGGCTGCTCTTCAGCCACTCACTTCACTGCACCAGTCCTCTCCATGACATATCCATGTCACCTGGCATGTGACACAAACCCAAATGACAAGGCTGTGCTCTTCCACCTGAATTCTTATGCACCCCATAGGCACCCCAGGGCTGCTGCCCTGTATAAAAGGTCATGATGCAACAACCTTCCAGTGTCAGTATTCTTCCTCTCATTAGGAGGTTTTAACAGGTTTGTATTCACAGAATCACAGAATATATTGTGTTGGTAGGGACTCACAAGGATCATCAAGTCCAATGCCTGGCCCGGCACAGCACCATCCCTGAAAGTCACCCCATGTGCCCGAGAGCATTGTCCAAGCACTTGCCAAACTCTGTCAGGCTGCTGCTGTGACCACTGCCCTGGGGAGCCTGTTCTAGTGCCCAAACACTCTCTGGGTGAAGAATCTAGTATTCAACCTAAACTTCCCTTGACACAGCTGCAGGCCACTCCCTCAGGTCCTGTCACTGTCACCACAGAGAAGAGATCAGTGTCTGCCCCTCCTTCCCCTCAAGAGGAAGTTGTAGCTGCAGTGAGGTCTCCCCTCAGTCTTCTCCAGGCTGAACAGACCAAGTGACCTCAGCCACTCCTCATAGGGCTTCTCCTCAAGGCCTAGTTGGCTGTGAGAAGAGAAAGGCAAATTAGTAAACAGGAGCTTGGAGAGAGCTTTGGGTAGGTAGAAAAGCCACCCTGCTGTGCCCCAGGGCTTCTCAGAAGCCATGCTGCCCAAGCCAAACAATGAGCATGAGTAGCTTGCTGGAGGCCACCACTCATGAGATCAGGCTTACTATGTCTTAGTGATCTGGGACTCACATCAGGACCTTTCAGCCTTTCTAGTACAACATAACCACCTACAAATGCTTTATTTTTAGATCAAGACCTGACTTGCCAGTGCACTAGCTTCCAGGCCTCATTGCCCTCAGTGAGCCTCAGCCCCTGCAGCTCTGTTGCACTGCAGTGCAGAGTCACCAAGTCCATTACAGAAAATGTTAACACCATCTCTGCCCTCTCTGTTTCATTGTGCCTGCTCCCTGCTGGTTGTTGCTCCCAGTGTCACATCTCCATTCTACAGCCAGAGCATGGCTTGTGTCAGAGCCATCGACACCGCGCACATCCTAACACGGGCCAGGCGTGCTCCACATCGGTGCTCCTGAGGGCCACAGGTCACCTCTGCTCACCCAGAGCAGCTGCCCAGCCATGGAGATAGCCACCTCTTCCTCCTGGTACAGACCCAGGTTTCCCAGCACACATTTCAACGTGTATGAAAGACAATAGCATAGCCGTCAACAATATGCACTCTTCTGCTAAAATTGTCTGAGGCCCTGGCTCAAAGATAATGGCCACCTCATTTCCTGATGGATGTCAGCTGATTGCACCTTCACATGGCCCACAGACCATTGGTATTGTCTAAGGCATCAGCTGATGTCAGTAGAAAGGGCACAGCAGGACTCATTATGGCCCAATGTGGTTTGCTCAATCTTTCTGAATATAGCAGAGATTCCCACCTGAGTGGCTTCAGGAAAAACACTAAAATAGCAGTAACTGAAGCTCCTTCCACTGATACCTTGCATTGACAGCATAGGAAGGGATTTTCCACTCCACAGGAAGCTCTAGCTGTCACTACAGCAGGGTGTATGAGGTGTCCTGGAACTGAAGAGAATTCAAATACAGCTATTGTGCTTTTAAATGGGAATAACATTCACTCCCTTAGCTGTTGTAGGCACACAGTTTGTGGTAATTGGGAGTGGGGCTGTGGCCAAGCCTCATCCCTAATGGGCTACAGCTGTGTAGGACAGGTGACTGGTATTGAGGGCAATGAGCCATGGAGTGTCGAGTACTGACCAATCACAAAAGGGTAGAAAAAAGCACATAGGTGGAATATATGTAACATCAAGGGTATAAAAGGATGCACTGGAGAGCAATAAGAGCAGATGCTTGCAGCCTTCCTTGATGCTGCTTGTAGCTCCACTGTCTGTCTACTGTCCTTCTGCTATACTTAGCCACTGCCCATGCCAAGTGGAGAACAGAGTTCTGGTATCTCAGTAGTTTTGTTGGAAGGCAGAAACCAGAACTCCTGGTAGAAACCAATGCAAGCAGCCATAGCCTCCCACTTCCCTTGCATGTTCAATGTGAGGTGCATTGTGTTGGGTTACTTCAGTAAGGGCAACCCTTTCTTGGCCTCCTTTTCCCTCTGTTTTAGCTCCAGTGAAAACACTGAATACAGTCATTTTTGCTAATAAATTCCTGCTGTGCTTTCTCATAGCAGTATTACGGGACAGATCTATCCCAAACCAGTGAAATTTCCTCCAACAAACGAAGGCAGGGCAGACAGCAAAGGCCTTCAGTCCCAAACCTGAGCACTTGACACGGGTATGGTGCAATGCTTTATTTACTGGGTGAGTGAGTTTAGACTGCCAAGTCTGCACAGCTAATCTGCTTTGCTGAATCACTGAAAACTCAGAAGAACAGATTACACAAACACGTTCTAGGAACTGCACAGGTATTTCTGTAGGGAGGCATTTTCTGTGGGGACTTCCCCTGATGTTACAAGATCTATGGGACAGACCCTTAGATGGGGTGAGTTGCTATCCCACCACCTTGACCTCAGCAGCATTGAAACACTAACCTAACATTTCTTCTTGTTGTCCAATCTCCCCTTTCCTAAAATACAGCTGCTAAATATTAACATGAAAAACAGTATTTAGGAGATTAAATTGAACAGTCATTTCAGAATGTTTCACATTGCTACAGGAAGCCATGAAGCTGCTTTTACAATGCTCCTTTAACAGCTCTTCTAGCTATGCTGCTCTTATGGTAAAGTCTGTGAGTAGAAATACAGAGGGTGACACTGTGTTTTTTTTAGAAATATGTCTTCATAACAGTGATGAAGCTTTTATTCTCTCTACCAGTTGTAAATAGTGAAACTTCTAGCAATCTACTCAAACCTTTAGGGCTAGCTTTACTGTGCAGTTACAGTACACGTACCCAGGCAAAGCTTTCCAGCAGAAAAAATGAAAAAGAAACTGTATTTTATTTTCTTATTTTTCTTTTTCTTTAATATTTGTTTTGCAGTTGTTCTCTTTCATCCTTTCCAGAATTTATTCTTCAGGGATTTTTTAATTTGCATCACTTCTGTTATTTGTTCAGCGTTTTTCCTTTATGAATAATTATTTCGCCACTTATATTTCTCCTGTCTTATACTACTGAAATATTGAAAAAAGATTAAAAGCCTGTTAATTTTATTTGTTGCTGGAGGATTTCTACAAAACAAGCCAGAAAATTGCACCTCAGGTGAAATAGCTACCAACAAGAGCAAATCATCCTTTCAGACATGCAAGAGTCACAAAGGAGCTAACATTTTTTGAAGAAAACCTCATAGGCAATTTTAGTAGGTACATATTAGGAATCATTTCTCAATTGCAGGAAATTGACTAAAAAAATAGTTAATCCTCTCATTGCAAAGTATTTGAAAGGCATGACTGAAGAATGAATGCCCCACCCCCTTCTAATTAATTGGACTAGTCATGTATTAATTAAGAACACAGATAAGGCTCTGTGAGATGTAGATCATGTACGTGGGTAAGAGACGTCTGGGAAGACTGTTGCTTCATTATGGACAGAACTCATTTACTGCAACTTAAACACCAGTTAGAATCTATTAAATTACTTAACTATCCCGTTAAAAAGTTGAAATAAGAACAATGTCACTAATGAGAATAAAAATTATGAACTCCTATTACTCATTTACCTCACAGAGATTAAGACAGGAGTTCTAGGAAATGAATTCTGTGTTCAGTTCTGGGCCCCTCATTAGAAGAGGTGCTGGATCATGTCCAGAGAATGGCAACGGAGCTGGGGGACATGTCCAGAGTGCAAGTCTGGCGAGGAGCTGCTGAGGGAGCTGGGGGTGTTTATTCTGGAGAAAAGGAGACTCAGGGGAGACCTTATTACACTCTACAACTACCTGAAAAGAGCTTGTAGCCGGGTGGGGGTCAGTTTCCTTTTCTGTTTAAAAGCAATAGAACAAGTGGAAATAGAGGAAATGGCCTCAAGTTGAGGCCAATATGAGCTTTAGACTCAAGCTGATTTTAAAGCTCCCTTCCAATCCAAGTTCCTATGAAGTTGTGTCAGAGGAGGTTTAGACTCAGTATTAGGAAAAACTTTTTCATGGAAAGGATTCTCAAGCATTGGAACATGCTGTCCAGGGAAGTGGCTGAGGCACCATCCCTGGAGGTATTTAAAAGACATGTAGATGTGGCCCATAGGGACATGGTTTAGTGGTGGACTTGGCAGTGCTGATTTAAGTATTGGGCTTCATGGTATTAAAGGTCTTTTCCAACCTAAACGGTTGTACGATTCTATTATTCTAATACTTGAATTGCATGACACAGGTTTGGAGAAATTTTTGATTCTAGATCATCCTCCTCAGGACAGGGTAAAGAATGATTGAATAGCTCAGGGGTCAAGCTAAGGACAGGGAGGCCCCTCAGCAATTACAGTCAGGGACAAAACAAAGTAATCTTGGGGATAATTAATATAATTTATTGCCAGTTAATACTGGAGTAAGACAGAAATAAACCCAAACCTAAATGCACCACCTCCTCTCCTCGTTCTCTGCCTCATTCCTATGCTCAACTTCACTTCTGACTCTTCTACCTCATCCCTCCTGCCTTGAGCAGTGCAGGGGGATGGAGAAGTGTTGGTTCTAGTGAGTTCAACACTTTCTCTCTCTTACTTCTTTCTCCTTCCTAAGGAGGAAAGCATCCCCCATGGGCCACAGTTCCTGCCAAAAATACCCTCTCCATGGCTGCAGCCCCTGCCAGGAAACTTGCTCCAGCATGGGCTCTCCGTGAGCTGCAGCTTTCCTGGGAGCACATCCACCTGCTCCAGTGTGAGGTCCTCCACAAGCTGCAGGGCACTCTCATTTGGTGCCTGGAGCACCTCCTCCCCCTTCTTCACTGACCCTAAGTGTCTGCAGGATGTTTATTTTCCGCTCACTCCCTTCACAGCTGTGGAGCAGCAGTTTTTACCCTTTCTTATTTATCACAGAAATTCTTAGCAATGCCACCCCATGAGCTCAGCTTTGGCCAGTGGCAGGTCCATCTTAGAGCTGGCTGGGGAAATGACTGTGTGACATGGGGGCATCCTCTGCTGCCTTCATCCAGAAGTCCCCTGCAGCGCCCCAGCTACCAAACCCTTGCCACACAAAAACAATACACTTCAAAAGCAGAAGTGTCTACAGTGCCGAAAAGCATGGTCTCCTTCTGTGCCCATTGTTTATCTACGATGAACACGTTTTACTTCTTAGAATACCTACTTCATCTGTAGCAATTATTGCAACAAAATTCCCTCAGCAGCTCCGCTATTTACCACATACTAGTTATAGTATAATACATATTTCACGCTTCTTAGAACGGCAGTTTCTTTTACTTCCATAATTAATAACAATTCTAAATATCTGCATTATAGTAAGTTTCATATTTAGTTTACCCTTGTAGAGTTGCTTAGTATTAGCCTAAATCCAGCTTCACTAGCTGCTTTCCTTCACTCTCAGTGTTTGTTCACACTCACTCTTGCCACAAAGCTGTCGTCAACTCAACTGGAAGGTTATGAATTGCTTCACTCGGTTTATCTGCTCACAGTGGTTACATTAAGCATACTACTGCCAGATTTCTGTCAAAGTGAGATTTTTTTTTTTCAAATCAGGTTGTGAAAAGAAGAAAACCAATGTACTGTTGTACAACGCAGTTTTATTTTTTTAATGAAATGCCCTAGCATCATAAAACAGAACACATTTTCTAATCTTGAAGCCAGCAAGATTGGGAAAAAAGAAAAATCAAAGCTGGTTTTCCTATACATAATTTCCATACTAAGATTACATTCAAAGAAAAAAAATCCCTAGAATTAAAATGTAAGCAGACATTACTTACACAGCTCTCTTAAAAATAAACTGGACATGTTAGACAACTCACATATGGTGCTTTGCTAGTTTAATATGCTACAAATAGAATTATTCAAATGCAACTATGCAGCTTTTCTATTACCTATGACCTTTAAATTTTATTATGTTGCAATACCTTTATTATTTACTTCACACTTCTTTACCATGCTATACAATGGTCTTTTGTCCTTTTCTGGTGGCTTTTTCTCAGAAAGGAGACCTTCACCGTGACTTTCTTTGGAAACACCAAGCACTCGGTTGCAGATACTCAAATATTCAAAACATTTCAATATACATTCACTATGAGATTAAGTCTCCATTTTTCAAGTAGGGGTCTCATGACTTGCTAGTAAACTAATGGAAAGAGCTGGTTAGTATTTATTCCAGTTCTCATTGATGAGGATGTGCTCTGGATAGCTGCAATGCCTCAAACTCCCTCACTGTTGGTAAGCTGAGTGTGCACCATTACCTCCTGCACAAGAATTATTGTAACTTGGAAGTCTAGGTACTCTCATGGATTAACCACAATAACCATAGACATTTTTTAACAAATGACATTTTCAAAAAATATTCACATTTGTAGAACTGCATAATTTCATTTTCAATGGGATGTTAGTTCAAAAGTACTATTTCACTTATTAAACATGGCTTTAAAAATACAGTATATGTAACACCCATGTTAGAAGTGTCAGAAAAACACTGGATGAATCAACATTTCAACTCATTGCATTAATAAGGAAAGTAAAGAGCAGTTGTTTCGGAAAAGTATTCAAGTATTTCCCTGAAATACTATATAACAAAATAAAGATCCTAAACTTTGTATGATTGTACTTGAGGCAAATATAATTTGCAAGTGCTTTTTTTTCATATACAGCAATATGAATAATACTTTGTAGCAAAGATATAGAACACAATTTTGATAATACACAAAACTGGAATGTAAATAACTTCAATAGAAAAAATAACCTGCCATTTATAACAATATTCAAGTGCTTCAGTAATGAAATGACAATTCACCATGGCTTACATTGACCACATATATGAGAGACATGAAACTAACACAAGCTGGATGACAGAAGTACCAATAAATATACATGAATACAGAATTATCACCTGTCTGGATGCAAAAAAAACCTCAGATGAAGTCAGTTTTAAAGAGAACTTTAAACTTAAGGAAACACTTTAAACAAGATATAATAGAACAGGGGCTAACTTCTGTCCTCAAACAGGAATAAGTCTGTACAAGAAGAGCAAAATTTAGCCCTAACCCTGGACACAAAACATGTATGTGCCAAATACACAAAACTATATACAACTTAAATAATGACTCCACAGCTCTATATGACAGTCTAATGTTTTTTGTTATAAAAACAAATCAGCACAGTGAATTCATGATTTGTCAGATGCCAGATGTTCTTCCCTTGGCTTCACAAAGCAAATTATTTCATATTTAGTTAAATTATTTTATGGATTTTCAATCATCAAATCATATTTCTAAATTTAACACTTCAACATCTTATTTTGCAAAGACATTTTAACATATGGAGTAGAATGTTCACAGAATTGTGTACTGAAGAGAGAAGCTTTTAATATGTTAATATCAGATATTTTTAAAAATTAAAACTTGCTGGTGTTTGAGAACTTATTTATATTTTCCTTTCCTGTGCCTTCCTGACATTATACAAGAACTCCTGCAATTTGCTTGCAAGACTTTTCAGTTGCACTGTGTAGTATTTGGCATTATACAAACAATCATAAAACCTTTTATAATCCCAAAAGCATGATGCAAGGAAACCTTCAAAAACAGAATATATAGGATGAGGTGTGACCTGTATATAGTTGTGCTTTTATTCTTCAAATATCTGTACACTATTATTGTTATTACTTAAAGCCAGGAATGTGTATTTGAATTGCATTGATAAGTTGCAAGGTATTGTCAGAATTAAAAAATGAAAGATTTTAATTGAAAAAAAAAGCGAATGACAACACCGTTGTCCAGCATTTAAGCCACATGCAAGTACATAACACTCCCAGCAGAAAACATCTTTTCAGACACTGAAAATGTCTTATCTTGGTGCCAGCAGGAAGTCCAATGTTTCACAACATTTAGATATTATTGCAA
This sequence comes from Leptocoma aspasia, assembly GCA_013399835.1. Lineage (NCBI taxonomy): Eukaryota > Metazoa > Chordata > Aves > Passeriformes > Nectariniidae > Leptocoma > Leptocoma aspasia. The sequence goes on along the minus strand of VXAX01004279.1, from coordinate 38,818 downwards.
CACAACTACTAAATTAGCTCTCTAGAAAAGCAAAGAGAATTTATCAGTCATCATGAATACACAGATATAGGCCAATCCCATATTTTCTAACATAACAGATTACATTGCTCCAATATATATTTTAATGATTACAATGTTTTTTAAAAAAAATGACACAATACAGTAAGTGGTCTAAAATTATAGTGAAGCCATTAAAAAAAATCTAGAGGTTTAAAATACTTGTCAATTTGACTAAAATGTATATTTACTCAATTTCCTTGAGCTTTTATTTTTTCTTCTCCCCATTGGAGGAACAATGTCTATAGTAATTGTTCAATGCTACTCTGGCTGTAGGCAGCTTCATCTTTACAGTTTTCCTCAATGCCCCTTGCAAAGAGTTTCATTAACTGGCAGTGAACCCTGAAAAATATATAAATTAATAAGAAATAAATGGGTACCACGTATTTAATTCTAATAATCCATTTATTTATTTATTTAAATCTAATAATCCATTCATTTCAGACAGCTGGACAAAGTTTCTTACTCCTGACTATGGAAATGTATGATTGTACTTGAGGCAAATATAATAAAACACCCTCATTTTAGATACAATCCTCCCCTGCTAAGAGGGCTGGATGCTTTCATGTATCCTCTTTTACTCTCCCTGTCCACACAAGAAGTTTTATGGGCACTTAGATGAGCCAATCTTTTACAACATAAAACATTTATAAAACTCACCTTTGGACTGCTAAGTGGTTATATTTTAATGCAACACACTTGTATGTAGTATTATGGGTTTGGTTCCCTTTGTTCTAAAAACAACAAACAAACAAGGAACCAAAACTAATCCAAACAAAAGAAAGACCTGTCAAATTTCACAAACTTCTAATTTGATTATTTGCACAACTGCAAAATTCTTTCTCCATATGTGAAGACTGGAGATAAGACTGTCCTGTGTGCAAAAAACCACAAAGTATGGGACATGCTCAGTATTTCTGCAAGGCAAAGATGTTTACTTAAGTAAACAGGAAAAGCTATTGCTCAGAGTAATGAGGCAATTCCACACATCTAAAAAGAATCCTTCCAACACCATCTTCACTTTCAGCACTTTAAACACATAGTAATAGTTCCTCAGAAGTAAGTATGACTTCAAAGCTAGGCCCATCCATCTCACTCAGAGTGATCATTTACAACATACATGGTTGCAGTATTCTCTGGAAAGGATTCAAAACGGTAACAAAAATATTTAGGTTTATTATCAGAAGACTCAAATTTGGGATGCATAGGCATCTTTTCGGGATGTCTTTATAAGCATCTTTAAAATCAACAAGAAGGCTTAATGTGTTCTGCTATATAGACAGAAAAATCGAAGCTTACCTCACTTCAATTGCTGAACTATCCAGAGTTTCTCCATCACAATTCCAGGTGCTATTAACAATATTACAGCAGCAGGCTGGATGATCTCTGCAGAACTGGCCAAAACGTTTCTTTCCTATGTCCATGACATTGCTTTCGTTGTCTTCTGAAAGCTTTGATGTAAATTGAAAACACTTAACCCGATAAACGTCTACAAATGGAAAGTCAAACTACAAAAAAAAAAAAAAGCAAATCAGGCAATCATAATTAAATACATTTGATGACTTCTCTAGAGAAGCTTACCTGAGGTATAAAGTGATATTTGTTTTTGAAAAACTGCACAAGTCAAAAACAGTAAAGCCAAAATGAAACCTTACTTCTCAATGGTCACTGTATACTGCCTATTATAGCAAAATTGCATAACCAAAGCTGCATGGAAGACCATCCCACCCTGAATTTGCCTTCTGACTGAGGCCCTGGACTGCAAGCTGATGGAGATAAGAGAAAGTGATTCAGGTCTGGGCTGGGGGACGAGAGTACATTCACAGGAGGTCTGAGCTCAGCATCTTCGGGGTGGAGACCCCAGTCCCAGGGCTATCAGCTGCCAGGCTGGAACAGACCCACACATCAAAGGGGGCAGGAGGAGAGGATCTGGGTGTGTGGTGAAAAAGCCTCTGGGCAGAAGCAGTGAACGCCCACCCTCCGCTGTATGGAGAAGCCCAGCTCCAGGGGCCCTTCGTCCCAGGAAAGGCACATGCAAGGGACATCCACATGAGGGACAGCAGAGGGGGTGTCATGGCCCATTAAAGGTCGCCCTCAAAGGGGTCCCCAGACCCTGGACCAGAGCACTGCACATGATGCAAAATGATGCAACAGAACCACAGTATTGCAAGGGACAGTGTCAAACCTGCCCCCTTCGGGGAAGGCACCTGGGTGTTCCCACCTGCCCAAATGTGTATTAATCCATTGGATTCTATGCTTTTTGGCAGAGGACCCTCACCACCAAGAAGACCAGATGGAGGGAAGCAAATCCACGGAAGGGTGATATGTTTCTACTTCATCTGTCTCTGTCACTCTCCCTTGTGTGACCCCCACCTTTTTATTTTTCTTTCTTTCTTTTCTCTTTTTTTTTTTTGTCTCTTTTACTATTTAATAAAATATATCAGGTTTTTGGTATCAACATGTAACTTTGTTTGGTTATAACCAAGTTTTGGGGTGTATTTTGAACCTTCCTGGGTTCAATCCCTTTTATTCACAGAGACTTAGTTTTCTTTGCTCTTCTGTGCTCAGATCGCAACACAAAGTCAAAAAGGTTTGGATTGTATCTCTGCACCATCCTTAGGACCTATTGAAGTACAGCCCTTAAGACAAAATAGGCTTTTCTGAAAGTCTTCTGCTTTTGCACTTGGAACAATGCTCTGAAGGCAAGAATTCCATGGCAGTGTGAGCCTTTTACCTCTCAAGCCTTCCCTCAGCCCTCAGCCTCTGTGATGAAACCACAGAGCTGGGGGTACATGAAAATAAGAATAGAGGGCAATATTATTACATTCCAAAAAAAAAAAAAAAAAAACCAAAAAAACCAAAAAAAAACCCCGAGTTAATTCAGCTAGAAAAAGCATGTTAATTAGAAGACTGCTCTTAAAACCGAGGCTGCAGATTTACACTACAATATTGAACAAATGCTTTAAAATGGGTTTTGTCCTAATTGAAGGGACAATAAATTAGAGGATGCCCCCATCAGACTTGAAAGCAACTTAGCAGATACAGAGGTAACGGTTCAGCAAGCTGTATCAAATATAGACAGGTCATTTAGCAAAGGCCACAGAGTGTCTGTGTGCGTCTGCAGGAAGGGGATGGCACGGAAGCAAATGTGAAGAAAGTTTACTCACAAACCAGTCTGTACTGATGTACAGTCACCCTTTTCTTCCTTTTTCTTCATATTTCTTTAAGTTTGCAAGAAGGATTTCCCAAAAAGAGTTTTTACGGCAGACACTAACCTGAGCTAAGGACATATGTACAACCCTGCATTTAATCTCCACTGCAAAACCAGCATATCCCTGAGAGAAATGGGAAGCACTGGAAAGGAAATGGCCATAATGACAACCAGAAAAGCAGAGACGGAGAAACCTCCTAGGTCTTAAGTTCCCTCAGCTTTTAACCATAAATGAACTGTGAAGTCATCAAACTCTGTGCTTAGAAGCAGTGGCTCTTGGTCCCAAAGGGACTCACTAAACAGTGTGCTGGTCCAAACTGCTCAGATGCAAATGATGATATCCACGGCTTCACTGTCACCTGTGTCTATGCAGAGAGCACCCGAGCTCTCATGTCTCAAGCCTAAGCAGAATGTTGTCCCTTGATAAATGTTACAGCCAATATGAAAGGTAGCCAGGGATGGCTTCAAATGATCAAAAATATAAAGGGAACAGTAAGTGAGAAGGAGTGAAGTGAAGAGGAGGAGAGTGAGAACAGGGGAAAGGACGAGTATGGACACATTCACAAGGTGGAAATAAAGGAAAAAGAATCTATACAAATTCTTTCACAGTGGAAGAAGACTAGCATCATAAACATGTGAGATTTTTTATTGCTTTTATGCACTAGATATGGCATTAGTCCATTGTTCAGGTAATTTCCAGAAGATGTTAATAATATCAGGTTGTGACAAATATTAAATATGTGTAGTCACAGTCACAGCTCTGTTTCAAGAGCAGTGATGAATCTTCCTGCCTGACAGCTATGACACATGCAAGAAATAATTTTGAAGCTGAACGCATAAAGCTCATCCTGGTCACTTATATGTAGTAAAATACTGCTAAAAGCCTGCAGTTTACAATCAAATTGCAGTTCTGGTAACTTAATTCTAAAACACATTTTTTATATAGTTCACAAAAGTGATTTATTATTCTTCACCACATCTACCTCAGCTATTCATGCTGTGAGTAGTTTTTCATGCCGTGAGCTGTTTTTCATGACAACTATATGAGGGCACAGTTGTGATAAAAATAACTTTAAATATTGTTCAAACAGCAAATACACAGAAAATGTTACAAAACTGAATTCAGTTGGCAAAAGTGGAATTTTGTTAAAATGCTATAGTCAAGGAGTTGACTTTGGTAAAATGTTTTGAGCTGCTTTTTTTTTGTGATACACATGCTGAGATTGCATCACCCAAAATGTATAAATTTTAAAAAACAAATAAACCTGCTTTATAGATATTATTTCTGTCCTATAAGAATATCAATATTTACACCTTTGATGGACACTGTCAAAAGGAATACACACCTGATCATCCTGGTTTGTGTGTCTGACAAGATACCGTAGAAAATCAAATCTGGAGCATTTCCGAACTAGAATGAGGTCTGCTGAACCATCTGCCAAATGAGCTGCTGGTGAAAGACCTTTTGGACTTCGTGGACAGGCACAGCTCATATTTACTGCATTGATGGCTAGAAATTTCCCTTTTATGACCTTCCATTCTTCATCACCCTCTGAAACACATCAATAAAGACGTTGAGATAGGTAAACATTTGATCTACTCACAAGAACACTAAAAAGCAATCAACGGCAATAAAAGTCTTCCCTGGGCATATTCATGTACTGTCAATAAAAATCTAAAATAAACTACATTTAAAAAGAATATTTTTAAGTATCTGTTTTTCATACACTAACAGAGAAAGTTGCTTTCTCCCTTCAGACTGTGACTATCTCCCATAACTGCTTGCCTGCTCTGGCATATGCATGTCAAATTCAGGATCAGTGCTATTTGGGAAAACCTGCAAAGGCATGTGAAGGAAAAAGACAGGCAAGTTACAACTCTTGTAGTGTGAATGTTCAGAAGGATTAACTTTTTAAAATTCTGTTTTTGCTCTTAAACTTCTTAATCTTAAATAAACAATGATGCAAGGATTGTAGTTAAGTATTTGGTTTCTAATTTTCTTCTTCTGCCTCAATGCAGCAACTTAATATTTTTAAAAAGTCAAAGGGAAGGGACGACTCAGGATGCAGCAAGGACCAGCAGGCAGCATATCAGGAGTCTGTTTCCACTCCAGCCCCAAATGTCCAAGATTAGAACTATTAACAGAGTTTAATATTCCTGTGTGCAAATCTTCAGAGATTTCTGGAAAACAACACAAAGCCTCTTTTCAATACCTTGAAATTCTCTTCAAGATTACATGTAAACTGAGTTTAAATGTGTGCTGGCACTGATACTACCAGGAAGCAGAGGCAATGCCTAGAACAAAGAAGCATTGGCAGGCAATGCAGAGTTGTTGCCTAAACTGTATTTTCTTGAATATTGATAAAAATATATGAAAAGTGCCTTTTTTATTTTTAGACTACACATAATTGTCTGCCTCATCACAATATGAAAAAGCCAAAAAGCAGCTGTAACACTATTTTTCTCCTACCAATATAAGTGGACTCATTTCAAATGAACAATTCCACAGAAGTAATGAATACAGAACAGACTATGGACATACATGTTGGGAAGAGTGAAGTGCCATTAGGGGTAAAATTAAGGAGTGAACAAGAAATGCTTAAGTTTGTTTATGTCAACAAGGTAGAGATTTTGAGGAATGTTAACTGATATGAACATCTAACATTATTCAGTTCCCCACATTTTGGTTAATGTACATTGATTTTCAAGGGGCTTTTCTGATGGGATTACAGATGTTGTTATGCTATGTGTTTCATGTCCTGAAATTCTGATATTCCTTACTGTCTCAGTTCTAGGAACTTCACATTTACTTTAGAGAATCATTATTACAACTGTCTAGGTTATTTTGAACCTGAAGTCTATGATGCATTCATTTTGAATCGACACATTCCAAGCTCTATACATCAGGAAAAATAAAAAGAAAAAATTGTTTCCAAAGTATTTTGTAGTTGTTCTTCACTCTTTGAACTTCTCTTGTTTCCTGGAATTCACTGAAACTTCTTACTATCCACTATCTAGTAACAGAACCAAGAAAAATAGTTTTCCAGGAAAAAACATGTAAGCTTTTAATATGACAAAAGACTTAAGGAAAACAAGAAATTTTATTATCATTTTTCCATCTAGACTATCCCCTCTACCTCCTGAGAAACAAACCAGAAATAGCAAGAAAAAAATGCAGCTTTCAAATTCAACATTTCTGCTTAATTTGCCACAGTGCTTTTCAGTATTGCTTGCTTTACTGCTGATCTTTTCATGTTGCTTTCAAACATGACATTACCAAAAGAAGTAATTTAAATCAGATTCAAAATGTGCATCTTAAGAGAGATGAGACATACCTAAATGTCAGACTATAGAATGACTGTTCAGACTGCAGGCAAATGACAAGACCCTGCTCTGAGATGAAGGTAACTGAACAGAACATAAACTACTGGAACTGGAAACAACAGGCGTTTTCTGATACACGACAACAAAATGCAAACATCTCCCTTTACTGATAAATTCTTTTGCTGTTTCTCTGAGAAGCATTAGTAATTTAGTCATCCGTGTGTCTAGATATGTATTAGCATTTTAAGTATGCTCACTGTAGTAAGCAAATCTCAAATTACTTAAGGCAAAATGCTTCTTTATGTTACTGTAATAGATGGTTTTAATCTGGTATAAATCTCAGCATGTTACCCAGGAACACCTTCACTGTTCAAAGAAAGAAGTCAGGGTATCAATCACATTTTCAATGAACAATGGTGTTCATAACCATTTTGCAGTGTATCACTGTAACAGCACAAATTATTTGCTCAAAATATTCCACAGTAGGGCAGTCATAAACAGGGACTGCATAAGTGACACTCGTATCAATGGCCTATTGTGTACACACACTGCAAGTTGCTGAAATCAGCATAAAGTACTAACACTCAATATTTACTCAGCACATGCACAGAGATTCCTGCACAATATGAAGAAATATGTTCAGCAACAACTAATCAAGCATCCTTCTAAACTTACCTGAATTATACAGAAACCTAGTAGGCACAATGAAAGAGTCAGCCAAGACACCCTGCTGAGTGGAAAGCTTATCTGAAGCGGAGAGTTAAAATCCTTTCTACTGTCAATCAAAAGTAGCTTTTTGTATTGTTTCCTTACCAGAACTGCATGGATAAGAGACTGGACTGCAAAGAAAGCCAGCTACCAGAACTAGAATGGAATAAAGTAAACAATATCCTACATGATCAGCAGCTTAATGTCATCTGCAATGTTGGCTAAAACTGTCTTGATTGCTAACTAACCTGTAGCTTTCTAGTAGCTCCTTTCCTGAATGAAAGGTAACAAAAAGGCAGATTAAAAACCAAACCAACCAATCAACAAAAAACCAAACAACACACACAAACATGAAAAAAATGCACATAAAACCCCTGACAAACAAAAGAAAAAAGGTTGGCAATGTCTAACTACAATAATTTCTCAAAAAGACAAATTTTTTTCTTACCAAAAAATCTACTGTCATATTTATATTATTATTTATATCCATTATTTATACTCTAAAAGAAATTTCTTTAGCTGAATCTGGGCATAGATTAAAATAACCCAAGAAATATTCTGATTTGACCATCTCTTGACTGTATCAAAGATCTGAAAGCAGCAGCTAGGATGAAAGCACTAAACAAGTGTAACAGGAATTCAAGTTACACAGAAATCTTTATGCTACCAGTGAATCTTCACAGTATGATAATCTTTTTGCTAACAAATGCCTAGAACCTGGCACAGTCACAGTGCAAAAAAACTGTAATTGTAAGATAATCTAGGTCACAAGGACCATATGCTTGCCAAGAAAATTACAATTGTATGCACTGGGTTGTACAAGGAGAAATAACAGAGTAAAGGCAGAAAGAAGCACCCACAGGAAGCTTGCCTGCTCTTTAAGAGAGGTTTATCCAAGATGATGAACCAAAGCTGGAGGCAAAACTCAAGTGAATCTATGTTATCATTCTCTAGCAAGGCCACAAGTGTAGCAATAGCCAGACATAAAGAGATACAACTAGGGAATGACTGAAGAGAATTCATTAACAGCTGTTTAAATGAGAGGAGAGAAAAGTTATGCCCATTAGAAAAAGAACCCATGCAAGTGTGCACAGGAGTTAGAATGGGGATAAAAGAGAGAATAAGGATAGCATAACTAGAGAAAGAGAACAGACATCTCATTTATCATTTATAGTGAGTATTGGTGGGATGCACAGAAATACTGAAGTCCACTAGATCAACTAATTGTCCACGTTCACAGTCTCATACTAGGGTGACATTTGTGCTAATAAACACAAATTCTAAATCCTGATCTATTTTCTAAAAGTTATCTTAATGAACTGCTTCCTTCTGTGACACCTCACAGTTTATCCATTCAGTCCTTTTCACAAAAACCCCTTGTCCTAGCTCACAGAATATTATTTTTCCTAAAGAAACTAAACACACTGAAATACACAAGTAATTAGTATAACTTTATCAGAATTTTCTGAGGTTTGGGTGGAGAAAACATCTTACATTTTTACACATACTTAGAATCATAGTATCATAGAATCATTTTGTTAGGAAAAGACCTCTAAAATCAGAGTCCAAATGTCAATTTAGCACCACTAAACCATATCTGCCCAAGTGCCACATCCATGTGTCTTCTGAACCCTTCCAGGACACCACTTCCATGGTCAGCCTTTTCCAATGCTTGACAACCCTTTCCATGAAGAGATTTTTCCTAATATCCAAACGAAACCTTCCCTGGCATAATTTGAGGTCATTTCCTCACAACCTGGAAGAAGAGAAGAGAACCCCACAAGGCTACAGCCTCCTTTCAAGGGAGTTGTAGAGTGTGATGAGGTCTCTCCTGANTCATTTTGTTAGGAAAAGACCTCTAAAATCAGAGTCCAAATGTCAATTTAGCACCACTAAACCATATCTGCCCAAGTGCCACATCCATGTGTCTTCTGAACCCTTCCAGGACACCACTTCCATGGTCAGCCTTTTCCAATGCTTGACAACCCTTTCCATGAAGAGATTTTTCCTAATATCCAAACGAAACCTTCCCTGGCATAATTTGAGGTCATTTCCTCACAACCTGGAAGAAGAGAAGAGAACCCCACAAGGCTACAGCCTCCTTTCAAGGGAGTTGTAGAGTGTGATGAGGTCTCTCCTGAGCTTCCTTTTCTCCAGGCTAAACACTCCCAGCTCCCTCAGCTGCTCCACACAGGACTTGTGCTCTAGCCCCTTCACCAGCTCTGCTGCCCTTCTCTGGACACATTTCAGCACCCCAATGTCCCTCTTAAAATGAAAGGCCCAAAACTGAACATAGGATCCAAGGTGTGGCCTCACTAGTGCTGAGTACAGGGGTGCGATGACACTTACACATGTTTTCTGTAAACTGAAAGAAACAATGCATTATCAAGTAACTCAGAATGTTTTAAAAAGCAAAATACATGCACACTTGAACTGGTACCTTCTGAAAAAGAATAATTTGTGTAATAATATCACATTTTACTTTTTTTGATAAATTACCTTCATGTTTTAATCCGTGTTCCTTGTTCTGTTCTGCCAGCTGTTTCTCACTTTGCTTACAAATGTAACATCTGAAAACAAAAATACCATTCAATTCCTGAAAAACTTCCACTATTATTAATTTCAACTTTTTTCTTTTACCCAGTCATTACAAGATCTTCCCCCATCACAAGATGCATCACAGCACTGACAATCCTCATGTGGCATGAATGATCACAGCCCTGCAGGCAGTGCAGTTATCTAAGTATAGTTCTAAAGATTACTGGATGTCAGAGGTAACAGCAGCAGAGAGCCAACATCACACAGGTTGGAAGGGATCTCTGATGTGATCAAAGTTGGTCTCACAGGATCAGAATGCTCAGTGTCTTATTCAGTCGAGTTTTGAGGATTTGTGAGGGTAAAGTCTGCAGACTTCTGGACACCTTGTTCCAACATTTGACTGCTCTAACAGGAGCAGATGGACTGGAGACAGTCCATCTCACAGGTGTTGAATGCAGGGGAAGAATCATTCCTGACCTGTTGACTTCCCTCCTGCTTAGAAAACTCAGTATAAGGTAGGCTTTCCTTGCTGCAAGGACATACTGCTAACTCAGGTACAGCTGTTGCTCACCAGGATCCTGAAGTTATTTTTGGCAGAGCTGCCTTCCATCCAGTCAGTGCCCAGTCTACACACGTGCATGGAACAATTCCACTCCAGGCACAGGACATCTGTGTCTTCTGAATTTCAGGAGATTCCTATCAGCCATTTCTTCAGCCCACAAAGATCCCTCTGAATAGCAGCCCTGACTTTCAAAATAAACCACACCTCCCAATCTGGTATCATCCATAAAACTGCTGAAAGCACACTTTCTAAGACTGTCCCAGTCATTAATAAGGATGTTGCACAGTATTAGGCCCAATATTCCCAAGGGACACCACAAGTAATTGCCTGCCAGGCAGACTTGGCATTCACAACTTTTCCAGTAGTCCAGCCAGCTTCTCACCCACCCACTTACCTACTCCACACCTCATCAACTTAATTTTAAGAATACTACAGCAAACAGGACCAAAGGTCTTGCTAAAGTCAAAATGTGTAACATCCACTGTTTCCCCTTCATCCAGGAGCTTGGGGACCTGCATGGCCTGGGATGAGACTACATTAGTGAAAAATGGGGTAAAGGAGTAACTTTGCAGTGTTTTTGATATATCTTATCACTATGTTCCCCATGCCACTAAGCAGCAAGCCCACAGTTCCTTCAGCCTTTTGCTAGGACCAGTACATTTAAATAATCCCTTCATAAGAAGCAACACCCTTTATCCCTCACTGATTTCAACTCTGCCTGAGCTTTGGCTTTCTCAATTTCATTCCTGCATGTTTGAGCAATATCATTTGTGTTCTTCCAAAGTAGCCCATTCCACTTTCACCTTGTCTTTATTACTCAGTTCCTTGCTCATCCAAATTGCTTTTCTATCCTGGTTATTCAAGTTTCTGAGTATCAGAACAGATTATTCTTGAATTTTGAGGAGGTACCAATTAACTCTCCCATGCCTCTTTGTACTCCAGGACAGGCTCCCACAGAATCTTGCCAAGATACGCAAATGAACCAAAGTGAAGTCCAAGGTTACAATTCTACTTTTTGTCTTGTTTACTTCTCTCAGAAGTTAAAACTCTATAATCTCACAGTCACCACTGCCAAAACTGCCCTCAACCATCACATCCCCACTTTTTATCTTCTGTAACAAGACTGGCAGAGCAGTTGTTCTAGCCAGCCTGTCAATCACCTGTATGATCAATCTCATTACCACACTCCAGGATTCTCCTAAATTGTTTGTGCCTGGCCCTATTGCCCTTCCAGCAGTTATCAGGAAGTAAAAAATACCCTGTGAGGCACCAGGCATTCCTTACTCCATTCCTGAGACCTGGATGACAGCTCTCTCCCTCTGGAGTCTCCCCTGCATCAGGGCACCTGGTGGGGCAGGATAGCTGCTCCAGCTGATACTAGAGTCTGATCTCTAGAGTGTCACAGCAATAGCACAGCAGTCTTACTGTTTTTGGAAGTTTGTGGCACCTCTGTATCCTGCTGTGCTGTTTGGTGCTGTGACAAGTATTTTATCTATCTAGGACAGCTAAATCCATACATAAAAAAGAATAATAAATACCAGTGCATAACTTCAAGCAGGTGAAAGCAAAGAGAAAGGAAGGAGCACTGGGAGATTAAGGCAGGCCCCTGACTAAAGAAACAAGTGAAGAATATCACACAGAGTTCATACAACATCATAGCAGTATACAAAGAAACAGGCTAAATAGGCTAATTCCTGAGAGGACTTGTTTTCAGGACAAGCCATGCCAGCTGTTGTTATGGCACTAAAACAACTACTAAAATTTCTAGATGCAGTTACAACGTGAACACTTGATAATTTCTGAATTATTATTTCCATTTGTAGAAGCTACAAGGCATCCAGATTTTTGATTTCTTAGTAGTAACACACCATAGTATCCTCAGCATCTTGTAACTGGGTCCTGTGCTATTTTGCTTCACATAAAACTGAGAGGAGGAGAACCAGCTAACAAAATTTTATTAGATTTTTGTTTAATGATCTGATAAAATGAGGTGCTCTTTTTAATGAGTCAATAATTGTTTTTACAAGCTTATCTCTTTTAGAGTAAATGTTTTGATATTAAAACCAACAGTTCTGTAACCTCTATTTATGTACAGGCCTTTTTAAAGAGTTCACACCAAATATCCAGAGATAAGCATTAGCCTACCCCGTTCTGCAGCTCTCTTTATCTCGTGGAGATCCGTGTGTGTGTTTTGCTGGTTGATAAGCAATTGTTCCTTCATAATAGTGATGAGAAAGAAAAGTCTTGAAGCCTACATAAAAAAGGCATTATGCAGCGTTAAGTCATTATAAATCCACATGGCAAACATCTCTGCATACATTCCTTGGTTTTTCATCTCTTTTCTTCTCTAAGGACTGCAAAAAAATAGTAGCCCTCCTCAAGCTCAGAAGTCTTTTTCTTATGTTTTAGACTGTAAGGAACAAGAAAATACCACAGCACCAGTCCAACGTTTTAACATTTGTCAGAAGTGCCATTATTTCACTTGACAGCTTTAAAAACCAACTAAAAAATTTACTTATATATCACTGTTGAATCTTAAAATTTGCCTGCACTAAAACTCTCCTCATGCATCTTCCTTCCCTAACACAAGATAAATCAAACAGGGCAAAAGATACTTTCCACTAGCATAGGATTTATCCAAATATTAGGTAACAAGACTAAATCACTCATCTCTCTCAATAAGGGCAAAATTATCAATTAATTCTCTCAACTGAACGTTCAAGATGGAGGAGTTCCTATCTCTCTTTAAGAGACTAAAAAGAAAGTCAAAATTATTAGGACAGAGAAGTTATTACTTTTTAGGCCATTTTCAATAGGTGCCACATATTCAACACAACTTTATTGAGTCCACTCTCAATGTTAATCCCAAAGTTACAGAGCTTTATATAATGTGATCCAATATACTTGGTGCTATACAAGGAGTTTAAAATCAGGCTCAGTCTGTTTCCAATGTTTACAAGCTTCGAAGAAGGTTGGTTTGGAGACAGTAAACCAACTGCTCCAATATTCTTACATGCTGACAAAATAATGTAGTAATTAAAAAAATTACCTGAATAGTCATATCTCATTGGACCCATCCACCGCTTCTTCTCACTATCTTTTAATATATCTCCATAAAAACCATAACCCAGCAATGACACGGAGTATTTCAAAAATGTGTTGTTGTGATGTACAGAAGAGACATCCAGAGGCTGACAGTCACCTATGAAGATCAGAAGTGCAAGGGTCTGTCAAGCCTTCTTTTATTTGCAGCTGCAAGCATGATAGTAACTTTAACACTGCAAAGTCATTAAAACCAAAAAATACGTATTGCATTTATGTCACTATATATGCCATAAATGCATATACTTCTTACACAAAGAAAAGGAAATATAATTTTTAATATTAATTTTATCTCATACTTTAAAAGCATTAAACACTAAGTGAGAAGAAAGGGCTCAGTATGCTAAAAACGTGTAATGAAGAATTTACAGTCCTTTACCCTGTAGCAGTAGAGGGGGATACAGTTGAGGAACTATTTAGATGGGAAAAGGCCTTTGGGATCATCAAGTCCAAGTGTTAACCCAGCCCTCTCAAGGCCACTCTTAAACCATGTCCCTAAGTGCCACATCTACATGTCTTCTATGTATTGGCACCCTGTGCCACAATGCTTGACAGCCCCTTTCCCTAAGCAGATCAATGCAGTATCTCCTCTACATCTCCTGGGTACTGCTTAAACTTCTATGCCATGCTATCAGAGGATTATTCAAGCTGGAAGGAGCTTTGGAGGCTTCTCATCAAACCTTCCACTCAGACCAGGTTCAGCTATGAGGTCACATCAGGTTACTCAGGGCTTATCCAGTCAAGTCCTGGAAATCTCTAAGAACAAAGAATACAGTGCTTCTCTTATATCCTCCTCATGCAAGCTTTGGAGTGATGGTAGGAGTTGTGGGGGTGGGTTTTTTTGCTTTGTTTGGAGTTTTTTCTGTTTCACAGGGAGGTTGGACCAGATGATCCACTCTGGTCCTTTCCCACCTGACCTATTCTGTGATTCTGGGACTGAACAACACAGCTAAAATACTATGACATAGTAAAGCCACATCTTTCCAATCCTAGTCCACAGGCTTTAACTCCACAGATGCTGAACAGAGTTAACCATAGTTTAGTAAGAGAAACACATGTGTAAATCTTTGCAACACCAGATCCTAAAACTGCAGCTGTCAGATACTCAGTAATGATACCAGAAGGTATTGTAACTCTAACTTGGCAAGGGAATATTGAATTGCCCAGGACAACTGGACAACTAGCACAAAATACTATTCAACTGTACATGCATTTCTCAAAGCTTTCTCTAAGATAGATATACATATGTTGAGAGAGAGATACAGTCTAACAACTGATGCTGTTTATTGCATTTTACTACTTTCAAAAGAATGACAGAATTCATGAAAACTTTAGCACAACATTTTTGAAATATTATGATCCCTTGAAAACAATTAATTACTGTAGAGAAAGCAATTAGTTTTTAACTTCCTGTATTTCAAATCAGAGACTTAAATCCTAGGAAAAAGCTTTGTATTTCAACTCAGCCATTATGTTCAAATTACATTTCACAGACATAAAGAAAGAACTAAATGAAAATGGTATTTTGGGCTACTTCCATCATTTTCGTAACAAAACAGCAACTGTGACCACCCACCTACAATAATATGAAGAGCTGAAGTTACTGGATCAGAAATGCCAACAGTTGAATAGCATATGCAATCTGTTGATCCTGAAAAATAAAAAACTAGGCATCAATTCGTATCTTTGCAAAACAAGTATTATTGACACAGTCCTCCAAACAAAACCATTATGTTCCTTTGGTTTGCTCCTTTCTATTTTATGGAACAAAGTAAATACAGGAATACTGTATTATTATTATTATTATTATTATTATTATTATTATTATTATTATTTAAACTGTAACATCCCACCCCGCCATGAATACAAGTTATTGTTCTCCATACAAAGTACAAAAATTTCACAATATAAGCAATAAATATGTAGCAGCTATGAAGGGAAATAATTTACATGGAAAATTTCATGATTACATTATAGCTTTTATATCAAATGATGCAGGCATACATTGATTCTCCTCTGTTTAGGATTTCTTGCTCATTGCAATCTCATGAAAAGAAGATAAATTGACTGGTCTGCTGGTTTTTGTGGTACTGATCTAAATTCCAGGCTGTCAATCAGAAACTTCTGCTCTGTTCTATTATTTGAAAATTAGTAAAGATACTTGTTTTCAGGAATTAGTTTCTAGATAGGGTAACAAGATGGACAGGTATGTACCTCTACAGTCTTGATGCAAAATACCTACAGGAAGAAAGCGGGGAAGCTTTAGGTTTCACCTATATGCTGTTTAGAAATGGACAATTCTCCCTGTTCCCTATAGAAAACAAGAGCCTAACATAGGGATCTGGTTTCTACTCTGCAGCAGGGAATTGGAACTCAGATCCAGACATACAGAAGTGTATTTGTTGCAGTACCTAACCCCAAATTTATCTTACAGGTTTTCCCATCCCTTCCATGAAACTGAATTCCTTCAAAGGTAGATACCTGAAAAGATAAACTTTGTCCACATACGTGTTCTCAGATTTCCTACCAATACATCAGGCAGAAGGGCAGCTCAAATACTTGATTTCTGAGGCCTTATCAAATTGAAATAGAAACTAAAAATGGAGGAATGAGCAACCATTATTTAAAAACCACTTTCAGTTCTTTTTCATTTTGGAAATAGTCAGGGCATTAGCAGTTTATAATAGGAGCAAAGAAAATCCTTTCCTTTTCAGGAAATGGACACCACTTCCCCTGCCTGTGAACGGCACAACAGAAGCTTTTACCAAGTAAACACTATGCAGAAATCAGCACAGTGAACAAGCAGCAGCTCCAGGAGCCAGTTAAAGAGAATATACCAGAAGTGCAGAACAGAAGAAACAGTGTGACTAAACAGACCTCTTGCTACAAGGCTGAGGTTCAAGACTGTGCCAGTGTACCATTACAGGCATATGCCATTGCAGGACAGAGGGCTCCAATTTCCCTCAGTATCACAACAGACAAGGTACAAATGATGCTCTCATGTCACATTTAAAGTTCTATAGAAGAAAATATTAAGTGGACTTCTGGAGATGAAGCTGTACTTTACTGCCAAGTTTCATATTGTCTCCTATGGTCATGAACAGAAAATTCTGACTACTTTTGAAAAGAAAAACAAACAAACAAACAATCACTGAGATCTGAGCTAAACTTCTACTCCTGAATGTACAAACCTAACACTTCATCCAACATTTCTCCTTTCTTTCACTTTTGTGTGCATTCTGCTCCTACAATTACTTCAATTACATTTGTCTTGACATAAACAGAGCTTCCAAGTGGTTTTACATTACAGATGGGAGGAGAAGAGGGGAATTCATGCAAGCTATTTTTCAACACCAGAGGCCCATCTCCCTATGATCTTCTATATTCAATTAAAAGCTGATTCATCTGTTTGGCAATTACACAGAACTCATTTTCATTTCTATTCATTAACTAGCAAGGAAGGGCTAAAATTAAAACTGGTCTGAAATTAATTCTGAGATTCTAAAATAGGAGACAGGGGAACATACCAACAGTAAAATACTGCTGTTTTTTTTCCTCTTGGAGCTGGTAGTATGGATCAACAAAACCAGTGACCTACTTACACTATGAACTTGTGACCTATTTACACTATGAACTACTATGGCATTCCACACACATGAAAAGAGAATGTAACTTGCCGTAACACCACACCAAGCATGAACCTAACAGCATAAAGGTCACAAAAATGCTCATGATGACCAAGGGTTTTAATCCTTTTGAATACTTAACCAAACAAGACTTTAAGATCTTTAGGTGGATCTTCACTAGATATGGAATCTACAACTGTTGAAACAACACTCTGTACAGATCGACACATAAACCCTTCAAAATCTGTGTTATTTCATCAGTACAAGTCTAATATGAAAAGCAGGATTAGAACGTAAATATAGCTTGAATAATATCCCATGATTAACATTTTAGGATTGCCAGAGCACTCAGTTCAGGCAAGAAGCTTCCCATAGAGCAGGACTCTTGACTAATGTTAAGTGGTGGCTATTGTACACTCTGGCTAAACCAGCAAAAAAATTATATACATACTCTGCCAGATTTTCTTTGGGGATTTTTAAGGGCAACAGCCTGAGTGAAGGAACATAAAAGAGGTTTTTATGGGTTGCAGAGAACTACGTGCAAATGTGAAGAAAGTAGTTGGACTGCTTGCTAACTGGGTCCTAATTCACTTAAAAAAAAAGACAGAAACGTGTTCAGTACAGAAACTAATTATTGCATTGGTTTGTTAGTAGAGAAGAAAATCAGCATGCAAAGCAATGATTAAGTTTCAGGTTAAGACACACACAGCTGTATGTGTGCATGTTACACTGCAGACAATATGCCAAAGCTGCTGTTCTGGTGAAGGACATCATGTCAGGAATAGCTGATGGCAACTTCAGCTTGAGTCAAGGTACTCACACACAGGCCTCAGGAAGGAAGACATCTGCATGTGACCAGCAATCGCAACAGAAGATCAACAGGCTCTGCTGATCCTACTGACCAGATGCCCCCTGACTTGCAGACTGTAAGCATGAAAACTTGAGTGTCAGTTTCAAACTGAAACTTACTCTAAGGATATTTATTCCTTTATCTACAATGCCACCAACCAGCAGTGCTGCAGATTATTCTGCTTGTTCTCCAACTCCTACTCTAGTACTACAATCATCTTGCATAGGGCCAGTACACTTCAACAGTGGTGGCACCACACCACCATACCATAGGCAGATGCTGAATGTCTGAATTCTCCCAGCTAAAGAAAGCTTTCATCCTTCATTAAGAACTCACTGAAAATATGAAATACGTAGAGGCCACAACATCTTATCTTTGTTAAAGTAGGTATAATTACTTTGCATCTTTAACACACATCACTCAATTTCCCTGAAGTCTGTTTTTTATTAGGAGGTACATCCACATGGTTGTTATACAGGCAAGTTCTTCTGTGTTCTTTCCCTCTGCAATTATGCAAAATGCAATCTTTTCTATAAATACATTTAATGATAAAAATTAAGGAAATCCTTCCTTTTAATTAATCAATCACAAGGAACAATGATTAAGATATTTACTGAAGTATGAAAGAGCATGTACTCTGCGTAAGTAAGTTTTGCTAAAGCAATATTAAAGAAAGCAAAGTGAGGGACTGCATTACACAGAATGTATTACAGCTAGATCACCAGATTTTCCTGTTGCATGTGAACATTGCTAGATATTTGTGAGTAGATAAATCATGCAGACAGGTACACTCAGACACCACTTCACAAGTTTAAATTGGTAACAGAACCACTAAAGTGGTTAAGCAAAATCAGATAATTTGCTGGTTGTATGGAAGAGTTCATGTCATTGATTGGTGGACCAACAACAGTCAAAGTGCTAGACTTAATAAACTGAATCATGATTAGACTACTAACTTACAACTAAAGTTTCTTAAACCAAAACACACACACATGGTGTGGGCTACAAATATTTATTTTTGTGCTTTGATTGATGGAAAACTAAACAAATTACCAACAACTGAAGTACTAAACTAAGCAGGTGATAGAAGCAAGTCAGCCAGACGTTGATCCTATGGAAAACAGTGAATAAAGAAATAGAAATACTTTTAGAGCTCACAAGCATTGCTCTATGTGAGATACCCTTGACAGAGGCAGGTGCTCCCACAGCACCTACAGAATCCTCGGACAAATTAGTACAAGAACAGTATTTGTAGTGAAAACAGGTAGAATAGCAATTCAGTGGGGGTCTCATATTTGTGCAGAGTTTCTGTGAATCCATAATCCAAGCAGTCATCACACAGACAAAATGTCAGGTAAGCTGCCCTAATGACAGAGTAATTGGATGCTTTTGGATCAAACAGCATTTAATATTTTGAAAAATTCTACAAAACTACTTTTCTGATAAGTGATTTTTAAATGAGAAGGAGCTGGCACATTCATAAGTAAGGGGAGAAGCTATTGCTACAGGGAGAGATGAAGGGTCTGGGCTTACACCCTTGTACCTACTCCAAGTTTTGTACATCTTCCTTTCTGCATACAGAAACTTAGAATTCAAGTGTAACATCTGCAGAACAGACTGGCTTAAAGAGAAAGAGTCCAGAAAGATTTTGGTGTAGGATTTTTTTTACTTCAACGTAAGCTCAGTAACACCGGACAACAAAAATAGATTAATCTAATAATGGCAGATTTTAGAGATGAAATTAACATCACAGGAGTAAGTAATATTGACTTACTTGTCTCCCTGGCAGGCCCACTATATTAAATGCAGTATTTAGCCCTAAGACTGTCATTTCAAGAAGCTTAATGGATTTAAAACACTGAAGGAGGAGCATAAAACATGCACTTCAGATTTCAAAGTGGATATACTGAACTCTGAAATGAGATGCTAACTAAATGGCAAAGATCATTAAATATTACAAGCATTGTCGCTCAGAAGACTGAGAAAGATCACTTGGAGTAATTAAACAAGAAAGATAGCTTTTATTGCTCTGCTTAAATACATTTTTAAGATAATTTTTACACTCTAAACGACAGTGGTATGAGTCCAGTCACGCTTCATAGCTTGACCTGAATCTATTTTTTAAGTTTGTGAATGAATCTTCCATCTTCTTCCTGTATTACATCCATACAGGAAGCCTGTACTGTCTTTAGCATTCTTAACCTCTGTAGTGACACATCAACATTCGGATTATAATCATACTGCATCCTTCAATCCTAAACATTACAAGGCTGACCACCAGAACACAGAGTGATCTGGATACACTAGAAGCCTAAACTCACTATAGTTACTAACTTTGCTTCTATACTTTACTCAATATTCCCAAGTGCTTAGATTTTCCCCCACAGTGGGTTGCAGACTTGGTTTTTGCAATGAATGCAATACAACACAGTACAACAACATAGAGTGATGTGGGTTTGTTTTTTCCTATCTGCTCAGATCACTAAGAGTATTTAATCTAGTAAGTTCTTTTAAACTAAAAAGGAACAGCAGCTGACAGCTTTGTCCTCCTAGTCTATGCCAAGTGTAAAAGAACTGCAAATTACTTTGGCTTACTCCAGAGGGTGCAATTTTAATACTAAACCATGTGGATGAAACCTCAGTGTTCAAGCTGTATCTGGAATAATTTTCTGTTTTTAAGTTCTATGGACATATAATACAGGTCTGTATGCAGTGAGACCACATGGCTGAAAGTGCTTTTAAGGCTAGTAAGAATAACTAGCTTTTAAGGCCTAGAAGAAGAAATAACTAGACTGAGGTTTTCAGAGATGCACTACAGCTTCTAAGTACTCTTAACAGCAAATCCATTTACAACGGCAAACAGTCAATTTCCACCGGCAGATTTGAAGAATGGCTGCGACTAAGAGAAATTCAGAAGTTAAAACTACCATTTGAGTAGAAGTCTTTTATCCATGTCAACAAAACCACAAGTTATTTCATAGAAATGTTCCATAATGCATAAGAATAAATTATATTTTTCAACCATAAGATACTAAGGAAAGAGGCTGTTGGGAAACTGACACAACTGTTCAAGGAAAAAGAAAAAAAGCCAAGCAGGGACTTGCTCCAGAAAGTTAGAATCATGACTTACAAATAGTATTCAACATTCAAAAAAAAAGAGCCTGCACAATGGAATTCTGCTATGAAATAAAACTTATCACTGAAACCCAGTCATATAGGTGAGTATTTTAGCATTAAATCTCTTTCATTTTTAATTTCGAACCTTTGTACAATTAAATTCTCAGTCTCTGAGCAAAGACTATGTGCTGAATTTAGTGTTTGTTTGAATACAGAAACTGTTTAATCACAACCACAAACCACAACCTGCCACATTTCTCTTAACACAACCTGGTATCAGGAACGAAGTGATAAAAAAGGTGAAAACACTGATCCCACAGTCACCTTACCCCAGGCTCCTGTTAACACTGAGTAAAACCATCCCTATGTATCAGAAGACACACAGAGCTTTAGATCTTCATCTCTAAAGTATGGGTAGTCCTTGTTTTCAATATCTATTAATGAGTTCTTAGGATATTTTAGAAAAGGTTGGTTATAAAGAAGTAGAAAAAACACAATGGATGAAGTTTTATTAGATGTAGATTAGCATTTCATTATTACTTTTGACTTGTATTTCAGGACTATCAGTTTAGTTAAAAAAAAAAAGGTCTTGTTAAGAATTTCACTTATTTTTGAAACAGACTTCTTGCACTAGTGATAGAACTAGAGAACCTGCTGGGGACAATACATGGCCAGAACTCCATTATATCAAGCAAAGATGAATAGAGAACAGATTCACCATGGGCTGGAAAAATAAAAACCAGAACAAAACCCCAAATCTTCCTGCCTTGAGGGAGGGTTATGCTATTTCATACTCAATTTAAGTTCACTGTAATGACTAGATGTCTCAAGATTTGTTCAGTGACTTGACTACTTTTCAGTTAATAGCACTTTCCCAGATATACAATAATGGATCATTTTTAATACCATACAATGTACAAACAGATCAAGATATGTATTATCCTCTCTATTTCCAAACAATTAATAATTTTTGAGGTAATTGAATAATGACTTGGAGAAAATACTTGAACTATAGCACTGATTACAAGGCTGTACTTCATGCCAGTTCCAGGAATAGAACATACAGTATACATTCAAATAGCAAAAGAATAGAGTGGACAAAACACAACAAACAAGACATATGTAAGAGAAGTGACTTGATACATGTTAACAAAATTAAAATAGCAATGAAGATCATGCTTTTTGAGTGCAATTGGAAAAAATGCATTAAGAAAATGTTGAAAAAGCAAGGTTAATCTTTCCTGAAGCTCTTAATATTGAGGTTCTGGTTTTTCAATTGTATCTTCTTATGGTCACATATCACTAGTAGGCAAAATCTTCTGAAACCAGTCATGTAAGCCAAAAACCTTTAGTTCAAGAAATTTGCCCAAGTAAGAAAAAGAAGAAGAACACTTCAAGTTCTATTCTTGTTAAGTTCATTATACATACTGACTTTAACACAAAGCTTTAACAAATAAAACCAGAATATACTTAAATATAATAGGAAGGTGAAAAACCATAAGGGGATATTCACATTGTAACTTTTAGATACCCAGCATTTATTAGACTGCAAGCAGAAAAGGTTAAGCTTCTTGCAAGCAACAATTCAGATCGTTTGGGTCTGGATACATTTTTCACAAAGATGTGAGGAGTACAAAATTAGCCACTTATTGCTTGAGAGTACAAACACTACTTCACTCGGTATATTTTTACAACCTGAGCTAAATTTTCTTAGAAGCCTTTATTTTAACTCTAACCAGAAGCTCACAACGTTTATTTCATGCCCAGTTCTTTAATTCAAAGCTCAAACATCAAAGAAAGTGAACAGCATAGAAAGGATACTGGACTGTCCATCTGTATTCCTACAGAGACCTCCAAAATTACTGATTCTGTTAAAGAGTTACAACAGTTAATTCAGTCCTGTAAAAGAAAGCAAACTTGTTAAATCTGCTTTTGAAGGAATCTTTGAGGACCAAATAGGCAGGATGAGGTAACAGCTGGGATACCAGACTGAAAAGAGTAAGACTGATCCACAGAATGCCTTTATGGTCAATAATAAAACAATAATCAAGAAAGACCTCATTTTGAGAACTCGTTTTGAATGAGTTCTCTCAAATGACAGCAGTCAGGACTGCCTGAAAAAGTGGCTGACATTGACAACTGTGAATGTGTAGCACCTCTAACAAGGGGCAGAAACTGCAACTTGGTCTGGAAAACGAGAACTGTTCCTCAGTTGTAGATGCCCTGTACTTGCTGTGAGAACAAATGGAAGAAAAGAAAGTCCAGGAATCTTAGCATTTGTTTGGAGTTTGCCAGACCGGTGGAAAGTTCTCACTGTAATTCTAACTAAATTAGTGGATGATTTGGAAATGGAAAAATATTTACCAGGTAAATTTCTGTTTACAGAAAATTCCACTCCTTAATGTGTTTAGAAGGGTATTACTGTCAACATCTTATCTCATATTAATACACAGTAAGACACAAAAAAAAAGAAATAGTAATTAAATTCTGAAGTTATACATTAAGATTTGACTTCCTTTACAAAATATTCTTCCTAAATAAAATTGCATGTGATCAATTAATTTTATATGGATACAAACAGCTTTAGTTAGATGTCTTGATAGAATATCATTGCTCAGATCTTACACTTAGGCCTAAATTCATGAAGTTATGAATAAGAAAAAATTTCAAGAATGAATGAATAAATTAAACTGAAAGTTAGCCCTTTCTTACCAGCCGGAATTATGCCAATCCTTATATTGCACTGGACTAACGATGCTTTGGGATTATTTTGATCTATGCCAGAGTCCTTCTGCATTCTTCCAATGAGCCCATGCATCACTTCACTGAACATGCCGTCCCCACCAACACAAACAACACTGCCAGGAAACACAAATTAGAATGCACACTAACAGTCAATAAACAACACGGCAAGTGTTCTACTTAGGGCATGCACTGGGCACACCAAAAACAGTTGTTCTATTATCTTCCTCCATTTTTACAGGATATAGTAGCCCACAGTCAACTAGGAAATTAATGAAAAGCAAGCTACAAAACTGCAAATGCACCTAGACATATCTGTAACATCAGGAAAAAATGTTGGAATGCATCCTGCAAAATCTTTATACTCTACTACTGTGTTCAGACAGACAAATATTAGTAGAAATTCACTATACAAATAAAACACTGAACGGGACCGTACATATAGATTTTGAAGTACACAAAATGGAAATAGAGTACCTTTACTAAAAAGGGAAAAGTTAACATTTGCCACTTCAGGCAGAAGTATATTTTACACTATTTAATAGGAATATACAGTAGATGAAAGTCAAAATCCAGAGAAGTGCATGCCTGCATCTTCTTTTGAACATGCTCAGATCCCACGAAACAGGCAGAAGTTATTTATAGCTACATAACAATTCATAATGAAACAGAGTTCTAAATGTTACAAGATGCAAAACTTTTTTTCACAAATTTAATTGAGGTCAGAGCTGGTACAGCAGCTGTACAGATCCTGAATATGTTAAAGCTCAACAGAGAGTCCACAGCCAAGCAAATACTAGGAAGTAAAAAGACTCTTTATAGCAGTATACATTTTATGAACAACAATCAAATGCACTCTCCACTCTAAAAGCATGAACATTCTTTAACTAAATGAACTAATTCAAATACACTTTAAAGGAACACATGAGAAATCGAGAGTTACATATGTCGTTTCTAGCACACAAGTCTAGAAATGCGCACTGTTATCTATAGCAATAATTTCCAAGTCATAATCTAACAGTCTTTCACATCATCAGCAACAGATATTGCAGAATGAGCACTTATTTCACAAGATAAATTAATCTAGTTTTTAAGTATAGATGATTTAAATTTAGTTATTATTGCATTTTCAGCAGATGGAAAGCTTGAAAAAAACAGTCATTTTTTTCCATGAATGGTGAGGACAGTCTTAAAAATGTGAATTCTCCAACTCTAAGCTAAGACCTAGGAGACTGAGAGAGACGGAATAAAAGGATATTTGTTTTCAATTTTCGTAATTTTTTTCTCTTCAAATAGTTTAACTACACTATTCCTCAATTTTAGCCTTATCTTTCTCTGCAGACTCATAACAATGGGCTAAAGAAACAATAATTTCCATGTCAGTTCAAGGTCAGTGTTGTCTCAGTACTACTTCGCTCAAAGCTCCATCCAGCCTGGCCTTTAACACTTCCAGGGATGGGGTATCCATGACTTCTCTGGGCAGTCTGTTCCAGTGCCTCTCCACTCTCACAGCAAAGCATTTCCTCCTTAAACCTAATCTAAATCTTCCCTCTTTCAATTTAAAACCATTCCCTCTTGCCCTATTGTTATATGCCCTTGTAAAATGTTCCTCCCCAGCCTCCTTTTAAGTCCCCTTGAGGTACTGAAAGGTGCTCTCAAGTCTCCCTGGAGCCTTCCCTTCTTCAGGCTGAACAAGCTCAGCTCTCCCAGCCTGTCTTCATAGGAGAGGTGCTCCAGCCCTTTGATCATCTTCTATAACAAACACTATATCCAGGCTCAGAGGGGATAGTTATATGAATGTCTATACCTATCAAAGGTAAATATGATAAAGAACTTCACATATGCAATAACAGCACAATCAAATTCACAGCAAACATCAGAAGACCAAAGTACAAGTCAGACATATACTGCACATGTGAAGGCCCCTGGTGAAGAGTGTCTGAAAGAAACATCTTAGAGTGATTCTTACTTGTTGGCTTTATTTTGCTAGTGGGCGAGCATTTCACTTTTTAGGTAGATGAAAACAGCAAACAATGCCTGCTAGAGGACTTCAGAAGCTAATTCACAAGTCAATTGAGTTTTTAAAGAATACGGTCCCTTCTCAACCATTCTGTGAACTAACTCAAAAAAGCAGGGAAAAAAACCCCACCAGAAACAATTTTACAAAGGTTTCTGCAACAGACATATGCATAAGAAACCACAATGATATGTGTCACTTATTCCAAACATGGCCATTACCTGCATGATATTACAGCATGTTCTCATTGTTCTGCACAGTGATGTACAAAACCCTGCTATAACGTAACCAAATGAGCATTTTAAGTAACTGTGCTTAAAGAAAAGCTGTTCTATCACTGAGCTATTAGGTGACTACATTCACTGTAAGAAATTCCTATAAGGCAAAATAGGAAGAACAAACAGGAAACACAAGATGTTTAAATTAGCTGTCTAAAGTAAAACATTTGAAAAGAAGTAAAGCAATTATCATTAAGAATCCTGTATCTACTTGCGGAATTCCATGTATGGCTTTGCCAAGTAGGGAATCTGGAGATGAAATTAAGAAATTCATCACTGAATCAACAGAAAGCCACACATCAGAACCAGTCTACAGGGACAGCTGAACATTAATTAAATGCAGGAATCCAAAGAACTTTTTACTGTATGTGAGGAAAGTCAAACCTGAAGAAATAGACATTTATGTGGTTCAACCATTTTTAAGTTTTCCAGATAGCCACTTAATCTGTTATTTAAAAAGTAGTTTTAATTCAGGAAGTCCTTCCTAAGATCACTGTTGACCACAGAAAGAGTTGTACGTGATGGACAAAAGTTAGGCTTGGAAAGACAGGCTGCAGATCCCAAAGCAAACTGACATTCAGGTCCAGCCCAGGCATAGAAGAATCATAACAGTCTAAAAAGATGCAGTTCTCTGGCCTGTTTTTCATCTTGGAATGTTAGAGAGACAAACAACAAAAAAAAAAGAAACACCCCACCAAAGGAAAAAAAAATATCAACAACACAAGACTTTGAATCTGCCAAAACCACTTCAGATACAACCACAACTGGTCACTGCCACTTGCTGTAAAAAACAATTTGGTAGGAGTGGACATGGGCTCATTTGCCTCCCTTTCTGCTCTGTATTGAAATTTCACCAACCATCAGTACACTTATTTCAAATCACAAATCAAATGAAAAGGAAAAATAACAACTAACTAGGTTTTTCTAGGATCAATGTTTCCCTTCCTTGAACTTCTGAAAAATTAAGTAAAAAAACCAGTATAGACAAAAATATTTATTTGAAGGCAAGTCATTTTAAAGCAGGTGAAATCTGGGAACTCAGCCTATGAATGTCATTTCTTACTAACACCATCTCCCAACATCATGCCCTTACTCAACACAGACAATGTACATACCAAAGTACTACAGCAAAAGTACTCTGAAAAGACTGATTGTGTTTTCTTTTTGCAACTTACCAGTTTAAATGTACCTGTCAGCAGGCACAGAATACAATTTTAAAATACTGTAGTTATGAGAGTTTATCTGCATACATTTTCATGTTTTTTCAGACTTGTAACTTGTTTCAAGTCATGAATTGGAAACTGAAATTGCTAGCATTTTTATTAAAATACTCTGCTCCTACAGCAGACTTAATAATGGAATGCAAGATCACCATTCAGTCAGGTCTTCCTTTAAAGCAGTAACTCCAAAACAGAAGAAATGCAAATAAAGCCAAATGATGTAGCCACTATTGAACAGTCATATACAGCAAGAGGAACTACCTGAAACATTTCTGAACAGTTCGTGTATTTTACACACAGGCTGAATGCTACTGCTGCAGTGTTCTGAACTCCTGTATGTCAAGACCACAAAACATGTCTGGATAGCTTTTGAGTTATGACAGAATGCTCAACTGAGCAGAATTAATCATATTCATCTTTTCAACGCAAATCTCATGCAAACATTGTTATACTTGAATATATTGTGTTGAACAAGTTTACTGAAACAGTTTACTCTTCTTTTTATACTCCTAAATGTGGATCTCCTACAAAAAGGAACACGCCCAAAGACTTTCAGCTGTTGCAATAAATGTGTTAGTAATGAAGGCTACCCTTTAAAATTAGACAAGAATAGATCAATTATATATCAGCTCAAAAATAATAAAAAAGGCAAGTAAAGTTACTTACCCATCATATCTATAAATATTAACTTCAAATAAGTTGTCCTTAGCATGGTTAGCATGTTCAGTTACTGTGAAGAAATAAACACATTTAAATTTATTATTAAAAACTACTATAAAGCTTTATATAATATACAATTATAAAAATGAATTCATTAATAACCATGATTCTATTACCAATGTGACTATAAAACAGCCTGCCCATAAGATGTGTCTCAAAAGATTTTTGCCAGGGAAAGAATTAAAGGAGACATACACAGTACACATGGAAAAAATATTTCAGTAAAAACTGTGCAAATTATCAATTAGTTTTAACAGTGAAACTGAGAGAGAGAAGAAAGGCAGCATCTTTTATTTAGAGCTCAAATAGCTCAGGAGCACAAGAAGTTTTATTTTAGTAAGCAGGAAGCTGATAGAAGGTTGTCATTTATCGGGCTACCTATGCTTTAATTAGAAAACATTCTCTACTACTTTGTTTCATTTCCTTAGTAAGAAAAGGTAACTAACAGAAAGAACTTCATCTACTCATTAAAGAGTTCATACTGTGCTTATTAAGAAATTAAAGTCCTCATTACTCACTAACAACATCAGTGGATATAGATGCCAGACTGAAGAGTGGAGCAACTTTCTGTTCATAAATCCTCTTCCCTTGTCTTTTTCCTCCATAGGGATTAATATACACAAGCAGCTGCTTTGGTCTAGACTCTGCAGTAAGGAAAACCATAGTACAGTGCTTTTGTACACAAACCAAAAAATACATCAAGCCATACAAACCCTAACCTATTAACATTAAAGCAAACACCATAAAGCAAACATACAAGCATAATAGGCTTGTAACTCTTTAACAAAGAGTTATAAAAGCCTGCTTCATCTGCTCTCTTTATTATACTGATATCAACAGTATTGAACAAATTGTTAATAAGACAGCAGGTGAAATTCAGAATAATTTCTTTTGACTCCATATCTCATATTCTTACTTGTCATTCTTGCAGTATCTTCCCACTACACAAGTTACTCTAATTACCTGGGTATTATGGGCATACAAGACAAAAAGGGCAGCAATAGCAAAGCCACTCGTAAGTGAAGCATACATAAAAATACTTTTACATAAATTTATTTAAACTTTCTTCTTTCTTTAATAACATGGTTAAAATCCATTTCCTTTCTATGATCAAGTCACACTAAGAATGCCTCACAAAACGACATGCTGCACAGCACATCCTTGTCCTAAAGTGTTAGTTGACCTAAAGTGTTAGCCCTTGCCCCCTCCAAAAGCACCTTTGATATTACTATCTCAAATTTGTTCAAACAGTTATGGATTTACACTGGTAGTTAAGTTATGGATTGACACTAGTAGTGTCAATTAAAACAATTATTACATCTCTGTATTAACAGAGTTACAAAACAGTAACGCTTGCTGCACCTAGAAGATCTCCTTTTTCATGGAACAGACAAAAACGTTAACATCTGTACTTCCTTAAATGGCATTCTAGATTATCAGTTTAAAAGGAAAAAATATCAGACTTATTACATCAGCACACTTTTACAAAAAAACCACCCAAGCTAGATAGACTAAGTGGTTTAGATCTGCTATACACTCAAAGCACTATTCACTCCATCTGAGATCATATTCCCTTTCCTGAAGGAATTTGTTACCAATAAAATGAACAAATTATTTGACTGCTCAGGCCACAGATCTTACAGGTATACAAAATGGATGCACAAACCCCATTTTTTGAAAAAGACAGATGTACCTTGCGTAATGTATACAAACCCAAACCATTAAGAATGCTTCCATTGCCTGTTCAGAACAGTTTTTCTTAAATACTAATTTTTATTCTGTAAGCCTTAAGTATTTGCTTAAGTCCCACTGTAGGTGTACTTGTATCCAATTCCTTCTCCAGCTCTGTATCTCAGAAAGGCCTCAGATCTACACTGTAGGGAGCTCATCCCTAGTCCTGTCTCCAGCTCCAGCCTCCCTGGATGGACCCAATCTACTTTATCTCAGCTGGGTTGTAAATTGGACCTGTTTCTACCCCCATCCCTGCCCTGCCCACCCTGCTCAGATGCAGTGGGACCCTGGTCAGCAAGGGTACTACCTCTGCTATGATCACCCTTGACCTCCTTTCTGTCATAGTGTTCCTCTGCTCCTGCTCCTTCCTGACATCTATCAAGGTATCTCTTTCAGGAATAACTCCTTCAAAATTACTTTTAACCTCTCATGAAGTAGATGTCCAAGAGTCTCAGAAAAGATTAATGGGAACTCTTGCTACATAGGACACATTCTGTTGATGACACAGTCTGGAAAGGCGAAACACACCCATAAATCTTCCAATTGCTACAGTCCTTGACCTCAGATCTCTAGAGTGCCTTAAATTCCTGAGCTTACATCTGCCCATTACTTCTTCCAAAGCTACAGTCATTTAAAGCCTCTGCTAGCCTTCCAATGTGTCTCTATTTTGTGGCAATAATTTATATCTGGGCAAAATTATATGACACCAACAGTCCTGACTGATTAAAGCACTCAGTACAACTTAGTGAATACGTAAGATAAAGTAGTGATAAGGAAACACTTCAACTCTCAGCTCCCTCAATTTTTGAGCATAAGCTGCTCTTAAGAGTTGAAAAAGCAGATATATCAAAATAACATCGACTGATGTACAAGCCTACAAAATGATGGTGCAAATGTTCATAGTTTGTTCAAACTTACTTTGCATTTCAAGTAATTCCTTCAGCGCCTGTATCCACTGATTACATAAGTGCTCATCAACGCACCAAAACATCGCATCACGGCACCGCCAGCGGTGATTTCGGGCTTTCTTCACATAATACACTATTTAAATAAAAAAAAAAACAAAAACAAAACCAAAAAAACAAAACCATAATGAGATGATTCTGTGAAATGAAAAATGCATTTCAGAGAGATCTCCAAAATACTGATCTGTAATTAACCTCCACTACACACTTCTACAAGTGACAGAAGCATTGAGAGTATGACCAGCACATTTGTAGAGTCCAAACAAAAACATAAATGAAAACACTTGCTAACAAGCAGACACCTAAACAAAGACTTCTTTTTAAAGAAGCCATGTCTCATCAACTTATTATAGACATACTTGTTCAAAAGTTCACTGAGCTTATGTATTATCTGTATTAAAGTCTGCAGTATCTACATAAAAAGCCACAAGCTTATGAAGATAAGCCACACTGACATCAACTCTCACATAACCAACAGGGTGGATTTCATTCTACAAAGCTGAAATTTGAGAAAAAAACGATTTTGTTGTCTTGTGCATTAGGACCTTATACTTACACTTCATATACAGTATCTCAAATCACTCTTACTACAGGACTAAAGGTGAGGAAAATACTCTATAACATAAAATTTTGGCATGACATCTTTTTAGCACAGAAGTCATCACTCTTTTCCCAAACCAGACACTTATTTCTGGCACTTTAAGAATGCAGTCAACAATACAAAGAAACTTTCATGCATACATCCTGATGGTTAATGGTAATTTAAAAACATTTAGGACTCATTCTTTCACCCTCCCTCAATTTTCTAGTCAACAAGTAGAAAGCAGGTGCGCTGCTGCAGAGTCATTCAGCAGCAAAACGACACTAGGATGAACACTTAGACAAAAGTTCAAACTTCATTAAAAAATACCTAGATACAGCATGTGTTCTTAAAAGAAGCGTTTAATTTTCCAAATAAGGATCTTTAAATAGAAACCAACAGATTTTTGGTAGGGGTTCTTCTGTTTGTTTTTTGTGGGACTTTTGCTTGGGCTTACTTCAGTTAGCAATTTTGGTGGGGCAGCTTTTTTGGTTTTTTGGGGGGTCTTTCTTGGTGTTTTGGTTTTGGTTTTTTGTTTTTTGTTGCTGTTGGTTCTTTTTTGTTTGTTTCTTTCTTGTTGTTTTTTTGGTTTTTGGATGGTTGTTTTTTTGGGGGTGGAGTTTTTTTAAACATATAATTTCTATTTAAAAAAACCCAAAACTTGGACAATTTCTTTTGAGTCTGCCTTAAACTACCTCCACAGAATAACAAGCACAAGCATCCAAAGACTTATTTGCCTTACCTGTGAAAGCATGTAGCTTTGCCATTTTTTGCCATCTGCCAATGTTACGTTGTTTCTTGTTAAACTCAGTTTCTTCTACAGCAATGATCTCAGAGATTGGTACAAAACAATTTTCTGTATGAACACAAGATCTCATATATAAGAATCTTCAAACATCACCTGAATGATTATTTCTATACCTATTATGATACAGACATATGATTAGAGCAGTTGCTCAATAAGCACAATCAAAAGCATAACTAGAAATTTTCTCAATATTTTTGATTTTCTTTTGTCTTTGGTCAAAGCATATAATCCATAACCACCTAAAAACTACCTCAAACAATATTTTAAATATCTATGATTTCTCAGAAAATTAGGTATTTCATGTATAAAAATATTTTTGCATGAAGCCAACATCCAGCAACACTGATTTCAGAGTAATTAAACTGCCCCTTCTATGAGGCCTAGTCCAGATACTTGACAGTGAATAGCACAAGCTATTTCAAAGAATGTGCAACTAAATCTAGTGCACAAACTACAAAGGCTATTTGTTATTCTCAAGTAAGTATCTGGCTTATGAAAGAAGGGCATTCATATGAATTTTTAAGATTTTAAATCCCACTTAGCTTTTAAAATTTAGTATCTCTTAAGAACAGAATTCTAAATGTTATGTTTACGTACTGTGAAATATTTTCCTTGTATCAAGTAGCATGAGACATTTATTTCACTGACACAGCATAAAAGTGTTCACTCAAAGGCCTTCACCTTTATGTGTTTCTCCCAAAACATGGAAAACTATTGTTGGGGGTTGTGTGGTGAAACAAGACTTGTTGACTCTAATATCAGAAGTTTAGTATGATTTATTAAAAATGACTCTATAGTTCAGAAGGTTTGGGTTATCATCTGCTCAGTCTAGAGTATCGAAGCTGCTGCTTCCAGCTCTGTTTCACAAGTGCTAGAATAGCTTACAAAATCAGAGATAGCAGTTCTTTACTTTATAGGTTGAAAGGAAGAAAACCTCTCATCTCTTTTTAGGAGACAGGGTAGAGAAAACTATCTGTCTTTGATACACAGCTTAGAAATTTGTTTACAGAATCTTGTACAGAGGAAAATGTTTTCTCACGGGAATAATTTTTTTCTGTAGGCTTACATGCAGGGAAACTCAGAAAACGTTCAGTAACAGAAAACCTTATTGCCACATTAACAAAACAAACACACA
Organism: Leptocoma aspasia; assembly: GCA_013399835.1. Lineage (NCBI taxonomy): Eukaryota > Metazoa > Chordata > Aves > Passeriformes > Nectariniidae > Leptocoma > Leptocoma aspasia. The sequence continues at coordinate 5,527 of VXAX01004279.1, read as the reverse complement.
AAAAAAGTTGCTTACACCAGTACTGCAAGATCAACATTAATGAAAAAAGGTTGAAATATGGGCCCAGACAATATCAAACAAAGAACTTTACTTTGCTCAGTCCAACCTATTCAACCAAGTAGTACACAACAGCTTCTAGACAAAATTTTCACCATGGTCAATGGCTAGCATATTAGAGACAAAAGGGGTGACCATCCAGAGAAGGTGGTTGAAAGGGCATGGCAAAACAAAAAACTAAGAAGTTAAAAAGCCAAACAAAACACACAGTAAACAGGTGACAGTCTTCTCAGCACTCTGGCTGTGCTAGTAATTACTCATTCTGGGTCACAGTGCCCCCAATATTAACATTCTTCCTAAATGCAAACTGATAAATCAGCAGAACACTGGATTGGATGTACACTACTTTTCCCACATTAAGCAAGTGGGAAAGGGGTAAAAAAACCCCACAGAAACAAAACCAAGGTAAGCACATTAACAGTGGGCTTGCTTTGTGCAAAATGCAGCCAGCAGTTGGGAAACGTGTTTTTCTGTGTTAAGAAAAGATTTTCAGTGTGTCATTGCTGTCTGCCACTCCCACAGAACACTTCCTGAGTTTATGAGCACTCACTCAGAACTTCAATCAAGACTTGTTCATTCATCACTGCCAGCCACATATCCCACAGACTAAACCTCCCTCTCACATATGTATTAACTCAAAGCAACCTAGACACATGCACAAGCACAAAAACATTGCTGATCACAGCATTTGGTTTATTCTTAAAATTCAGCTGAGGCCCACAGATGCAGTGACATTTAGAATTAGTTTAAACTATTAGCATATTCTCATGACTTAAAAATATCATCAGGTAAAAAGCTGGGATATAGGTTTAAAGAAAAAGTGTATTTTCAGTCACTTTGAAAGCTAATTTGCTGTTAGAGCCCACATGAGGGGTTCAAACTTTCAGGTTTAAGATTTGCCTTCACCTAAAAGCATGAGAACAGGAATACTTTTTATCAGAAGGCACATGGTATTATACCAATCATGCACTATAGAAAGCTGTGTTTAATAAACACTAGAGTAAGAGAAGGTAGGATATAGAGGAGAATTACTGATAATTCACATCCTAAGGGAGGAGGAAGAAAAAAGTTATCATGATTGATTTAAATCAAAACTGTGGAGGAGTCACAGAAACATCCAAAGACTATGATTTCACCATGTACAGCCATGTATAAGGAAATTTGCTTCTTTTATTTTAATGTAAGCCAACAGAACAGTTTCTACTATGATCAAACAGCTACTTCACATCACACGAATCTGAATCAAAGCACAGCAATTTGAACTTGGGTCAACCTGAATATTTAAATCATACTATTGTATGTCTTCCTGTTGTATCTTCTGCATTTCCAAATAAAATATTTCCTGCTCAACTATGAATATTTCAATGACAAAGCACAGAGTAAGATGCACTTATTCATCTTAAGGGGGGGAACAATCCAGCAAAAAGGTGTATGCTAAAGAACAGGTATTGTTTAATGGAGTGTGTATTCTATTTGAATAAGGTATCTTCCAGAAGACAACACGTTCCAAAGAAGCAATGCCTGCTGGAGCAATTATTCCCCACATCCTACCTGTAATGTAGCTGTGGCATTGCCTGTAGAGAAAACTTGGTTCACACTTCTGCACACACCCACTGCCAGATGGCAATGGCTGATGACAAATGACCTTGACTAAGGATGTGCCAACACTCTGCAAGCACCAGGTGCCGGACAGACCTTGTTGCCAAGCTGGCCCACCCTCTGCTAAGTACCCTGTTTATCAAACACAGCTTTCTTTAGGCTCCACCAGAATGACAGCAGTGTTGTGAACACTAGTACTGAGGCTTCCTCAGGTGATTGTTTTGGAAAAGACACAGGGAAGAGAATCCTGAAATACAAAGGCTAAAACAAAGTGCACACTGTAAGTGAACACTTAGAGCTCAGGGTCTAGTTGGGTCATCCCCTTCATGTTTGTACTTCAGAAAAAAAAATCCTAGAAAAATGACAAGAGACTCTCATTCTACATTTGTAATGCTTTAGTGCCAGGCACAATAAAACCTTAGCCAATGCTTCTGAAACACCTCTAAGTATATACATCCAATATACACTCTGCTATGAATCTGGTACAACAAGTTTTATCACGTGTTACTTGAAAAAACCCTGACTGTGCCATCAACATGAAGGAAATAATAAAACAATTTAGCTGACCAGCTTTGCATACGCTATTTATGATTAATGACTAAATCTCATGGAGAAATGTTACAAGGTTGAAAAATAATGTTCATCAGAAACTTTTAAGATGAAGGTATCTCTAGGAAAAAAAGATGCATAGCTGAAAGTAACAGAGAAAAACACGAAAATTTACAGGTAAAAGTTTTCCGTATAAGTTCAAACATGCCTAACCATCAAAGAACAGGAAACAGGAACCTGATTATGCTGAAGAGAGAACTTGAAACGATGATGCTGTTAAACAAACATTTGATGTTTTTGTTATTGTTGGTATCTTTCAAATGATAACATTAAAAGGAATTCTCCTGGATTAATACTTCTGCATTTTGACAGAACAGAATTTAAATATATACATATGTATGTATATAAACATCACTATACAGAGATGAGAAAACAGAAGAATCTCCCTATACTCTCTAAAACTGTATTTTCCTGGACAACAGGACAAAGTCTGTGTTGTTTCCTATCTGTTCCTGATTTTGGATGCAATAGGGAAAGGTAAACATTTCAACACTTCTACAATACACCTAGCTATAGCTCTAGTTCTGTGTATGTCACAGTCTGAAAACCTTGAAAAAACATATACCAAACAATTTTTATTTATATACCTAAATTCAAGACAGTAATAAATGCTCTGAAAATGAGTAGCCTGAGTTTTTGCAGTTTAAAGACAACTGCTTTACTGTAATAACTACCTACTAAACAAGAAATATAGCACTTTTATACTGCATAATTTATTCTGTATTTAGACACAATGTAGTCATGTAGTCAAAGGCTAAATGGTAGAAAGATACCAATCTTGGTCAAGCAACTCTTCTGAAATTATATGCTTCTAACTAACCATCTTCCATGTTATTAAGTTTATTTATATATTGTCATGTATGCTGCTCATATTTCTAAAATAATTGTAGAGAACATAATGAATCATCACAAGTCTTAGAGCTTGGAGACAACAGGGCAGCAATAATACAAAACTGTGATGAAATTAAAGCTCGAGTGCAGGAACACATGAATTAATGAGGATGTTAAGAAGAGAAGGTACATTATCTATCGTATTGATCCCTACATAAATTATACCTGTGCCTCCAAAAGGCTTAGGCACTCCTTTTCTTCTCTTTTCTCTTGTGATTTCACATCATGTTTTCCAAAATCTTGTAAATAGCTGTGCTACAAGACAGCAGCTGCACTCTGTAACCACACTTGCCTCTTAAGGCATCTCCAGCTGGGTACTACTTCAGAAACTGCCTCATAGACTCTAATTTACTGTGTCCCCCTCTCCTTCCACCATTCCCAGAATTCTGACATTCAGAATATGCTTCAGGGCACTTTTATACACCTTTTGGTCTACCAGGACAAAGTCAAGAAAACTTATAACTTAAAAAGTAGTAAAAATTCACAACTGCAAGTAGCTGTAAACTTCAGAGCTCTCACGAGAGAGCAACTGTGAATCTGTGGCATTCCTGCTTGCTCTAAAGGAATTCATCAAACAGGAGAATGGCACTCCCGTGGACACATCCATCTCCTAGTGACTTTGCAAAGGCATTTTTAGAAGGATTTTACACAATTCAACCAAATTATCTCCAAAGTAGGAGCTACTTTACCTAGTGGGAGCAATTATCCCAAAATGGCTTGAAACTTGCTATTTTAAATTTAAGATCCAGGTACCTTTATTTAGACTAATTTTATTTCATTTTGAAAAGTATACAGCCTATTTTTCACAACAATGTATTACGCTCGGCAGAATTAAAGAATCAATTTGTCCTGAAAGTCTTAAGTTCCCTTAACTGAGAAAAGTTCAGAAACTTTTGATTACTTTTGTCATCAGTGTTGGTGATAAACACTAGATTATGTCAAACTACTTGCACAACAGCAAGGGAAGGGATAACAAACTCTATTTTTATTTTATGAACAAGAAGGGTTGTACTTAAAAAACATAACCAAATCTCAGTTATGTAAACTGTAACACCAAGTTCTTACAATTCTTGAGTTCTCTTTCTCCCTCACCTTCTCAAAAAAGCCTCAGGCCAATAAGATATTATGATAAAATCTGAAAAATATTTAACAAAGGTACATGGTAAGAATGGAAGAACTATTTAACTATTTAAGCTTGGGGACTTGCCAGGGATTAGAAACATCTATATTCAAACCTTTCTCAGATAAAACTTCTAGTCAGCCTTTCTATTATTAGTGTCTCACTGTCTCAGATCCTGCAACCTCTAAAATGAGGATGACAGCAGTTTCCAACTCTACAGCAGCTGCTGTGAAAAAAAGGACATTACACATTTTCAAATGTTCACATGCCATGTTAATATGGCTACATTAACAATGGGAATAATTACTACATGAAACCCTCAAGGTCAAAGACCCTGAAAAAATGTCTCTTAAAAGTACAGTAGAAAGTTAGATACGCAAACATTCTCAGAAGTTAATCTGAATTTTTTCAAGTATTTTCATCAGTGACTTCTCAGACTGGCAGTTTTGTACATCCACACTACGTTAACTGTACAAAAAGGGAACTACAGAAATCTTTGTTACCACATTGCAAACTAGTAGCCTACATTAAGTATTTCCAAACCAGTAAATCCCAAAAGTTAAACTTTCTTTGTAAAATTTCCACCAAGCCCCTGAGAAAGCTACGAGTTTTTTAAAAAGCTCAAAATAAACCTCAACAACAAAAGCAGTCATTTCCTGCTACACTGCCCCAGTACTGGAAGTGTTTTTAACCACAAGTCTTGTCGTAACTAAAAAAAAAGCAAAACTGCTTTTAAGGTTTTGTAAGCCTCTTATGTAGTGCTACAATTACTTTAAATACATTACAAACTACGCGCTTCTCCGTACTCGCGGCGCCAAGAAACAACGGGGTTCGGCCGAACCAATCTGTGTTTTGCTCGGCCAGCTGCGGGGACAGGTGTCCCCCAGTGCCACCAGCGGCACGCCCAGGACAGATGCTCGGCCGGGCTGCTCCGCGACACGCGGGACGCGCTGCGCTCGCTCGCAGGGGCTGCGGCTCAGCGAGAGCAGCTCTCGCCTTTGTTTCGGAAGGCACAGCCCCACCAGCGCTCAGCCCAGCCGCTGCTGCCGA
>VXAX01004278.1:81742-127440 GCA_013399835.1 Leptocoma aspasia | reverse complement strand
GGATGGATGGATGGATGGGATAGCCCTGCTTTGTACGTCCCATCCCTGGGAAATCATGGAGTAGAATTATTTAGGATGGAAGGGACCTTAGAGATGATTGTTCCAACCCCCCTACCAGGGTCAGGGACGCCTTCCACTAGACCAGGTTGCTCCATATTGCTGTGGTCTTTGCGGTGACAAAGGACTTTTGCAATAATTTTAGAAGGTTAAATATATTTTATTAACATGACTTTATAATACAAAGGATTTGGGCTATTATCTGCCCAGTCCAGAGCAATCAAAGTTGCTGCTTTTCAGCTCCATCCAAGGAATTTTAGAATAGCTTACACAATCAGAGACAACAACTTTTCACCTCATAGGCTGAAAGAAAGAAAACCTCCATCTCCTATTATCAGGAGGCAGGCAGAGAAACCATCTGTGTTCTTGAACACAACTTGGAGATTTCCTTATAGAAACTTCTACAGAGTAAAAAGACAGTAAAAAGATGTTTTTCCATGGGAAGAATTTTCTGCAGGCCTGCATGCAGAGAAACTTATAATATTTTCATGCAACAGTTCCAAGCAAAGTTGACAATATCTCACATTGAAACCTTTCATTCCTAATGATGAGCCACAAACAGCTTGCCTTCACACAACCCCACGGAGGGGATTTTCTGTTCTGGGAGGGAATGGGACTGAGTATGGACTGAACGGCTCCTGGTGGTTTCTGTGGTGTTTCCCAAAAGTTTCAGAAGATATGATGCAAGGACTGGGCCTGTGAGGGCGCAGAGCTAGAGAATGAAGCTTAATTAAAGTGCTGGCGGCTTTCTGCCTTCTGACAGGCACATGGATTGAGCCTGGCTTTGCAGTCTGGCTTTGCAGTCTGGCTCTGAAGCCTAGGAACCCCTCTTGGTGTAGATGAGTGGATCATTGCTGGGCAGTGCTTGGCCCCTTTGGCTCCATAGCCTGAGGATCCCTTCTGAGGGCAACAGGGGGGTCTGGCAGGCTGGGAAGGTGTTTCCAGGTAACACCCAGCTGCCTTATGGGAAGGCCATAAGTTTTGAGGGGTTGTGCCTGTTTCATTTAAGATACCTTGAGCTCAGCAATCCCTGCCATAGCCCAGCAGACTTTGATGCTCCCAGGGCTGCACTCAGATGCTGCTTTGGTGAAGACACACAGACTCCTCGAGGTGACCCAGGAGTGAGGGGCTAGCTTGGTGGGTGTGGGTTGTAACTTTCTTCCTGGCATCACTTTTGGGGGACTTCTTCCCAGCAAGAAACGGCAGCAGTGCTTCCCCTCCCTGCTGTGCCACGTGCTCCAGGTGCTGCCTCCACGTGCAAGAATAATTTCCCAGTTTCTTTTCCTTAAAGCCCAGCCATTTCAAACCCTCTTTTAATCAGCCTCAAGGGTCAAGGTGATTTCACCCTGACTTTCAAGTCCACTGATCCTGACTGCAAGTATCCAGCCTTTGAAGACACGAGGATTATTTATTCCTCTAATTCCCTCTGCAATTTATTCGAGAGATTCTCCCAGATTGTGGGTATCAGCTGGCCAAGGTGCAGCAGGGACTGGCTTCTGGCTGATACGGGTTCTTTTTCACTGGAGACTGGACTGAAACATCAATCTAATTTTGCAGAGGTTGCTGAATTACGGCAGGGATGGTAAAATAGCTGTCAGCCTCGCCATCCTGGATGGGCGGTGGGATGGTGGAAGGGGAATCAGGATGCTCTGGGATCCAGGTGGAGAATGGAGAGACCTGCATGCAGATCACTGCACACAACCTTGCATCTGCTTGTGTATGCCAAGAGCTTAACCCTTGCCCACAGTCCTGCCTGGTGGGGGCAGCTCTCCTACCAGAGGATCCAGCAGAACAGATCAAAAGAGTGATTAAACTACTTTGCACTATTATTTTTTTCCCCAAACGTGAGAATTACAAAGTGTTTCCCTAGCTGGCCAGGAATCTTTCTCCTGCCATCACCAGGGTCTCATGGAGAAGGGGTTGAATGGGAATGATCAGCCTGTGGACAGAGCTGATATTACTTTCTGATGTGTGAGAGTCCAGACACAGGACTGGCATCTAATGCGCTTCCAAAATCCTGCTCAGCTAAGGCAAGCTTTTTTTTTTTTTTTTTTGGCATGCAGGTAAAGCCTAATTAATTTCTCATTATCCTCAATCATGATGGTAAAGGTCAGCGAGCAGATTTTTGTGCCTGAGCTGGAAAATTTTTATGGCAATTTTGAAAAAAAAAAAAAAAAAAAAAAGTCTAACATATGGGAATGGAGAAGCAAATTAAATTAGAAACCGACCGTAAGCAAAAGTGAAAGTGGCTGGTGGAAGTAGTAATTAAACCTGGCTCTTCAGCTCCCTTCCAGGAGGGGAGGTAGCAATGATGCTGCTCCCATTCCCCTGCAGGGATGGATGATGCCTTTTCCTGGCTCTCAGAGTTTTTTGGGCACAGGGTTAGCATGTGGCTGGTGTGATTTTGCCTTTTGGGCTGGTATATACACCAGTAGAGAGCTGAGAAGCAACCTGGCCGTTCATCATACCTTTGGTGTTAATGCCTAAAACATTGGTATGATTTGGAGGTGGGGTTTAAAAATTAATTTGGAATTGCCACTGTCCTGTTCAGCTTCATCCCTCGGGCAGCCACGTCTTGGGATGTACTGCAGCAGCTTTTATTTATACAGCTATCTCCAGCACAAGGTCCTCCCGTGACAGGAACACAATAAAACTAAAAGATTAACCATAACCACATAAAATAAGACTTGAGATCTAGCTTTATGCCGCCAGCTTACAAAGCTGTTAAGGCTGAGATGATGGAGGAGCGCTGGTGTAGCTGTGCCATGGCTTTGGCTACTTGTCCTGCCTGCGTAGGGAATCATTTCCATATCTAATAGGAAAAAGCCATTCCCTTGTTTCTGCCCCTTCCTTCCCATCAGAGTGTTTAAACTCCAAGAAAATGTACTTTTTCACTTCACACTTTACAAGGAGCAGCGGGCACACTGCCTGATTGAAAAAGAAATCCAGATTGAGACCTCACAATTGAAGCCCCTCGTGCCAACAGGCTGGTCAGTGCCAGGGCTCCCATTGCTCCAAAGGGTGTTCCTGTTGCTTTTCCTGTGGCCAGAGCCCTGTGAAAGCCCTCCCTCCCTGGCTGCAGTGACAGGTTGGAGATGCTCAGCCGTTGAGGTCAGGACTCTGTTTGAAGGACAGATAATTAATCCAGCAAAGTAATCCACATCTCCTTTTTGGCAGATTTATGGAGATAGCCTCTGTACCGGGGACTCTGCCTCATCATCTTTCATTTCCCAGGCAAAGCAAGTGACTTGTTGTATAACACGACCTGTTCTAGATAAGGCTTTTCATTTAGGGGAACTCTCCGGGCTAACAGAGATTGATTTTCCCGGCGGGAATCGGGAGGGCCCTGGCATTTTGGGCAGGATCAGCCCTGCAGACGGCAGTGTGTTTTCACATTTGCTGCCTCTGCACGTCTCCCGGGGCACAGGGAATCCTCTGGCTCTTTAAGGGAAGGATTTTTAGCATGAGTTAAACAGCAATTTAATTAATAGGCAGGAGAAGACTTTGGCCCGTGAGCTCTTCTTAGGAAAACATATTGACTCACGTGTTGCTTGCTAGCAGTAAACTTTGGGCTTCGTTTATTTCCAGGATAGTCAGGAGTCTTGGACTCTTCTGGCAGGAGGATGTGAAGGTGACCTGTGCTGCTTGGGCAGGCACTGAGGGGTTAACCCAGGGGAAAGGGTCCCACTTGTCAGTCTCTGCCTGCCTGACACATTTCAGGTGCAGTGATGGATGGGCGGTGGGAGATTGCACAAGGGCAATCTATACGTCCTTCCTGGGGCTTGGGGAGTCCTTCAGGTGGGAGGGGAGCGAGCTTTTGGTCAGAGATGGTCCTCAGGGCTATTCACAGACCCTTAGGGTGGGGTTCTTCCCCCCCCCCCACCTCAAGTGGATTGTTTTATAAGACTGATGCAGTTTCTAGTAAAGCCTCTCTTCCTTAAGCTGATGAATCCCAAGGGAAACGTGTATTAAAAACCATTATTTGCACAATGCAATAGAAGTGTGAGTTACAAAAGTGCAAGGGAAGCTGAAAATAATTGTTCTCCATCTTCTGGATTTCCTGCTAAGGAATAAAATGTCATAGATACAATTCTTTTTCTATATTATATATATGAGTAAAAAAATCAGTGCAGTAGCTCTCAGAACATGTTTCCTGTGCTCTTAATAGAGCCAGAGTGCCCCACTGCCTTCCTTATGAAAGTGCAGCATGAATCCTTGAGGAAAGGTCAGGTGGCCAAAGAGGTCTCCAAGCCCTCAGCTGCTAACATCCCACCTGACTTATTTATTAAGTCAGAGCAAAGCAAACCACTTCCCTAAAGTCCTTAAACCGGACACTGGGGAGAACCCTTGGAAGTGGGGAGCTGCTCATTTTGCTATTCTCTACATGGCTCCAGCTTTTTCCCACATCCGACTCGCTCGGTGAACTGCCGGGGCGTTGGAGCCCTCATAAATTACACCTGCTGGGAGGGCCTTCCTGCCTGATTTAAAGGCAGCCATCACAGCAGAACATTTCTGTAGGAGGACACGCTGATGGGTGGAAAAGTGCCTGGCGCCGAGTTATCCATCAAAAGCTGTTTTTTCCCACCCTGCCAATGCGAGGGGATGAGGCAGCACAAAGCAAAGACGGTGGCTGTGGTCACAGCCCCCCCTTTTCCGTGGCTCAGTTGCTCCCCATCTTCCTCCACACTGTTTTCTGTCCTCACATTGGCAGCTGGCTTTGGCTCCCTGGCAATCCAGGAATCGCTGGGAAGAGATATGATTGGGATAAGAGTTTGCGTGGCAGGTGGTCCTCTAGCAAATGGCCCTCAGTAATTAAAACTATACATTCCCTTTTATGTGTAAATAGGAAACAAAAGCATCTTTTCTGTTTAATTTCTGGGACTTCCTGTTTAGCTTCTTGGGATTTAATGTGTGTTCAAGGCTAAGCAACCTGGAATAGTGGAAGGTGTCCCTGCCCATGGCAGGGGCTTGGAGTGAGCTGATCTCTAAGGTCCTTTCCAAGCCAAACCAGTCTGGGATTCAATGTTGACAACCAGTGGAGAACGATGGACCTGGACCACCTCTGTTCATGTTGTGGCTAGCAAAAACAACTGGTTCTGAGATGGTTTTTAATGGAGGGATTTCAGGAAGCTGTGGATCCTAGAGATGTGAGGTTTATGTCCAAAAGCCCATTTTAGATGATGTGGGGGAATGATGGTTGTGGTCCAAGACTCAGAATCCTTTTGTGTGAGGAATTACACTCAGAGCAGAAACTCTGCGGGTTCTGTTCTCTTCTCTGGTACTCAGCCACAGCTCCCAGGAAATTTGGGAGGGGGATTGCACCTTGAGTGATAAATATCTCCTTTTATTTCCTTTTATTTATTTATTTGTCTGCTTTTATTTCCTTGTACTGTACATTCTGTTCTAAAAAAGGGAACTGTGCGAGCATTTGATGTGAGCTCCTTTCGTGGCTCTGCAAGATCAGAAGTTCTGCTGGTTGTGCTAGAATGGACAAATCCTTTGGGAAAGATACTAAAAAGGCCTGTTTGCAGAGCAGGCATGTGGGAAGGAGCTCTGGCACACAGCTTTGGGCTCAGATCTGTTATCCCAGGGAGCTGCATCTGGCCAGAAGAGCAGCAAACCAAAGTCCTGAGCAGGAGAAGGGGGCGCCGTTTTTATACAGCACCTAGATTTCCCGGAAAGCTCAGGTTGCAATAACCAGTTTTTCCTTTGGAAATGACTCGTTGCCTTTGAATTTAAGCACGGGGCAAGGTCCCTGCCCTGGCAGTGCTTCCCTGCCTGCGGCCTGGGGGCAGAAACTCAAGGTGAAGAGCAGCAAGGTGCTCACGGCAGCTGATGGGCTATTTATACGCTAATAACTGTGTCTGTTGCTGACTCCATGAACCACATCCAACAGCATCTATTTCGGTGCCGAGGAGCCCTGACGGAGCACATTTTGATTAATAAATTATCCGGAGCAAGGTGTGTGATGGGTTCCCCTTTCGCATCTCGTGAAAGTCACCCGCTCCAAGTTCAGCGGCAGCTTCCCAACGTGAGCAGCCCTTCCTGCAGAGGGGGGTGGGAAAATTATCCTGCCCTGGGAAAACAGCTTGCCCTGACTGACAGGTAGCTCTTCACTAGAGCAGGGCAGTAGCTGCATCTCTCCCTCCAAGGGATTTGAACGGTGCTCAAGGCTGAAGGGGTAGGGAGGAAGGAGGAGATATTGATGGTGGGGGTTTTTTTTCCCCCTTTTTTTTTTCCGTTTTCCTTCCCCTCCCTTTCTCTGGGTTTGAGCCAGTACTTTTAACGGCCTTTTTAAACTGAGAGCTTGGCTGAGGGCAATTAAACATTATGGCTCTCATCTATAAAACCCCTCGTTATAGCAGTGTTTCTCCAAAATGATGCCTATGCCACCGTCCGTTCCTCAATGAGCTTGGAAAAACACTCTGAATGGGCTCCTGCAATCCATCCCAGCATCCCAGTGCTCCCAGCCCAGCATCCCATCAGTGCCTGCCTTTCCCAGGCCCCTGTCCAGCTGCAGTGTATGCAGGAGCTGCTGCTGTCCCTGTACCTGCACACGGACAGATGGATGGGAAACTTCTCCTTCTTGACCCCTGCCATAACAAAAAGCTGGGTTTGTAGGTCCTCAGCAAGCCTGTTTCTTGCCAGGTGGGAACAACAAGTCTGCCAGAAGTGGATTCATACTGCTCTCCCAAAGTTCTCAGTTTTTTTCTCGTTGCCATTCTCCCCTTTCCCTCTGTCTTTCTGATATTTAAAACGTTTCTTGCCTTGTTTTCCTTCTCTCTGCCTCCCATTTTGCTGCTCAGCCTTTCCTTTCCCATCCTTTAATTTCTGCCACATTCCTGAGTGTACCTCTGGTCTCTCCAGAAAGAGGAAAGACAAAATTAGCTCATTTCCCCCCACCTTATTTTTTTCCCCTTGTTCTCAGGAAAGTGAAGGCGCATGAAGATGACCAGAGAGATTTTGGCAAGGAAAATGTCTTGGGAAATGGGCATTGTTCAGCAGTATGAGTGCTTCAGCAGGGATCACTGGTCAGAGCAGTGAGGAAGTGGTGGTTGGAGAGGTACTGGGGACACCTCTTTCCTTAAATTTGCAAATTTGCAAAGCCAGGAAGTGTCTGCTAGTATAAAGGAAGCCCCAATGGGCATAGGATGAGTATCTGATGGTGTTGGGGAGGCTGAGCTAGAGAAAAGCCTCTGATGAGCAGCCTGGGAGGCCTTTGGGCCCCCAGTTCAGTTGCCCATCCTTCAAAAAGCGACTGTGGTCAAATATGAAATGCATAACCATTTTTAGGACACAGAACATAACGCTAGCCAAATTTTAAACACAGTGTTTAGCCGAATTCCTCCCCTATTGACCTAATTCCACTAAATTCCATTGTTCCTGCATTTTGTTACACTTTATATTAGGGGGAGGTGACCCCGAGGCATAAACTTCACCATGGCAACCTGGTGTCCTGGAGCATTTAAATGCCTTGCAGCACAGTCCAATCCATCTTGGGGAGTGTCCTTCAAAGCTGGGATCGGAAGAAGCTCCCTGAAGAGTCAGCCATAAATTACAGCATGAAAGTGGGAAGTCAGGATGGAAAGAGAGGAATTGTCCCAGGGAGGAGACTGGAGAGAGCTTCATGTACAGCAGCAAAAGATTAGGGAAAAAAAACCCACAAGGCCGTTGCTAATATTTTAAGTAGCCTGGCATCAGCTCATTAAGCTGGTCAGCGGTCAGTGGGGCATTTCAGATGGAGAGAAGAGAGGAGCAAGGACAGGAATGGGAGGAATTTGGTCCAGGAGGATGATAGAGTGGCTCAGTAATGGGGAGAAAGGTGTCAAGGCACTTAGGGCTCTGGGAGAGAGAGGAGAGGCCAGGTGGCTCCTGGGGTGGAAGGGAGGGGTTGGCCGGACCTGGAGGCTTTGGCCATCCCAGGGAAGGTGCAGCTGTGATCAAACAGAGGTTGGAAGGGAACAAGGTGGATGCTGAGTGATGGGAAACAACTTTCCATGGCAGCAGATCTGTCTCGCAGCTCCCTTCCAGGGAAATGACAAATGCTGTGTGTGTTTGGTTCGTGCTGAGACGTATTGAGAAGACAGCATTTATTTTTTACTTCCTTTTGACTGGGATGACTGGAATTTACCTGCAGGGTTCCCTGGCTTCCGTCTGCATCTGGTTCAGGGGTTTCTGCATGCCTCAAGATGCTGAGGGGAGCTGTGTGGGTGACCATATGCCTGGATATGACTTCCTTGGTCATCACTAATTCAGCAGCCTGCTCTGCCTTTGTGTCAGGCTGGTGTCAGGTGTCCCAGGCTCCACACACCAACTGCTTGCTTTTGTCTGGCTCACAGGGAGAGCACCTGGAGCTGCCACAAGCACATTCCCAAGCAGGATGTTGTCCTTTTAGCATCTGCTGGCCATGACACTCAAGCATTTTGTCTTAATCCTCTCCACGTGTCTAATTCCAGAGGAGGATTCAAGCTGGGGACTGGATGGGATGGGATGGGATGGGATGGGATGGGATGGGATGGGATGGGATGGGATGGGATGGGATGGGGTGGCTGTGGAGGCAGCCCAGTGCTCCATGGCATCCTGGCTGGTTGCTTGCATGTAGGGACAGGCACAGGGGCCAAATTTGCCCCCAGGAGAGGAAAAGCAGGCAGCTGCACAGGGTCAACACATGTGGCAAGAGCATAAAGGCAGGGCAGGTGCCTACACTGTTTTGCTGATACTTTCACTGGCTTCAAATACATCCAGCTAAGATATTCCTGTGTGAGGAATTTCTGTGTGAGGCTTCTCTATTACGTGATAGAATTTTTTTCTTCCTTTAAGCCCTGCAGCCTCTCCTTGAATGCATGTGGACTTGTATCCCCTTCAGCACCCTCTGGCAAGAGGCCCCACAGCTAAACTACTGCCTGTTATGTGGAGAATTCCTCGTGAGCTTGGTCCATCTCTGCCTTCCTGTGATTATCCTGGACTGATGTCCCTTAACTCCTGTATTTCAGGAGACAGGCCATGCCCACCCCAGGAACACAGTACCCTACAAATGCAGGTGGTCACTCAGAGGGGAGCAGCTGGATTTGGTCCTGCTTTCAGCTGTGCTGTTGTCGATTTTAGTAACTAAAACCCTTTGAAATTCTTCAGCTGCCTCCAGCATTGGCAGCTTTTGGCTGTGGAAGGAGAGCCCCATTTTGAGCCCTGAGCTGGGACAGATGAGAGGAGGAGAGGAGTGTCACAGCCATGACATTTCAGAGCACGTTGGAATGGCGTGCCACGTTCCTAGAGCCCGCTGCTTGGAGCTTGTGTCCTCTTGCTTCCCTCCCTCTTGCCTCCAGCACTTTTTGGGATCAGCTGTGCCAGCTGCTTGTGCTCACATTCCTGTTATTTTTCTCAGGTAACACCAACAGCATCTTTGCACTGGACTACATCAGCGGAGCCTTAACCCTGAATGGGCCCCTGGACAGGGAAAATCCCTTCTACAGCTCTGGATTCATCCTCACAGTCAAGGTGAGACCTGCTCCAGCAGTGACAGAGCGGGATGGGGAGGACATCCTGCCTGGGGACACCCCCTTCCAGGTAGTGGTGCAAACCTGGGGTGTGTTGTTCTCTTGGGCACTCAGAGCCATGGCGTGGTGACCAAGTGAGATGTTAAATACAGCCCCCTTGTCTGGTGGGCCAAAACATGATTCACTCAATATGGATGTATGAGGGTGTTTTTGCTGTCCTACCTGTGGCTATGTCTGCTGGCAGCGTGCAGATACCCCAGGCTTGCATATAGCACCACACACATACTCAAGTACCTGAATTGTGCCTATTTTTGCCTGTTTTCCCTCCTTCTCCCCACCAAAACCCTGGATCAACATGACATTTTGTCTTGTCAGCAGGCAGTGGTGTAACAGGGCATCATCTGTGCCTTCCTGGCATAAGGAGGGATTGATGCTGGAAGTTGCCTTGTCAAGAAAAAGCACTGGAGCGTGGCTTTCCAGCCCCACCAGCCCCACCTGAAAGCAGCTCCCTGGCTCTGCTCACAGCCCTGTAATTAAAATCAATACCAAGCTGGGCAGCTGGATGGAAACACATTTAGAAGTATAGATTCTGCTGGGCCAGGGTGGGGAAAAAAGAGCAGCGTAAGAAGGGTCATTGATTGGGAGGGAGGCAGCCAGCACATCACCTTCTTGTTTTGGCAAGCGTGATGCTTCCTTGGAGGGGAGCAGAGGGACAAGGAATCACCCCTCTAGGTCCCAGACACAGTTCATACCGTGGGGCTTTGTCTGTGACGAAGAGATCCTCACCCATCCCTGGTATCTTTTCATTCAGGCTTCTGTAGTTTCAAAAATCGAGAGAGGGAGGATTGTCTGGTTCTAATAGGAACAAAAATATCTGTTTAATCTTGGAAAGGTTTGTGAGCCTGAAAACTTGCCCGTTTTCCTCCCTGCATGACAATGGAGTTCCAACCATATTCTGTAGATCTGATAGATTTCCACGTCCTCTCCCTACAAACTTTGCATCCTCCCGCAAATGCCAGCTCTCTGTGTCCCGCATCCGCAGGACCCAAAATGTTCTCTGCTGCTCTCATCCTGGAGCACGCAGTGAAAATACAGCTGGATTGCTCCTCGCTGGGATCAGCCTGTTCTGCTGCTGTGTGCAGAAGCAGTGAATAGCAATGAGCCGTGTGGGTCGTGATAGCATTGCTTTTCCATGCCCACAGCAAAGCAAGATTATCCAAAGGACAAGAGGATGGGACTCGGCTTGAAAAGGCTGTTTCATGAGTCTTGCTTCTCTGGCATTAAAATCTGCACTCTCTCCTTTTGGGAAGGCAGAATTAAAGTCTTTCTTGAGACAGAGGTGTGATGTGGACTCATGACTCAGCTCTGTATTTAGACACATGTTGCCGAACCTATTTTAAGGTCTAAGTCTTCTTTTCCTCTGGTGCCCTAGTTTTCCATCCCTATGTTTTTCAGCATACTGTGTGGTTCACTGTCAGCTCCCAGTCCCACATCAGGGATGGCAGAGGAGAGAGCAGGAGTGCTCTTTGCCCCATTGAGCCTTCCCTTATTTTGTGGACTGTCCCCTACACCTCACAAGGGACATTTTTTTTTTGTTTAAATGCTTGTGGCAGGGAAATCTCCTACTTGATCTTGTGTGACTCCAGATCCTGCCAACCTGTTGTATGACAGAGGCAAGGAGGAACCTGGCCACAGCCATCCTAAGGGAAATGTTAAACTCCTGGGAAGGTTTTTGAGAATGTTGTGGGACCAAAGCATGAGTGATGGGAGAGCTGGACCAACATCTCTGTGTGTTAATGGACCAATGGCAGAGCCAATTGGGCATCCTTCCATGGCAAAGTGGAGGAAGAGAAAGCTGCAAGAGTCTCTCACCACAGCATGCACACATTCATTCTTTCTGGAGAACAAAGGCTCCCCCGTTTTCTCTCCTTGCAGGGGACAGAGCTGAACGATGACCGCACTCCCTCCAACGCCAGCGTCACCACCACCTTCAACATCCTGGTCATCGACGTCAACGACAACGCACCCGAGTTCAACAGCTCCGAGTACAGCGTGGCCATCACAGAGCTGGCCCAGGTGGGCTTTGCCCTTCCCCTCTTCATCCAGGTGCAGGACAAGGATGAGGTGAGATATCCTCTCCCTCCTTTGCGGGGTAGCACTGCTCTGGTTTGGGGTGGGCAGGGGAGGGGTCACTGAGGTACCTGTGATGAAGTGCACGGCTCTGTCCCACATGCACTTTTTCAGCTCTCGCTGCTGCCATTGCTCTGTTTGCTGTGTACCCCGAGTCCAGTTTCCCTCCCCAGTGTGCAGGCACTAATGCAGTCAGGATTGCACGGCCCCTGAGAGCCAGAAAATAGGATTGTCTGGGAGGCTGATCCCTGCCTGCTTCTGAGGGCTCTTGTCAGGCCGTGCTTTTCCAGTCTGGTTTAGCAAAGGAGGAATTTTCCTTCTGGGTTCCCGGGGGGGACCTGCCAGGGAAAAGGAAGACAGGAACCCCAGCCTCTCTGTCCCAGGAGGGATGTGTGCTGCTGCTGTCAGGGAGGAGGCAGGAGATGCCCCTCAGAGTGGGGACGACTGGGATACCAGTTCATCACTGCAAACAAGCCAGGAGCATTGGAGGCTTGTTCCTCCCACGTGTCAACGGAGCTCCTATTTGTCACGCTCCAGTCCATGCCGTGTTTGGGATTGCAGCCTGTGTTCCAGCCTTGGGCTCCCAGCCTTCAATTACTCTGATTATTTGACTTGTGCAGTTCACGTCTGGCTGCTCCTGTATGCTGGTCCCCCCACCGCCCCGCCACGCTGCCGGGTGTCTGCTCCAAACTAGTGCTGACACCTCATGGTGAGCTGTCCAAAACCGCTTGGAAAGGCTCTGCCCCCAGGCTCCTGCTGTTCCCATTTTTCTTCAGGCTGAGCAGGAGATGAGGGGAGAGGGTTTGTCAGAATGAATGCCATCATAGATGAAGAGGGACCCCCCACGAGAGCTGGCCAAGTAACGTTACGCACACCGATACAGGTCCATAACGTTCTCTCGTTTATTGCGCAGAACAGTTGCTTATATACATTTCAGAATTGTTTACAGTTTCAAACATCCCCTCATTGGCGCACAGCAGAGAAAGAATGTAAACAAACATTGTTTACTTTACACTTAAAGCGGCTACCTGTTCAAACCCAAATCTGTATCTATTACTACCCAAGTAAACTGCCCTCTCCCTTGCATGCCTTAAGATAATTTCAAACGACGCCACAAGCTTTGGCCTTGAGCTCAGGCTTCAGGCCTTGATTCAGGCTTCAGGCCTTGATTCAGGCCTCATTCAGGCTCAGGCTGGGTTGTTCAGCTGGTTCAGAGGCAGGTCATGTCCCTGCTCTCTGAGAAATTCTGCTACACATAGAATGGGTTGGGTTGGAAGGGACCTGAAAGATCATCTCGTTCCAGCTCCCCTGCCACGGGCAGGGACAGCTTCCACTAGACCAGGTGGCTCAGAGCTCCATCCAGCATCATGGCAAAACATCATCAGGATGTTTTCCTGATGCTTCAGGTAATGGGAAACAAAACGTCCTGCCCAACCCCCAAAATCCTGGTGGGTCAGTTAAAATGTGCATCTTTTAAGTTGCCTTTTCTGGCTGAGAAAATGGATTTGCTATTCCCCAGCCCTGGGTGGAGTTCACCCCATCTCGTCAAGCCACACAGAAATCCCATCTTTTTCGTCTGAAGTGATTATGACACAGAACTTATAACCTACTGGTGACATGATGTCACCATCCAGGAGTTATGAGTTCAGCCTGAAGAGGTGCAGATGAGCTATTAAGCAGATAAAGAGACTGTTTTTTCTTGAAAATGTCAATTGCTAATAAAGAAGATATGGATATGACAGATGCTTAGGATAGTTTCTGAATAGAGCTGCTGTCGTACATGCTGAGAGATGTCAGCAGATCCATTCTTGAAGGGCATTGTAACACTGCTGTTTGTGCCACCAGGATGAATGATCTGTCATTATTTCTGGTTAAAAGCTCATTTTACTGGAGTGACTCCCATTCAAGAATTCACTTTTCAGCCTTGCTAATTTTAAAATGGGAGAATAAAAAATAGCCTTGCCTTCCCCATCACACCAGCAAAAAACAGACGCTGTTCTTTTGATGTATTTCTTTAACTTCCTGAGATTTCCCCAAAAGAATTGGCTGAGATTTTTAAAACTGCTGAGAGAAGATCTCTTGTGCTAGGGGAGTCTGAAGGAGTTTTACTGTACACGTCTTCAGAGAGCATCGTATTAGCACAGATTGCTTTGACCATGGCATTATTTTCACTGATAAGAAGAAGAGGAGGAGAGCTGATTCTGGGAATATCTGGAGGGAGGAAAGTTATAAGCAATTGGTTACTTTTTTTTTCTGCGTTATCGTGTGATGGATCTTCCTTATTTCCTCTCATGGATGCTTGCAACTGGGTTAACTGTCAAAGTAGCACTTTGGGGGGAAAAAAAGGGAGAAAATGCCCAGCTTGTGAAAAAGATGTGCATGAGATAGAAGTAGGAGTGCACCTGCAGCCAGCACTGCTTCCCAGAGAAGTATTTGTAGAACCCTGAAGACCCACCATCTCTCAGTGAAAAAAACTACAGAAAGTAGTTGTGTAGTTGCCTGACAGCGATATTTTGGATGTTCAAGTACCTCCTGAGAGCTGTGAGGGTTTTACAAACCATCTGGATTTGAGGTAGCTGAGATGGCAGCGGGCTCTCTCGTCTCTCCGTGGATGCAGGGGTGGAGGGATGTGTTGGCAAGGACCGAGGTCTTCAGGCAGGGATGTGACTGAGGACGTGGCTGACAGGAGCTATTCTGGCAGCACTGGCTTCATGCTGGAGATGACACAACTCATTTGTGTAAGGGGCAGAGGGAAACAAGAAGAGAATTATACACACCTCCAGGGAAAGCAGAGAGAGAAATAAATGAGAGCAGATGGGTTGAGACACAGGAAATCAAAACTGGAGTCTTTGGGAAGATCACTTTGCTCGAGTTTGCCTCCTCCTTCCCAAGTTATGTCACGAAGTCCTGGGAGAGTCCCTTGGTAGATTGGTTTATTTCCTGAGCCAGGCCACCCAGCCTGGGTCTGGCCCCTCTGGAAAATTCAGGCATTGCTCCTTTAGCCCTCCAGTTTGTTGAGGTCCTGCTGCGAGGCAGCAGCCCACACCTGGACTTTACCCTGTGCAGGGGTCCTGGGGGTCTGTGTGGTTTTGGGGAGCCTTCCTGTGACTGTGCCTTTGCAGAGCTGGGGAAAGGGCTGTCACATGTGTCTGGCCTTTAACACACATCGTGTGGGCTGCCAAGGCTGTTCAACAAGGCTTTTCAAAACCAGGCCCACACAGCCCTTTTTAACCGTGGGGTTTTTGGCCTTTCTTTCTTCTGGTGTGTTTTGCACAAACTGAAATGATGGCTTTTGGAAGGAGTCAGATTAAACGATTCAGCAAAGCACTTAAAAATGCATTTCCGAGGCACACAAGACCACACTTGAAAGCCTATGCTTGGATTTCCCTCTGTGCTGTAAGTGCCTTTCTGCAGCTCAGCTGGCATTAACCTCTCAGACAAGGTTCCCAAGTGAGTGTCTCCAAGGAGAAGCCCTTCCTCGGAGCCCAGCCCCTGCAAATTCCCAGCTTTCAGCCCCCAAAACGTGGCCATGGTCTTGCTCCAGGAGGAGCTGGCTGGGGCTGTGAGGTGGGATGGGGAGCTCCTCAAGAGGGAGGCAATCGAGTTGAGCCGTGGTGGCCCCACACATGGATTTGGGGTGCAGCCAAGAGGTGTTCAATCAGGTGTGCTGGGTTTCCTTCCTGCATTCTCTAGGACTTAGTGAAAGAGAAATCAGCACACAGGGTTTGCACAGGGTTTTCAATCCAGCCTTCTTGAGCAGCCTGTCTCATGGAAGGTGTCACTGCCCAGGGCACAGGGTTGGAATGAGCTGAGCTTTACGATCCCTTCCAACCCAAACCATTCTGGGGTTCTGTGAGCCAAGAAAAAAACAGGAATTGCTGTGCAGCTGAGTGTTTCTCCCTGCCAGATAGAGAGCAGACCCTTGAACAGCTTTCCCAAGCCATTCAAGAGCTGGTTATGAAAATACATTGAGATTCCCCAGTGTTTAGACTGAGCCTATACTCAACTGGACACCCCCAGGCTGTGGTTGGGTTCTCCTCATTCACATTGTGGTGATTCAGCAGGGGTGAGTAAATCCTGTGTGTGAGGTGGAAGATTAAAGCATTGACTTATCTGCCTTTACAGCAAGGTTTGTTTCCAGGTTGAGAACAAGAGCTGTGGAACAGGTTGGCGTTAATTCAGAGGGCTCATCAGCTGCTGGGCTGCCTGACTTGGGAGACATGGATGTCCTCTTTGGATATGCTGATGGCTTGATGCAGTATCACAGGGAGAAGGCAAGGGTTTGGCCATCCAGGAAAAGGAGCAGGGCATCCTTCAGGGCATCCCTCATTTCCTATGGCTCTGAGATCCATGGATGCCTGTTAAGGGAAGCAGCAGCCTGCTCTGCCAGGGCATGCCAGGGAAACCAGCTCTCCCATCGTGGCTTCCACTTGATTTTCCTCTCACACGGTTGAGTGAAGAGGAAGAAAAGGGCAGAAGCTGTCTGAAGCACCACTATCACGGCCTGACATTTTAAAATAATTTTGAAACAATTCTCTAAAATAAGCATATCGGGAAAGGTAAATGGGGAATTTCAAATAAGGAAAATCTGGGCCATGGGAATATGCTCTCTTTGTTGCACAGAGCTCCACCAGACCCCCACCAGGATATCCTGTGTGCCCATGCGTGTGCAGGTGGCAATATATGATTCATCCAGAGCATATATATGCATATGACAGGCACAAGCACTATAAATATGATCTACATGGCAAGAAACTGTAAAGGGGAATTGACGGCACACGAGCATTCTCTCCCAAAAGTGCCAGCTGCCAGTCGGGCTGAATTAGATTTCACAGGGGTTTTTGCAATACATGGAATTCACCAGCAAATTACCCTTAAAGAGGGAAAATCAATCATTTGGAGCAGAGATAAGCTGAAGGCGAGGCAGCCTCGGATTGATCCCGTCTGTGCAGGCGTGTGTGGAATTCAGCAGATAACCTGGGGAGAGCAGGGAAGGAGAGAACTCCTCCAGGGGGGAGGGAGCTGGCAAGGGCTGACACTTAGGATAGACAAAAAGATGGGAGAACGGGGCTGCTGGTGTGGGGAGGAGGATCACAAGGGTTGGGGAGCATTTTGCTCCTGGCACCCTGCACTGCCCACCAGCCCAGTGAGTTCCTTAGGGATGCAGGGGACAAGTGCCAGTGCCCAGTGAGCCCTCAGAAGGGTTATTGGCACCGGGTGGGAGAGGGGTGCTGGGGTCCCAAGGTGGCTGGGCAGTGGGAGAGAGGCAGGCAACACCCAGAAAGGCTGTTCTGAGTTAAATGCTTTGAGATGGGTGCAGGGAATAACCTCCTTCGTGCCCTGTGTTTTCAGAGGAGCGATTAAGTACCACTTGTGTCTGACTCACTAGAGCCAGGCCTAAGTTATCCAAGCCCTACAAAAAGGCACTAATTGCTCTAAAAAAAAACCCCAACTTCTTTCCCCTTCCTTCACCTCCACTCCCGGACTCTCAGTTCTTTCCTTTCTTTGTAGGCTTCCCAGAATGAGGAATATTAAATCCTCCACAGCTTGTTGTAGGTAACAGCCCAGAAAGTGCCTAGAAAGTGACTGGGAGGAAAGCTGGAGTTGCACTGGATTTTGTGCTTCAGGAAGGCAGGGCTCTCCATTTTGGAAAAGCAAATTGCACTGAGGGATCCAAAGGCAGATCTGTACTGAGGCAGCGTGAAAAGGACAAAACTGAGAATTGCCAGGCTGTGTTCACTTTGTTCTGAAAATTATTGCAGGAAATCAACCTACCCATGCACCTCAGGTGGGTTGGTGTGGCTGAGGAAGGGTTGTCTGCTTGTCTAGGGATTTGGATTTTTTTCTTTTTTACTTTGTTTTCTTATAGCCATTGGGTAAGTGATGCTAAATATTTGCTGTGACCGCTTGCAGGTAGAATAACTCCTGAAGCATTTCTGGGTGTGTTGCCATGAGGAAGGGGCTGAGTGGGAGCGTTAGTGATGGATGAAGCCAGCAGGTGATAGTGGGTGAAAAAGTAGCAATAAAAATGATGATCCATCCTCAGCCCCACCTGAAACAGCTGATGTGGTTGCCCCAGCCTCCTGATGGGACAAGGGGCTTCCTGATTCGTGGTGAACTCTGCCACGTGAGTGTGGATTGCAAGCTGGGAGAGCGGATTTTTGTCCGTGATTCACAGCAGGTGCATGAGCAGGTCCCACCTGAAGCTTCAGACCTCTGGGGTGACAGCTGTACCCACCTGCTGGCATCTCCCACCCTCACACTTGAGTTTCACACCTTGCCTGCCAGGGTCCTACCTGTGCCCAGGCTTCTCCCACTGGAATTTCAGAGGGATATCAGGCTGGCAACCAGGCCTGTCACAAATTGTCCAAAACTGCTGCGTGATTGCGGGGTTCTTTTTGTTCGGACAGCTGTGGCTGTTCCCCTCGGTTTTCCCTCTCATCCTCTGGCCAGCAGTTGAATGAGCCTGGGTTCCAAGATTTTCCTCCGGAGAATTTCTTCTTCTTTTTTGGCTGCTTCTTGTGCCCTGCTTCCGGTTCCTCTTCACAGGTTTTCCTCTCTGGCTCCTCACACGGGGCACCAGTTGCGGGGTTCTTTTTGGTTGGACCCCACACGGCTGGGAACCTACCCCATGGGCACTTAGAGGAGGTTCCCTTGTGAGTTCTTGGCAAAGGGTGAAAAACGAGCAGGACTCTCATCTTGTTTCTTGGTCTTCAGGGCTGTTGTTTATTTTTCTCTTACCTTAAATTCAGTACGCCGTCTGCACACCAGACTGAGCATACAAGAAACAAGGCACAAAATGGCTCCTGAGCACCCAAAACCAAGGGCTTTTAAAGCTAATCAGTCCAATTACTTTCTAACACGTATCTTGTTTTTACTTTACTACCAATAACTTCTACTAATCTACTCACATAACACCTATGGTACTACTTTCTCTAGCCGATGACTTTGTGCCACCAGTACTACAGAAAATGGAGTGGAAGAAGAACAAGAAGGAGAGGAGACAACACCCAAAATCCTCCATCTTATCCCCTATTCACCCTCATATTAAAATCCTGAAACCCTAAATTCTTCACCCTGTGATAGACTACTACTACTGCTACATACCACTACCTAGCTCACACCTGTGTGCTCCAACTCATCCCAAAGCCTTGGCAATTTTTTCCCTGGGACAGAGGTTAAAAGCAGTGTTCTGCTGAGAATCAGGGCTTTCTAAAACACACAGAGAAACATTCCCTGTGCCCTGGATTCCAACAGTGATCAGCCAGCGGTGGCTTTTTTGGAAGCAGGGTATGGGTGTGAGGTTGATGTGGCAGTGGGGCCACGGCGCAGCTCCCATTACTCGCTCTGAGGAATACGAGCACGGAGAGCAAGTCTGTAATTATGCCCAACTGCAGCTCCAATTGTCTTTCAGCTGAATCAACACGAAATTTCCATCGCTTGTGGTACTGGCTGAGAGGTCTGATTGCCAGGAAGGAGGCAGTGGGCAGCAGCCTTGAGCCATGGCGAGGGCAAGCCCCGAGTGCTGGCATGGGATGAGAGGAGCTGGAAAACATGTGGCTGCATCCCGGCTTTAGCAAACTTCCCTCCTTCCAAAACCTGTTTTTTATGGGTCAATTTGTTTCAGAGGGAGACAGGTTTATTACTGTAGGGTTGCTGAGCTTTGGCAGGCTGCTCCTTAATTTGTGGCTCTAAGGGAAGGCAAGGGACTCGGTTTGTTTGCAGTGGTGGGCAAAAACTCAAGCCATGCAGGAGCTGGGAGGTCAGGGGATGGAGAGGGGAATGAGCACGTAAAGCAGGTCACTGAAAACATCCTGGTCCTCATCCCTGGCACTGCAAGGAGATGATGGTGCTTGGCTGTGATTGCTGCACACCAGGACCTTGGAGAGCCCGGGGATGCAGCGCTTGTTTTCCCTCTTCCCAAACACGTTTCAAATCCGCCGTTTGCTCTGGGTGGCAGGAGCAGGTAGGAAGGGCTGAGGGAAATGTAAGCAGCTCCCTGTGGCTTCCTCTGGAGTGGAGGGTCCTTGCTGTGAGCTGGGCTTAGCCAGGCCCTTCTGCTGGGCAGCTGATAACAATTTGAATATTCAGATTTGCTTTCAGGCATCCGCAGGGGGCTCGCAAGCTTCGGGAACCAGGAGCAAGGAAAGCAGCATGGGGGCCGAGGCAAAAAAATAAATAGCTGAATAAATATATAAATGGCAAATCGCAGCAGCCCTCCCCAGAGGCAGCTGTATCCCCCTTCTCCAGACCTCACATGGGGAGACTGAGGCACTTGAGGGGCTGCTAATTAGGGATAGTGGGTATCTGGAGCTGATCTCCTTCCCCAGCTAGAGGGGAATTAATCCACCTGGCTCTCTTCCTGCAAATACTTGGATTTCTTTTGATGTTTCAACTTTTATCTCGTGCCTCCAACAAACTCACTCTTCTCTGGCTTCCAAGAAAATCCCTCGCATCTCACTGCCACAAAAGGTGCTCTTGTGTACTGCAGGGAGGGTGCAGGCCCTGGGAGAGATCCTGAGGGCTCGTCAGCAGGGACAGACAGAAATTCCTCAATGAAGTAGCTTTTTGCCACTGGTGGGAAATGGTCATTTGTTGTAATCGACATCCTGAGGATAGGGGACAAAATAGCTTGGGAAGTAATGCTTCCTTCTGCCATTCTCCTTATCCTCTGCTCCCTCCCTCCCAGGGGTGTGTCTGGGGTGTCAGGAGCATCCCTCTCTTCCTTGTTTGGCACTAAAACAGCTCGTGGAAGGTGCCAGTCTACCCTGAGATGCTCCCACTGTCCACCAGCAGAGCACTGCTGGGCTCCTGAGGCACTGGGTGCCCTTGTGTGGTTCTGTGGGTGTCCCCGGGGCTTGTTCCTGCTGTGGGGCTCCCCTAGGAGATGCACAGTGTGCCCTCAGCTCCATGGATTGCATGGAGGTGTGCAAGAAGAAGGGCAAGGCAGAGATTCTGCTCATGTCACCTGCTCTCAGCGGTCACACTTAGGCAGCTTTTGCTATTAGTGCCCCTTCGTGCATTTAATTGGCCACTTTTTCTGATAGGAGGGAGGTCATTCAGGAAAAATTGGAAATTCATCACTGGCAGCTTCTGAGCTTGCTTTTCATGTGCTCTGCTGGGCTGTGCTCTGGGAAGGGGGCCGTGCTCAGAGCAAGGCTCCAAAAGCATTGGTGTGTCGGCGGCCTTGCTGCTGCGCTGCCCGGGTCTTGGGAGAGGAGGAGTTTCTCCACTTCCCAGTTGGAGCTGCCTTACTGTGAAAAGCCTTCTTCATGGGAGAGGCACCCACACTGTGCCCCCAGCCTGAGGCAGTGAAATCCCAGTGTGTGACCCCCTGTGTGGAGTGTGAACCTTCAGCCACCAAAAGGGACTTTCCCTCTGCGTGCTGTGCGGGGTCATCCCAGGGATGCATTCCCACTCCTCCATGTGCACNAGATGAGAAAACTGCCCAAATAACAGAAGATACCTTCCCCACCTTTAACAGATGGCAAATAGAATACGTGCTTATTTTACAATCCAGGACAGTGGATTCTGTAAATAAAACACAAACCTTGCTCTTCCCCTTCGCAGGGACCCAACAGCGTTTTTGAGGTTTACCTGGTGGGCAACAACTCCAACCACTTCATCATCTCGCCGACCTCCATCCAGGGGAAGGCGGACATCCGTGTCCGCGTGGCGGTGCCGCTGGACTTCGAGACCATTCCTCGCTATGAATTTTCGGTAAGGCTGCACGCCTGGGCTCCCTGGGACAGCCACAGTTTTCAGCATGGCCTAAGAGTGACCATTAAACATCTGCCTCTCTCTTGTCCAGTACTTGAAGAGGGATTAGGAGAAGAAACTTTTCAACAGGGCCTGTTGCAATAAGGACAAGGCGGGGTGGCTTTTGATGGTTGATTTAAATTAGGTGTAAGGAAGGTTTTTTTCCGTGGGGATGGTGAAACACTGGAACAGGATACCCAGAGAGGTGGATATCCCATTGCTGGAAATTCAGGGTCAAGTTGGATGGGGCTCTGAGCAACCCAGTCTAGTGGAAGATATTTCTGCCCGTGGCAGGAGGTTGGACTAGGCAGCCTTTAAAAGTTCCTCCCAACCCAAACCATTCTATCATAATCCCCACTATGAAACAGCAGAGCACTACAAAACAGCCAAAAAATCGGAAATTATAATAAAGAAGGAGGTGGGAAAGAGATTTGCTCTGCACTTTCTCTTTCCAGCATCCAAAGGCTCAGCTGCAAGAGCTTAAGCAGAGCAGGGCCATAAAAGCTTTATAGAGCATAAAACTTTGTTTTAAGAGCACCCATCAGGCACCAAAACCCTCCCCGTCCTCCTGGTCCAGCTCTGTCGGTGGTTTGCCTTGAGCTGGCTCAGCTGGTGAGAGAGCTAAGGAGATTTAGTTTACTCCACTAAAGAAGGATAGGTAGCTCTCCCAAGCTTCCCAGCATCTCCAACCCTCCCTTTGCCTTCCCATTTTGCCCAGCTCTTCGCGAACGAGAGCGTCCCAGACCACGTCGGCTTCGCACGGGTGAAAATCAACCTCATCAACGAGAACGACAACCGGCCTGTGTTCAGCAAGGTCCTCTACAACGTCAGCCTCTTCGAGAACACCACTGTGGGCACCTCTGTCCTCCAGGTCCACGTGAGTAGGAGCATCCCAGCTCCCTTTGCCAAGTCCTTGGCACGTGTGTTGGCTCCACGGTGTCCCTCACCAAGGGCTAGCCTGGGAAGGAAGCATTAGGAGATGCTGGTGTGGGGTGTAGACTTCTCATCGGCTTTTGGAGCAGATGTCTTGACCTTTCCTGTTCTCTGGAAGATGTGTATGTGTTTCCTGCCACAGCAGGAATTCAGAGAGAGTCCTGCACTGCATTTCATCTGCAGATACTGATCCCAGTGGTCACAGTACCCCTGGTGTGGCTTTTCTCACTGCCCTCTTTGGAAGCATCATCTTCCTCAACCAAACTGAGGCCGGTTGTGCCATTAAAAGGGTGAAGGATGGAAAAGGAGGGGAATGGCTCTGTTTAGCAGAGTGCAGTATTACATGCCTGACAGCAGGACAGAGGCAGGCAGAGGTGGTGGTGATAGCAGGGGAAATTTCCATAGGGCTTGTTTCCTTTTCTGTGGGTTGGTTGGAATCATCATGGAGAAGACACATTTCCTGGTGCATGACAGCGATGTCAGTGCCAGCGTGGGGCACAGCAAGAACCACAACAAACCTCTGTGCTGAAATACCCTTGGAAAAGGCATCAAAGCTCTTCTGGGGTGGGGAATGTCACAGCAGGGAGCACCAAACCCCCTGCTACACTTCGGGTGTCTTACTGCCACTACCATTAGTCGTGAATGAGTTTGCTTGGCTCCCTCTCCAATGAATTTGCTCCAGCTGCCCTCCTGCCCCCTCCTTGTCCCCTTTCTCTCCCAAGGCACAGCCCCTGGTCTCCCATCCGTGCAGGATAAAAGCCCACTCAGAGGATAAAAGCCCAGATGAAAGAGTTGGGTGTATGTGCCTGTGTGTAAGTGTGTTTACTTTACAAACAGATGGTGTGAAACTGTATAGAGCCCCCGAGCTGTTCCCATCTGACAGTTATTAATATTTCAAGCAGATGTTTAGCTAGTCAGACCGTCAGACACTAAACAATGAGATTGTTACTGCGTCTCCTCTTTCCCCAACTTCCAGCTTTGCCAGCATTTCAGAGCGCACACAAAATGCCAGGAGTCGAATCTTCTGTGGTAAATCAGAATGGAGGCAATTAGCACTGAAATCCAAATTGCCCTCCCAGCTGATCCCAAACTTTTAACAACCCTCATAAAGTACCAGCTCCTCCTGCTGCGGCCGCTTGCCTTTGGGCTGCAACCCTCTGGTCGCTGCCTGTCTGTGCTGTGTCTCTCCACCTGTCCCACGTGCTGCAGACAAAAAGCCTGCTTTCCTTGCTAATAAATCCTTCCTCTCCTTTTCTTCCTTCTTCTCCGCTTGCTCGAGAATATTCCTGGATATTCATGCATAGGGGTTAGAGATGGGGTTTTGGAGAAAGCCTGGCCAGCCACATGGCATGCCCAATTTTTTTAGTGGCTGCTGGATGGCATATCGCCATGAAAGGGGACTTCTGTTGGCTCCCTTCTTTTTGTGCTTCTTTGTGCAAATAAGTGCAGGTTTGGAGAGACAGTGGGCTTCAGGGTGCTAAGGATAAATCAGGTGGCTTGTGGGGACAAGGAAATTGATGAACAGGGATGAACAGGGGAGTGCATGGGCTGGGTGAGTGGTTGCTGAAGGGTGGCAGGAGGCTTTGTGCCAGCTACTGCTGGAGATGGCCAGGCACAGCTGGCAGGACAGAGCAGTGCCTGCAGCACCTTCCAGGCAGGGAGACAAGCAACTAAAACCACGGGAAATGAGGCAAGGGGAGGTCGCTGATCTTCTGCCCAGCCCAGCGTTCTGGGGAGGGAGGACAAGTTGCTCCCAGCAGCCCAAAAGCCCCTGGGCTGTTTGCCCATCTTCCAGTGAGTGCATCCTGGCTATCTCACCTTGGCTGTGGCTGATGGGCTGTGCGTAGGCGAGGGGAAAGGCTGTCCTCAATGCCATCCTTTCCAGGCTGCCCACAGCGTGACAAGCTGAAAGGGAAAGGCAAAAGGAAAGAGCAAGTAGACTTCATTTGTGGTGACAAATGGCCGTTTGTTTCTGCAGCATTTCAGTACTTAAAGTCAGTGACAGCAGAGAAACATTGCCTGTTACACATATAAATCAACTCTAAAACAACCCCAGGTGCAGGCAGGCAGTGGGGACCCAGAGCTGCTGCCTGCTCTCTGCTCCCTGCCCCTTTCCCTCTGCCCAGGGATCAGTGGGCTCAGATCTGTGGATTCCTGGTCAAACCTCACTTCCCTGGCACGGCACAACCTTGTCCAAGGGATTTTGTTTGCTCTCTGCTTAGCATTCCCTCCATCTCCTTGTCCATCCATCCATCTGTTTCATTCTGTCCCTGAAAGGCATTTATTGTTTAGAATCAGGTGGTCATTTGCTTGCACAAGAACATCTGGAGAGTCCAGGCTCCATGGGAACAGCTCCTGCCCTGTACAGGGAGCCCACAATGTGCCCAAAGGCAGACTTCTTTCCTGCCTCCATGCTCTTGGAGCATGTGGACCAGCTGAAGGAGCTGGGAAAGGGGCCCAGCTGGACAAAATGAGGCTCAGGGGGGCCCTTCTGGCTTTCCACAACTCCTTGACAGGAGGGTGCAGCCAGCTGGGGTAGGGCTCTCTTCCCAATTAACCAGTGACAGGACAAGAGGAAACAGCCTCAAGTTGTGCCAGGGGAGGTTTACATTGGATATTAGGAAAAGTTTCTTCAGTGAAAAGGGTGGTCAGGCTTTGGAACAGGCTGCCCAGGGAAGAGGTGGAGTCACCATCCTTGGAAGTGTTCAAAAAACATATAAATATGGGTCATGGGTGCGTGGTGAGCGTGGCAGTGCTGGGTTCATGGTTGGACTCGATGATCTCAGAGGCCATTTCCAGCCTTAATGATTCCATGACTGTTTACACATGTGATAAGCCCCTTAGGCCAGAGATTCCTGGTTTTGCAGTCTGAAGGGCTCCTTACTCCAGCCAGAGCTTCCAGGTCACACAAATCATGGCTGTCTGGAGTTACATGTCCATTGCACGTCCGTGAAGACTGAAGGACAAGCAGCCTGTCCAGGCCTCTGCAGTTGTTAGAGGCTTCTCTCAATGCAAACTTTGTGTTTTCCCTGCCCCAGACTCTGCTGTGCCAGGAAAAGGCAGGCTGGAAAGGCTTGGAGGTCCCACATGGCAGCAAACACCTTCTGTGAATCAGGAGCAAAGCAGGGAGGTGAGCAGAGCTCATCCTGAAGAGATGGGCCAGTTCTGCCCCAGTACCAGCAGATATTGAAATATAATTTTTTTTTCTGAAACAACAGGCCATGAAGCCTTTTAATAACATAACAGAAAAGGTCAGAGAAAGAATTTCACACTTCTTGAGCAAGCAGGCAGCCAGTATAACTTCATGCCTTCCAGGAATGAGGCAGAGAGAACATACACTGCACCCTGAATTAACTGGGACTCTGACACCCTCGCCAGGTCCTGCCTGCCTGGTGGCCAGTGGCTTCTGATGAGTGCTGGCTTTCCCAATAGGAGCAGGCTGGAAGGATGGACCCTGGAGAGGTGTGGTGAGGTGTGGTGCCTGCTCTGGCTCGGGGCACAGGATGTGGGGCTCTGGGGTAGGAAGCTCTGGGGAGGGACCATGCTGGGGGCATGTGTCCAGCTGGAGCCATGATCAGAGTCTTAGAATGCTTTAGGTTGGCAGGGACCTTAAAGCTCATCTAATTCCTCTCCACTGCTGTGGGCAGGGACACCTTCTAGTAATCCTTAGGTCCTTGAGTCCAGGGGTTGGAAAAGCCTGTTGCTCTCCACCAGCTTGGAGTAATGCCACTGCTTCACAAGTCCTCCTTTAGCACCTCAGCTGGGACAGGAGAAGAAAGGGAAGTCTGAGGGCTCTGTGCCCAATGGCTCTGAAGGGGACTGATGCTGGTCTGGCATCAGACATAGTAGCCCAGGTCTCTGCTCCTTCCTCTCCCAGATGTGGCAGGTTTGGAAGCAGTCCCTTGGGCTCCTTCTGGTGGGGCTCCCCTGAGGAGCTCCTCTGCAACCTGGCCAGGGGGAGAGCAGGAGGGAGCTTGCAGCTGCTAAGTTTTTTTGGGTGGAAGAAGCTACAAAAACATGGCCTTGCTTCTGAGGTCACCAAGACCCAGCCCAGCTCCCAGTGAGCTCCCTCCAACAGAGAGAGAGCAGGGGGCAGTTCAGCCCAGCATCCCCTCCTGTCCCTCAGGTGGTGCTTGGCTGGGGAGCTCAGGGAAGGTGCAAGCCTGTTCACACCACTCCCTGAGCCCGTGGCATCTCGGGGTCCTGCCTCACTGCAAAGCTGCAGGGTGTGACAGCAGAGAGCCCAGGGCCCCTCCAAACCTGCCTTGGGACACTGCTGCTTTGCCAGCAGCTGCCAGGGGCCTCCAAAAGCTCTGCTGCAGTTGCTGGTGGATTTGCTAGAGCTGGAGAATGGGGAAGGGGTCTAAGAGGACCCAGCAGGAGGCGGAAATTAAGGGGCAGGAGATCTCCTTAAGCTCCTCGTACTCCACAGATCTGCACAGCAAAGTCCTCCTGAAAAGCTCTGATAACCAAAATCATTAAAGCCCAAACAAACCAAGAGTAACTTGTTTTTAACACAACAATGCATTTGATTTGCCTTGAAGTGTCTGGAGAAAAATGGTTCTCCAGGGAAGTGTGGAAAGTAATCCTAGCTCCGTGATCCCTCCTCTCCGCTTTATTTGCCCCGGTCTGGCTCGGCTGCACAGGCTGGGATCAGTGGCTGTGGGCTCCATCAGCTGGCTGCCAAGCAGCAGCGAGCTGGAGGGATGCTGCAAGCCCCCTTCCTGCTCTCCCACCCTGGAAAATGGCTGGGATGAAGATGGAGGGCTTGCAGGGAATGAATTGCCCACTTGCCCTCCTTTCCCAGCCCCACACAAGCATCTCCCAGCAGGTGTTAGCCCCTGCTGTTCCTGATCCTCTCCTGCCAGCTCTTCCTGGCTCCAGCTGGGTCAGGCAGGGATCAGATAGATGAGCCATGCTTTGGAAACCACATCAGCACTTCTCTGGGATGGTTTGTGTAGCTATTTGTCTCAAATCCTTGTTGAGTTAATGACTTCCGTCCCTGCGGGATATCCTCCTCCCTAATCCCTGTGAGGTTATGTGCTCTGCCTTGCCTTGGTGTCCTCCTTGCCCTGAAACACCTCTTGTCTGGGGTGGGGCTGGGTTTTTCCTGAATACAGCCACCCTCAATAAGTCTGAAATGGTTGTGGAGACTTTTCAGAGCTTTAAATACACACACACACACACACAAAAAAAACCACTTCTAGGCAAGCTGCTGGTGGGCTTTCCAGACTTATCTTTTGGAGACCCTCAGAAACAGTGTGAGCATCTCCAGCAGACCTCAGATTATAAAGTGTGGTGCCCGATTCAACCTGCAGGCATCAATTTCAGCACGAGAATGGTTCTCTGTATCTTGTGATTTGTGGCAAGGCAGGTAAAATAAGCA
Source organism: Leptocoma aspasia (assembly GCA_013399835.1). Lineage (NCBI taxonomy): Eukaryota > Metazoa > Chordata > Aves > Passeriformes > Nectariniidae > Leptocoma > Leptocoma aspasia. Next base: position 99,681 of record VXAX01004278.1, on the reverse strand, counting down.
CCGTGTTCCCTCAGGGCTTGATAACCTGAATCTCTAAGGCAGTCCTGTGTGTAAGAAAACCCACTACTTTCCCTGGTTTTTAGTGAAATCTGGATTAAACTTTTCAGATTATTTGACAGAGGAGGTGAAGAGATGGTGAAGAGATTTGTTTTTGGCAAATGCATTAGCCTGTGTATTCTTATGTATGTGTGTGCATTCAATATATACACACATATATGGGTTCACATTCCTGAGCAGTCCCTTTCTCCTACCCTCCACAGGTTGTCCCCTCCCTGAACATCATCCCCAGCACATCCATTCACCTGGATTCTCATCTTCCCCCTCCCTGCCACTGCACTTCCTCAGGAGAAGCCTTGTTAGTAAGAACCTAATGAAGTAAATGTGCTAATTAACCTTCCATTACTCTCCTCATTAAATCAACCTTTAATTTGGTTGGCAAAGTTCCTCTCCTTTACCACCCAGCTGTCAGTTTTCTTCTGCTGCTTCGATCTCTCTTTGGCCTCGTGTTGGGGATGGGAAAATCAATCCCAGCCTGATTTTCTTCCCCCTTCTTTCCAGCCAGCTGTAAACGCCAGTCAACAAGAAAGTAATAATGTACTTTTCCCACCCCGGCAAGGAGAGTTGCAGACATCAATAAACAGCTATTTAGGATGCAAATCACTTTCCCAATCAGCCATCAGCCTTGGAGTTTGGCAGGGATGGTGCCATGGTCTGTGGGCTCCCACATCCCATCATGCTGCTTTGCAGCCATCCCAGAGCAACTGTGGGATGCCCAGAGAGTTGCATCCCTCTGCGTTTGTCCCATTCCAAGTCTTGATGTGGATGAAATGAGGCTTTGGAAGCCTTTGTGGGTTTCTTCTGGTTCCCTTCAGGACTCATCCCACCCTGCATCCCACCATCCCTTTGGCCAAGGGCAGTCTCTATCCCCCAAAATCTGTGGAGCTGCCCCTGTCTGTTGTTTCTTGGTGATCTCCAAAGATTTTCTTTCCCCTTTTTCTCGGAGAACAAATGAATGTAGAGGGGCAGAAGCAGTTGGGGATCAAAGGCAGTAGTGGAGGCTGCAGCTCTGAGGTGCTGGCTGGTGAGGGGCTCACCCTGAGCTCTGTTTCTCCCTCACATGGTAATGGTGACTTGTGGACCAGCCTCAAGAGAAAACCTACACTGCTCCTGATTTCGGGAAGGTCGCATGGAATAAGGACACAGCCGCTGAAGGCAGGGAGTGAGGTGGGGAAATACCTTGCAAACCAATGGATTGATAAAAAGGCATCCAGGGATCTTCCATGGGGAATCAGTGTAGGACAAACCATCCCCTGTCCCTTCAGTGTCACCTGGGGTGCTCTCCCAGCATTAGGAGCAGAGGCTGGTGCAGGCCATCATCTCATGGTGGTCAGCAGGGGTGCCACCATGAGGACAGCACAGGGCTTCTCAACCTTTTTCAGCTGACTGACTCTAAGTTTTGCTCAGAGGGTTGGGTTTGTGTCCTGCTCTGCAGGGAGTCACCTGCCCCACCTACCCCAAGGTCAGGAGTGCCTTGCACCTCCTCCACCTTCTCACATGGGTTATGGAAGTACAGCACGGGAAAACACTGGGAGGACTCCCAGGCCAGCCTCCTCCTTTCCTTCTGCTTCATGTGCATGGAAAATGTCTTGGAAAGTCCTTGCTGCAGAGGAGGAATGGACAGGGTGGTGGTAACTGGGGACCGCCAGCCAAATGTCCGGGGCAAGCTGGGTGTTGCAGAGACTCAGACATGTGGAGATGATCTAAGAAAGCAGGAGGGCATTCAGAGGGCACTGGTGGGAATATGAAAGCATGGCTCAGCAGCAGCTCACAGAGGCTGGAGAACTCTCAGCTGGACGTTTCTGATGTCCTCCAAGCCTGGGCTTTGTCCCTTCTTCCAGCCCTTCTCCCAGTCCGTGGCCCACACAGCTCTCCCTCCCTGTCAGCATCTTAATTGATCTTGTTGTTCTCAATCCCCCCTTCCCCGGTGCTCCATCTCCAGCTGTGCTTAAACAGAACAAAATCTCTTCCAATTTCCCTGCCGCTTAAAAGAAAATTGAATCCTTTATCTGCAAGAGGAGAGGAAAACTGCAAACACACGAAACACTAAAGAGTTAAATAATCAAAGCTGATGATTCCAAATTGCCTGGAAAGTTAAACATGAATGGCTTGGCTTCTTCCTGCATGCTCCTTGGGTTTTTACAAGTATAAAAATATGCTTGCACTCCTTGTTCCCATTAAATATTCTTATCAAGCCAGCTCTGTAAATAAAGGGAAGGGGAGGAGAGAGTTACCAGGCGTGATTGACAGATCTGAAGTCCTCGTCTTTCTGCCAGGGCCCAGTGCTCTTTGGCTGTGTTTATCTCTTTAATCTAAATATCAATCCGTGAGACCGAAATGGGGTGGAATAGGAATCATGGCAGCCCGAGTGCTGAGGAGAGAGAGAGAGACACTTATTGCAGCTTGTGCAGCCTCTCCCTGTCCTGATGGAGCTGTCAGGAAAAATGCACAGCGAGAGCACAGAGGTGGGAACACAAAACAAAATCACAGCCTGGCCCCTTCCCCTTGCCCAACCGGAAAAAAAAAAAAAAAAGAAAAAAAAGGAAAAACCCAACAATTCAGCCTGTGAGAGGGGAAAGAAAATCAGGGAGCAAATGCAGGCCTGCTCCTGTCCAAATTGCACAAGCCAGGCAGCAGGATTCCCCCCCATGCCTCCCACTGTTTCCAGCAGGAGATGGGGTTGGGTGGTTTTCCTTTGCTGCTGGTGATTTGGGATGTGGCTGGGAGTTCAAGGGAGAATTTTTCCCAAGGTGGTGCTCTTTGCCATGTGAATGCCCTGGCCTCACACCTCCTTCTCAGCAGTCCCTTTAAGGCCATCACTGTCTTCACCTTGATACATCCTCTCCCAGACTCCTCGTGCTTTTACACCCACAAAGTTTCTATAGAGCCAACACTCCTGGGATTTTAATCTGTTTTCAAAGCTGCCCTCAGCCCCCACATCTCTCCCAAAGCATCCATGGCTGTGTTTCCTCCAGCAAAAGGCTCCCATGGGAATCAGCACCCAGCAGGTGCTGTTGGCTCAGTGACACTGTGGCACAGGCAGTGGCACCCCTGGACAGATGACCTTGAGCTGCCCCTGATGCTGCTGACACGCTGAGGTTGGTGTGTGAAGAGGAGGACAATTTACCTGAACTGGGCGTTTGAGAGCCATTAGATGTGCAAATCAGCTGGGTTTTACCATTCCCTTTCTCCAGGCTGGGATGCAACATGTTCGTGTCCATCTCGTGGCAGGGACCTGTTCAGCCCATCCCTCTTCCTTTGTTTTTATCCCCCCTCTGCCTGCTGGGCCTCTCACCTGGGTGAGGTGCAGTCACAGATGGTGGGTGGCGTGATCGGCTTCCCAGAGCTCTTGCAAACACTTTAGTGATCGTTGAGAATTTATATTTCTTCCACCAGACTTTGACCTTAATTTCTTCCATTTTGCTGGGCTGTAAAATTCATTAGAGACCCAACAGCGAAGTGATTGAGGTGTCAGGCCGGGCACTTGTGGGGTTATTTAATCGCTGAGATGTGCCACTTGCCATTTAGGTGGACAACAGGAGAATATGAAATCAATGCGCTTCATTAGCGGAGGACTTGCACCCAGCTCCAGTAAAACCAGTGGGCATTTAAATGGTCTTGGGTGTCACGGGTGAAAACCCACGCTGGAAAAGCCTGTTTATCTCACTTTTGGGCCATCTTCTGTGATGTTTTAAAGGCCGGTCTCCAGCCATTCCAGCAGCCTGGCTACAGTAAATCACTGCCCGCTAAATCACGGCTGCCCAGGCAAGTGTTAACCTTGCCGGTGTGGAGCTGATGTTGCAGGGGCTGCTGTTATAAAACACAATCAGGAAGACTCTTGTTTTCCCTGGTGGCTGGCAGAAGAGGTGGGGAAAAGCTCTGCCATTCCCAGGGGGGTTGATTGACTATTTTTTCCCCCCTAGCCAGGTTCAGCGCAGCCCTCCGGGGTCATTAGCGCCGATTGAGCTGGCTGGCTCTGGGCAGGGTTTGGAGCTGCTGGGGGAGCGGTGGCAGCCCAGCATTGCCTTGATTCCCCACTCCCTCTTTCCCAGCTAATCACTGGAGCCACTGGGCTCCAGTGCCGGCCAGCCACCGGCTCTGCTGGCTCCTGATTGCCGCCTCCTGCCGGGCAGCCTCTCTGCAAAAGCCGGGGAGAGAACATGGCCGGGCCAGGCAGTGCTGACAAAAGAGCTGTTTTCCGACTGAAGTCATCCCATAACAACTTTAAGTAGGTTTTCCATTGGTTTTCCATTCGGCTTTCGCAGCCCAGTGATTGCATCTCACGGAAGCTCTTGGCCCTTCGCATTTGTCTCCTCCAAATCACAAATCAAATCCCAATCCCAGTGGCTACCAGCAGTTAGCTTTTATTCCCCTGGGACCTGAGGTTGCCTTGAGGAAGGGATGTTTGGATGGCTGCCTACTTGATACATGCAGGTTTTGGTGGCTCCAAAACTCAGTAGGATGCCAGGGCATGGCCTCCCACCCTGGAATTCCTGTACCACAGTCTGAGCGGCCCGTGGCTGCCCAGTCAGCCCCAAGCAGCAACTACATCTGCCTCACTTTCCTAGAAAACAAAACCAAAACAAAACAAAAACCTAGGAAGCAGATGGGAATCCTCCTTCTGTTTGCTTTCCCAAGCCAGAGGCATCTTGCTGGAGCAAGCCAGGGGAGCAGGCAGGGACGAGGCTCTGCCCGGTCACTCCGGTAGCCTGACAGCTTTTTGACGTCCTGTAATTGCTTTCCTGCCACAACTCTTTTAAGCAGAGAGCTCCTGGCCAAAGCAATTTGTTCCCCATCAATTTTTATTTCCTGCTTTGTGCACGGGAGGGAGGGAAAACAAAGAGGGCGAAGGAGAACAAACAGAGCTGGGACCTGCTCCGGCAGCACCGTGCTGGGGGAAAGGTGGGAAGGGTTTGGCTCTCCAGCCAGGCAGGACATGGCATCCCTGATCATCATTCCAACGTGCTCTGCTCACCCCTGCAACCAACTTCCAGCAGCTCATCCCTGTCTGACAGTTCTGGGAGGAGGACTGCCGTCCCAGGGGCTCCGTGGGGGATCTGAGCCACCTCGAAGGCTCTTCTTGGTTCTTTAAGCCCCTTGCCGACTCCTCCTGCCGTGCTCCCTGAAGCTGCTGTGAGCAGAGTTAATCTCCAGCAGTTTAAGGAGTCGTTGAGTGGGTCTGGCGGATGATGAATGTCTAAACCATTACCGGGTGAAGCTCCGTGGAGCTGTTTAAAACGGAATTCTCCCATGTAAATTTCTGCTCCATCAATCCTGATGACATGTCAAACATTGCTATTGTTTCCCGAACAAATTGGACGACATGCCCTTTCCTGCAGATTTGCCCAGAGAGCAGAACCGCTCGCCAGCTCCTCGCTTTTGTCTCCGGCTCTGCCGGCCCGCGGGTGGGGAAGGGTGGATGTGATGGCCCCTGGTGGGACAAAAGGAGGCATCCCAAATATTTGTGCTTGCAGGATGCAGGTGGACAGGGAGCCAGGCCGTGGGTATTTTTGTGTGATTCATGTGCTGGGTGTCCGCACCATGCTGCAGCTCAGTAAATTAATCCTTTGGGTTATCCGGGCTTCCTCTCCTTGCCACTCTCCCAGAGTTTAGCTGCAGGAATGTGGGATTTTTTTAGAAATGGTCTGCGCTGGTGACAGCTCATAAAGGTACAGATGTGGACCCGCGTTTTCATCCTGCCCTTTTGCAGGCTCCAGTGGGCAAATCCCACTTTAATATTCCGGGCAGGAGAGGAGAGCCGCAAAAGCCATTTGATTGCTTCTCCAGGTGGAACCCCGAGAAACTTCCAGCCAGATGCCTTTCCTCCCCGGGCTGTGGGAATGGATGCTTGCATGCTGGGGGGGAAAATGAGTCAGTGATTGGGAAAAGCCGCAGGAAAACAGCTGGTACCCTGGGATTGCTGACAGCTCGGTGGGATTTGGGGTGTTCTGCAGGCGTGTGCTCTCTCGGAGCCCTCGGCATTGCTCTGCAAAGGGAGTGTGTCTTGCCTCCCCAGGGGCTTGAGCAGCTGGGCATCCTTTTTACCCTTAGAGGGGAAAAAGCTTGGTAATGCGGAAACAGGTGAAGATCCCAAATTAAATATGCTGAGCGTGCGTGGTTTGGCTTTTTTTTAGCATGTTCCCTGTCACGCTCAACTAACCTGCTCCATTGCCCAGCATTATCTCCATGATGTTCAGTTGCCAGGAAAGCCATCCAGCTGGCCTCACCTTCCACCTCCCTGGTGTAAATCAGGGACATTAATTAGCCTGGCTGGTGAGGTGGTGGATGGGGCAGAGTCAGGCTGCCCATTCTCCTGGCTCCTCGGGACAGGGGCTTTTTGCCTCACTGGCACTTTTGATGTCATCACAGCTTGTGGTCCAGCCACCCTCCTGGCTCCCCTCTCCCCAGGGCTCCCATTCCTTCCTTGCTAACCTTCTTTTAACCTTCTTCCTTCCCTATCTTTTTTTTTTTTTCCTCTTCAGAAGAAAATTACACTTTCCCAGTGTTGTCTGTCACTGCAATAAGCACTTACGAGTGCAATTGTATGGGGCCAAATGAAGGGAATTCGTTTTGCCCGTGCTTTCTGGTACTGTCAGACCCCCTGTAGATCATTATCTCATCACCAGCCCATCCAGGTGCATGGAAAATGCTTTTCTGGGCTCTGCTCTCACACCAGCCACTTAGGAATGAATGGAATTGAGGGATTCACAGCAGTTGTGGGCACAGAGGTAATGGATAGGAAAAATCCTGGCTGGAGGTTGAGGGCTGGCACTGCTGAGGGTGCTTGAAGTGCTCAAGGACTTTGGGGAGAGAAGACCCAAAAAAGGGGCTAGTGGCAGGTGTTGGGATGGGGGATTAACCCCAGAATGAGTTGGCTGAAGGATGCTGGTGTGGGCAGATGGTGAGTTGACCCCCCCTTCTCTCCGAGTGTTTCCATATGGAAGAGTTGCCACGCTCTGCCTGGGATGGAGCACCTCCATGGATGTCCCCTGACAGGGCAGATGGACCCCAGAGGGACTTGTCCTCCAGGAGTGGGTGCTGCTCACTCTCTGGGCGTCTCTCCAGGCAGATTTCTGCAGATTTGTTCCATTTTACCTAACACAATTGCAATGCCCATGGAAAGGAGATGGCATCGGAGCAGTGGAGAGGAAAATCAGCAGGTCTGGGAGGCTGGATCCACCAGAGCACCCTTCGGCTGGCGTCAGGCAGCCGGAGTTCACTTCTCAGCCTGGGAAAATGTTTGAGGAGAAAAACTTAAATAATCCTGTCTGGTTTTCGTGCCTTTTGCTCTCTGTCACCCCGTGGTGTGGCAGGGGAGCAGCACACAGGGGTAAAGCTGTGCTCAAGCTCCTACCTGCTGTCAAGGGTAATCAAGGCCACCGATAAATCAGGAAGGTTTCAGGAACAGGCTGTGTTCCATGCCACTCCTAAAATACAGCCTTTTCCTGGTATCTGGACATAAAATGTGTCTTTGACCCCGCTTCTTCACAGACCTGTTGGTCTCTAAGTAATCCAGACAGGACTCAATTTAGAAAATATACTGGGGGAGGAAAAGGATATTTTGGGGATTGCATTCCCCTTTCCTCACCTAAAAATAAAATTTTCTGCTCCTTTTTCCTGCCACCACTCATGCATATTTTATATATTCATTAGAGAAAAGACTTTAAAACACAAATAAATCTTGCTTTGCTCATCCAGAGCTGACACAGTGAGTTGTGAACACCTTCCCCAGAAGGTGCTGGTCATTTAGCCGTGACCAGCCTGCTCCAGCTGCCAGTGGAGTAGATGCATCCTGCAGCATCCCAAGGCACTCCATTCCTGGGAATGCAGCAGATTGCACCCCCAGAAGGGCTGTCCTTGTGGAAAGCAAGACCGAAATCACTATTCCTTGCTTTTCCAGATCTGTATTTTCACCTGGGGGGCATTCTGAAGTGCGATAGGTTTTTATTCCTCTACTCTTGTCGTGGTTGGACACTGCCCAAACGCCAGGCACCCACAAAAATCGCTCAGGCACTACAGCTGGGCAGAGGAGAAGAAAGAAAAATTAACAAAGGGTTCATGAGTTGAGATAAGGACTGGGACAAAACACTCCAAGGGCAGGTACAAAGCAAGTCTATTACTAACAAAATCAGAGGAGGATAATGAGAAGTAAAATAAGCCCTTAAAAAACACCTTTTCTTCCCCCCAACCCCTCCCTCCTTCCCACTGACAGTGCAGGGGACAGGGTGTGGGGGTTTGGGTCAGTTCCTCACCCAAGGTTTTTTTCTGCTTGGCTCAGGGAGAGGAGTCCTTCCCCTGTGAGACCATGGGGTCCCTCCCATGGGAGACAGTTCTCTGTGGACTTCTCCAGCATGGGTCCAAATCTCATGAACAGCAGTCCTACTGCACCCGAGTCCCTCCCACGGGCACACAGTCATCCCAAAACTGCTACAGTATGGTCTCTCTTCCATGGGGTGCAGTCCTCCAAGGACAGGCTGCTCCAGCCTGGGAGCAAGGGTCCCCTCTCTCCAACTGGTCTTCCATGGATTAGAGCCTCCTCCAGCTGCCTTTCTTCTTAAATCTGTCATCACAGAGGTGTTACCATCATCTCTAATTGGCCCAGCCTTGGCCAGCAGCATGTCCATCTTCAGAGCCACTAGGGATTGGCTCTGCCAGATATGGTGGAAGCCTCCAGCAGCTTCTCAGAGAAGCCACCTCTTGGTGTGGCTGTGGCACTCCCACTACCAAAAACCAGGCCATGCAAACCCAACACAACTCTAGAATGCACAGGGAAGGATATGAGCTGTGGCTGCGGAGTCCCAGCTTTCTGCCTTCATGGGGACAGGAAGGGTGACCCTCAGGAATTATCCATGGAGACTTTTATTTCAGGTGTGCTTCCCAGGTTAGCTTAGTGTGTCAGGGAAAGTAAGTAGGTGTAATGTTCCCCACTGGCAAAGGTTTTGGGGGTGATGCTGAGGGATGTTGATGGAGGGCTGTTAGCTAGAGCAGGCTGGGAGTCAGGGATGAGCAGGGGAGTGCAAACAGCCCCTGCCCTGTGGCTCTTGAGGGATAATGAGCAGCACACTGGGTCTGCAGTGGTGTGTTCAATGCAACGTTTCCATAAATACCTTCACTTATTAATTAAATTTTATATTTTCCAGGCAACTGACAATGACGTGGGCACATATGGGAAAGTGAGTTATTTCTTCAGCGATGACCCTGACCGGTAAGTGTGACTGACTGGCAGGAGTCTGAGCCTCCAAAATTCTCTTCTAACCTCACTAGGCAGTCACAGGGTGATTAAAGGCACTGGTTATGTCCTACCTGTGAGATGCCCTATGATCCCCTGTGTCTGGTCTCTGCTGTCTCCTAGAGGTGTGAGTTCAGCATACCTGAGTTGATCTGGTGCTCAGATGTTTCATTTCTTTGCTAAGCCGGGACCTGCAGGCACCAGCGTTGCTTGAGACCAGTAAATGGTTTCACAGTGAGTTGTTGGCCCTGGAGCAACACCTGTGGTGGAAAGTTGGGGAACATACATGGGCTGCCCAGCAGAACAGATCTGGGGGCCTCTGCACCCATTTTCTTTCCCTGTGGAGCAGCACTGAGGGTTGCTCACTGCTGCATGGAGCTCTTGAAGCTGTTCTGGGACCTAATATCCCGCAGAAAAAAGTCGTGAACTTCACACTGCCAGGCTGCTGCCTCTCCATCTCCAGTGTGTGGTCACCAAGGCTTTTTCCCTTTCCTTTGCTGTCCCCACAGTTTCTCCCTGGACAAGGACACGGGTGTGATCATCCTCACAGCTCGGCTGGACTTTGAGACCACGCAGCGCTACACCCTGACCGTCATCGCCCGGGACGGCGGCGGGGAGGAGACAACGGGGCGTGTCAGGATCAATGTCCTCGATGTCAATGACAATGTCCCCACCTTCCAGAAGGAGGCCTACCTGGGGGCTCTGCGGGAGAACGAGCCCTCCGTCACCCAGGTGGTCCGGCTCCGGGTGAGGGACTGCAGTGGCTCCTCCGCTTGGGATGTGCAGTAGGGAGACAGGAGTGGGTTAGAATCACAGAATGGTTTGGCTTGCAAAGGGACCTTAGAGCTCAGACAGTTCCCACCCCCTGCCATGGCCAGGAACATCTTCCACAAGAGCAGGTTGTCCCCAGCCCCGTCCAACCTGGCCTTGAACGCTTCCAGGGATGGGGCAGCCACAGCTTCTCTGGGCAACCTGTGCTAGGGCCTCACCACCCTCACAGGGGAGAATTTCTACCTGACATCTAATCTAAACCTCCCTCTGTCAGTTTAAAATGATCAGTGCTTGTGGTGGGTTTAACGAACATCTTCCAAAGCAGGTCCCAACAACCAGTTTCCTTCTTGCATGAGGGAAGCAGGAGAGAGGAGGCTGGTTTACAGATCCCCTCAGGGCCCCTGATGGCCACAGCTCCCTCCATCACTTCTCCAGTCTCCTCGGGCCCAGCCTGCACCTCCCATCCCCTCCGCTCTCCCTGGCACAGCTCCCATGCCCATGTATTCTCTCTGATCACACCCTAGGCATCTGATGAGGACTCCCCTCCAAACAACCAGATCTCCTACAGCATCGTGCAGGCGTCTGCCTTCCGCGACTACTTCGACATCACGGTGTCAGAAGGGTACGGAGGTAGGTGCTGGTCCTGGCACCACAGGGGCACCCCGAGCGTGCCACATCCTATTGCCGTGGTCTGTGCATTAACAAAGGACTCTTGACAATAATATCAGAAGGCTAAATATGATTCATTAACGTGGCTCCATAATTCAAAGGATTTAGGCTGTTATCTGCCCAGCCCGGAGCATCTGAAGCTCTTGCCTCCAGCTCTGTCCCAGGAATGCCAGAATAGCTCACACAATCAGAGATAACAACTTTTCACCTCATAGGCTGAAAGAAAGAAAAACCCCCATCTCCTATATCAGGAGACAGGCAGAGAAATCCAAATGTCCTTGAAACACAACTCAGAGATTTGTTTACAGAAACTTCTACAGAGTAAAAAGACAGTAAAAGAACGTTTTCCCATGGGAAGAATTTTCTGCAGGCCTGCATACAGAGAAACTTATAATATGTTCATCCAACAACATCCTGCTCCCCTGACCCTCCCACTCTGCATCCTTACAGTGATCAGCGTGAACCACCCCCTGGACTACGAGCAGGTGGCCAACGGGGTCATCTACCTGACGGTGATGGCCAAGGACGCCGGCAACCCGCCACTCAACAGCACCGTCCCCGTCACCATCGAGGTGTTTGTAAGTACAGTGCCTGGCATTCCTCTTGTGCTTTCCCTGCAATTCCTCCATAGCAGTGCTACTATTTCACCAATAACCCAACAAAATTATCCCATTCCGTGGATCCCCCTTGTCCATGGATGCGTATGAGTGGATTCCTATTACACGTGTCTCATGCCACAGCTAACCACGGGGTCAGGAGCAGAGCTCCTGCCTTTCCACACCTGATTTCGGTGTGGAAATCCCTCTGGAGGAGGGGTTTCTGCTGGGAGACGCAAAGCATCCCAGCATTCCTGGGGAAGATCAGATCGGCGTGTCACTTTGAGGCACATTGTGGTTTGAGGATGTCTGCAGGGAGGTATCAGTGATGGAGACAGTTCTGTTGATAACGTGTCAGTCTCGCAGCTGTGGGATCTCTGCCAGGCTGGCGGCAGCGTCAGCCTGAGAGGTGAAGGAGATAAAGCCAACGATGCTGTAAGATGGGAATGAAGTCCCATGAGCACGTCTCTCCTTCAGATCCCTCACCGTGCTCGAGAGAGGGGGAACAAGGCAGTGCCCAGGGAGTTAGTGGTGGTTAAATACATCCTTCCCACACCGGGCTTTCGACAGCATAAACACCTCTTTTTCAAGACCACACTTCAGTGGGTCATCTCCCCAGCTTGGGTCTGTATGCTGGCAGGGTTTAAGTAGCTGTCACTTTTCCCACTCTCAACCAAAGAGAATTTCTCTCAGCTGGAAAAAGAAAAGAAATAAAAGCCAAAAACTAGGAAGAAAATGAGGGGGAAGCGTTTTGTGACGGCACTTGAGGAACAAGAGCTGTGAGAAGGCAGAACCAGAGCGAGTGTGGAGGGAGGTAATTTTTTTCCATCCTTTGGTTGTTGGTTTTTAATAAAGAAGTCAAACTCGCCTTGTAGATTTCCCATTAGGGGACAATACGCTTTTGTAGAGGGAGTCGCCGAGTCAGAACTAATAGTGCGCGCCGCGCCAGGATCCCAGGAAATAGCACTGCTAATAAGTTTCTGCCTCACTCCCTGCCACTGACACCCTGCTCAGAGCAATGAGGCAGCGACTCACACGGCATGCCTGTGCTTGGAGAAGAGGGGTTGTGTGCTTAGCCTGAGCATCTGCCGCTCTTACATCCTTGGAGGTGGCCTGGAGTGATAGGACAAGGGGGATCAGCTTCAAACTGGAGGAGGAGGGAGGTTTAGGTTGGATATTGGGAAGAAATTCTTCCCTGTGAGGGAGGTGAGGCCCTGGCACAGGTTGCCCAGAGGAGCTGTGGCTGCCCCATCCCTGGGAGTGTTCAGGGCCAGGTTGGATGGGGCTGGGAGCGACCTGGGATAGTGGAAGGTGTTCCTGCCCATGGCAGGGGGTGGGAACTGTCAGAACTTCGATGTCCCTTGCAACCCAATCCATTCTCAGATTCTATGATAGAATGGCTGTCTCAGGGTGAAGTTGTAGGGAGGAAGGCTGAGGGTCAGGAGAACATAGGAAGCTGGTTTTAGCCTGGTTAGGTGAATAATGTCTTCTGTGAGAGTGAAAGAGTGCTGGGTTCTGTCTGGCATCGCTGCAGGTGACTTGGGGGGCTTTGGAGCTCCTGTGGCTGAAGTGGGAAATGTCCTTCTCGAGTAGAAGGCAGGTGCAGGCCAGCTCTGGCCAGATGGAGAGCCAGCCAGAAGCAAACCCTGCCTCCTTGGGGCTAGGCTTGCCGGGCCGTGGCCTTGCTGAGCATGGCCTGATGATCTCAGGAACATTAATGACACGACACAGCATCTGCTCTGGCTCCTGGCCACCCAGCTGGAGCACCAGCTCAGCCCATCCAGCTGCATGTGGATGCATGCTCAGCCTCTCCATTGCCTTTAACCTGCCCAGGCCTCCTGGGTTTGTCCTGGATGAGCCCCACCGATCCCTGGGAGGAAGAGGAGGAGGAGGGATGGTGAGGACATCACCGGGACAGGCAACAAGCTCCTCATTACCCTCAGAGCAGGGGCCAGGAAAGCTGAGTGACTCAAAGGCTGATTAAAGACCACCTGCTTACAGAAACTAAAGCAGGGGTTGGCAATTTACTTGTAGCACGATGGGCATCGTTGGCACGTGAAATTGCTTCAAATCTCAAGTTAACTGGCAGCAGGAGCAGCTGAGCCTGCAGGTCCATCAGTGGTCTCCAGGTAGAAAATGTCCATAGCAGCCCCAGGGAAATGGAGAGGTCCATAACGGTGTTCTAATGTCCAGGCAGCTCTGTCCTTCCCTCCATAGGCATTTGGGTTTGGTTCATTTAAGGCAGATTCATTATAATGTTTAAACAGCATTTAAAGCCCTCTGAGGGAGCTTTAAACCAGTCCAAAATCTGTTTTGAGGGATGTTGCAAGCAACTTCTCCTGCCTGGTTTCTCCAGGATGGCCATAATCACTGGCAAAGACAGGCTTGGAGGGAGCACAGCGGGATGAAAACCAGCTTCCCCCCAAAAATGCTATGGCTGCCCTCTGTGCAAACACCCACAACATTCCTCCTCTGGAAGGAGGGCATCCAAGCTCAGCAGCTCCCCTGGCCAGTCCAGTTTGTCTCATGACCTAAGCCACTCTCAGGCCTGACTGCTGACAGCAGCCTGTACTGCTCAGGGAGGGAGGCTCAGGTCTGTGCATGATGCTGTGGTGCTCCATGTGGTGCCTGAGGCTTCCCAGGCTTGTGGTAGAGTCAGGAGCAGCTCAGAAGATGCTCCTCTGTCAGTGCTGGTGGTTCCTCTGCCCTGTGCTGGGTGATGGGGTGATGGGGTAGTCGGTACCATCCCCACTGCAGGGCTCAGCAGAGTCACTGGCAACCATCTCACCTCAGCCTCAGCTGCCTCCACAGTGAAACCCTGTGCTCAGCCCCCCCTGTGCCACCCCCCCCAGGGCCACCTGGCCCTCGCTGGCATCCTAAACTGGTCACACCTTGAGATGCAGTCACCCAGGAGTATCCCCATACCAGACTCTTGCAGCTACTTGACAATTTTGCCTTTTTCCCAACCAGCCTCTCGACCTTCTCTTTGCTTCAGGATGAAAATGACAATCCCCCCACGTTCAGCAAGCCCTCCTACGTGATAACAGTCATGGAGGACATTATGGCAGGTACAGAGCACGCCCCTGCTCCTTCTCTGGGCTCCCAGGAGGGCTCTGGGTACTTTACAGCCAGAATGGGGTGGGTGATCCCTTTGGGGGAGGTAAAGCCTGATAAAGTCTCATAGCTGTGGGGCCTCGGCATTTGGCCACTTTGTGCGTGTGCAGGAGAAGGGACCCCTTGTCTGGGTGACCTGCAGGAGCAGTGTGGGGGCACAGAGCAGTTCTGGCTCATCCCAGTTCTCATTTCTGCCTCCCCCAAGGAGCCACAGTGCTGTTTCTCAATGCCACGGACATGGACCGGTCCAGGGAGTACGGGCAGGAGTCAATCATCTACTCCCTGGAAGGCTCCTCGCATTTTCGGATCAATGCTCGCTCAGGTGAGTCTCTGGACTCCGTGCTCTGCCCTTTCCCTTTCAGTTCCCTCTTTCACCCCCACCCTTCTCTCCTCTCCCTCAATCAGCCTGCTTAGGAGTCCCACAATTTGAGGGATTCACCAGATTTCAGGCACCACCACTTGCTCAGTCACCCTGAGAGCTTCAGCAGAGGCATCTGTGGAAACTCAGTTCCTCAGCCTAAGGAAAGGCTTGGCTGTGAAGGTTCCTGTTAGTTCCTGCCAAGGTCCATCTATTAGCATCCAAAAAAAGGGCCCATTTGTGGACTGTCCTGATCTTGGTTTTAACTGTTTCTTTTTTAACCTTGTCATCTCCTGTGGCTGCAGGAGAAATCACCACAACATCTTTGCTGGACCGGGAGGCCAAATCCGAGTACATCCTCATTGTCCGGGCAGTGGATGGAGGCGTGGGGCACCATCAGAAGACAGGCATTGCTATGGTGAGTGTGGGAACAATTCCCGTCTCCTTGAGCTGCTGGTGCCCACCTGGGGCTGGGGCTGGGACTGTGGAGAGCTGCAGTGTTTCATTTTCACTGTGTGAAGAGCACACAATGGTTCCTGCCCTCTGTGTGGCTGCCAAAATGACTGCAGCTCCCAAAATGACTGTCCAGGTGGTGTAGACCTTGAAATCAGCTTGCTTTCCTGGAAAACCATTCACACAGGAGCCACTTGACTTTCCAGAGCCTGTGGATGTGGTAATGAGTCCTATTTCACCTGCAGAACGCTCCTATTATTTGGCTCCCTTTGTTCCTCTTGAGAAGGGGCTCACTCAGAGAGCCTGCAGGTACAAGTGATTATTCCTTAGTCTATTCATATGCTGCCTGGGTCAAGGGTTTCCAGCCAGTCTGGAATGCCTGTGCTCCTGGGAAAGTTCTGGTGGAGCTGCACATGGAAGCCTTGTGTGCTTTGCCTTGCCCTTTTCAGGCCTCAGGGAACCCCATTGTTGGCAAAGCCAACAGGAAATACCAGGAGACAAAAAGCCAAGGATCCATCCTTGATGGCCTTCATGATCTTAAAGGTCTTTTCCAACCTGAACTATTCCATGGTTCTCTCTCTCACTGCTCATGGCATCACACCTCTTTGGACATTTCATTTGTTTGGATGCTCCTGCTCCTGGGATGCTTGGTTGGGTTGCAGGAGAGATGTCCCAGAGAACACAGGGTGATGCAGAAAAACTTGTGGTTGTGCTGAGAAATAGCCCCAAATAATTGTCCCTCCTGCTGAGGGCCACCAGGAGGTCTCTGGTGGCAGACTGGAAGCTTCCTATGGAATCTCCCAGAGACATGTGATGGCCTTGGCCGGGCACCAGCATGGACTGTGGAATGCTGAGATCTCCTTGGAGGCTCCAGATGGGATTGTGTTCTCCTAATAGCCTTGACAAAAGGCAAAACAAGGGGGGAAAAGATGCCTCCTGAGCCCTAAAAAGTTAAAGATTATTGAAACTCAGTGAGACTAGGGCAGCTGAGTAAGTTTGTCTGCTGGGATATACACCTGGCACTCAAAATAATAATTTTTGATGGGGAATAAAGGTCCATTCAGGGGCCTTGCAAGGTCCCCAGGTTATGTAAAGCACATGAGCTGCTCGGAGTAGGAGTGGGTCAGCAATCTTCCCCAGGGGCCACCATGGTGCCTTGGCTTGTCCCCGGAGACTGTGGTGTCCAGAGTGGCCTCTTCTACCACGGGGTGGCACCAGCAGCTCAGCCTGGTGTGACAGCAGAACACAGCCGAGTGGGAGCAGAGGAGATCCCAGGAAAAGCTCCACTGGGACCTGCTGAGGGATGGTGGCTGCCAGGGGCTCCCTTGGAGCTGCAGCCCTTTCCCTCAGACACCTGTAGAGCCCCACAGGCTGGGGAAAAATGGGTGCTGTGGGGAGGTGAGAGACTCCCGGGCAGCAGGATGCATCCCACAGGCTCGCTGCTGTCACTGGGATGCCATTTGTCACACGGTAAATGAAGACAGGTAATGCTTCAGGGCATCATCCTCACCCCTGCACTCATCTTCTCACCTCCCACCCTCTGTGTACTGTACTCTCTCCTGATTTCTCATTTATTCTTGGTTTGGTTTTTTTTTTCTGTTGCTTTTTACCAGCCACTCGGATTTTTCCCGCCGCATTCCCACCACATCCTCTCCCCCACTGATTTTCATCCCCCTTCCAGTGAAGGAGCTGTTTGAAGACACACCTTGTGCCCTGTGGTTCCTCTTAACTGTGATAAATACACAGGAACAAAACCCAGTTCAGCTGTGCCAAGGAGCCTTGGCTGCAAAGTTGCAGGACGTTGATTTTTTTGCAGGTTTTCCCTCCAGAGGGTGAACACAGAATCACAAAGCCATAGAATAATTCAGGCTGGAAAAGGTCCCTGAGACGATCAGGTCCAGCCATTCCCTCCTCAGCACTACCAAGCCCAGCACTAACCCGTGTCCCCAAGTGCCAGAACTGCACATCTTTTAAATCCTCTGAGGGATGGTGACTCTGCCACTGCCTGAAACACGTGTTGGGTGCATCCAGGGGACATTCCACCCCTCGGGAACCTGTACCTCCTGCAGCAGCTTTGCTTCCTTGCTCTCTCACAGGTGAACATCACGCTGCTGGACATCAATGACAACTATCCCACCTGGAAGGATGAGCCATACTTCATTAACCTGGTGGAAATGACCCCCCCTAACTCGGATGTCACCACGGTATGTGTGAGGCAGGGTGATGGCTCTGCTAAAGGGTTGGCTGGAGCAGGGGGTCACCTCCAAACGGGTGTCACCTCCTAAATGGTGTCACCAGTGTCACCTTCAGTCCAGCACCATCTTGCAGAATTCCATTTGAAAGCTTACTCCTGAGCCTCCCCACTGCTGACCATCCCCTGTGTTTCTTCTCCCTGCTGGGATATTTTTTCCCCTCTCCAAATTGTGTGGATTTTGGCCAAATCCTCCTTTTCTTAGCCTCGCCTGTGACCTCCTTCAAGGACCTCTCTGAAAGACTTTGATTTACAGCCTTTCAAGTCCCTCTGGCGAAATAAAAGAGAAGAAGAGGGGGAGGCTTCTATTCCATCACGCCGAGAGAAAAATGACGGGAACAAAATGGAAAATAAATGAGGGAAAAGTGAAGAGAATCCACAAAATCATATAAGGAGGAAGGCTGCAAAAAAAAAAAAAAAAAAAAGGGATTTTTTTGAAGG